>VKOC01000008.1:1503089-1560598 GCA_009364415.1 Spea multiplicata
CAAAAAAAAATATTAACAGCCTCTGTTAAATTTGGGCTTCTTTAGGTTTTATTTAAGACTAGGTGTATTTTTATTACACATTTCTAGGCCTCGACTTTTTGGAATAACGTACCAAGTATAACGGTACAAAACCGACAATTTTTACCGAAAAAATATTGGGTATTATGAAGACGATAATATTTGACACTCCTTTTTTTTGTTTAATCTTTATAGTTTTTGTTTTAAAAGTTTTGAAACAACGTTGTATTTATTGCAGGCTATGATTTCAAGTTAGAAATAAAATATTGGTAAGAATTTAGCTTTTTTAATATGAAATAGAGAAATAAAAATACATTTTAAAAAAATCCTTGCACTATAAAACGGCAAAAATGACTGCCCTGTGTGTCTCATTTCTGCCAAATTTGACAATATTTCTCAGTAACGACTCAAAATGAAACCGCGGTTGGAAAGAGAAAAGTTATTTTAAAAGTTTTTTTAAAAAATAAAATAATTATTTTTAGTCATTATTTCCTTTTAGGAATATTCATTAAACGGTCTTATCTGCCCTATTTTTTCCAACAAATATACACTAATTGGTATTTTCTAACACTTCGAAAGCAGACACATTGAGCTTAAAAATGCATATAAATAAATAATAATAATAATAATAATAATGATAAAAGCACATTATTTTTAGCGTGCGGCTATGAATACATAGGATAATACAGTAATAGCGAAAAAATATTCTCATTTAAATTCTGATCCTTTTACTTTACAGTAAGGGTGGTCGATAAATGGAACAGCCTCCCAGCAGAGGTGGTAGAGTCTAATACAGTGAGGGTATTAAACATGCATGGGATAGACAGACAGCTCCTGAATTTAAGACGAGACCACGATTAAGGTTTGAGTCTTTACATCAGGAAAAACCGGCAGACCAGATGGGGCCGAATGGGGCCGATCTGCCTGCAGATTCTATATTTCTATCCTGGTATCTCTCTGTAACGTGTCTTTCAGTACATGAGCTAATTTAATGACTGTTTTAACTCTTTTCCTGCCAGCAATAGACATTCTGGCTTTAATGCTTAGATCTTTACAACCGGTTCATGTTTTTTTTTTTTTTAAATATTTAAAATAATTTTTTTTATTTTTTTTGCTGTGTTTTGTTTTTTTTTATTATTTTTTTTTCTCCCCGAATACTTTCCCAATTGTATTTTTCATTAAGCGGCTGGTCTTTAGAAAGCTCTTACTAAGCTGATTTGCTGTATTCTGTTTAATGGCAGCTTTTTTTTTTGTTGAAGAAATTGTTGTAGCATAATGCAGCAAACCATCCATTGCTGTTACTGGGAGGGGGAACACCATTAAAAAAAAAGCAAAATACAGCATAAAATCCTGAATAATTTGTAATATTTACAAGTTCTTATAGATGGGAAAAGGGGAGATCCCTATTACCCTTATAATAATAAATAACCATATTTATAATGTATATAATTCATGTTTAAAGGGACTTTGGGTGATTGCAGAAGAATAGAGAACGATGACAATGAAAGATAAAAGGCTCTGGTTTGCAACATGTATCCCCTTTTAGATACATTTAAGGGGGGGGCTGGGGAGCTGCAGGGGTAGAAATGATGAGTATTAAGTACCTGTGAGTCTGCTGGCATGCAGGAGACAGGAGACAGTCCCATAGCCTGTGGCTTCTTGGAGATCCTGGACTTTGATGAGACCCTTGAGTCCTGGACTCCCCAGTAAGAGATCATTTGGGGGGGTTTCCTCGCTGTGGATCCAGTCTCCAGCTGCAGCCTGTGTGCTGAGGGTTGTAACAATGTGTCAGGCACAGAGCTGGGCTTCAGTGGGGAGGTGGGAGAGGAGGGGATCAGGGGTAGGAGACCTGCCTGGTGCTGAGATCAGGAGATCCCATTGCCCCACCACCAGCTCCTGTCCTGCACGCTGCTCCTTGAGTTCTGCCCTTCACTGCATCTTCTTTTTGACACTTTCACTTCTCCTTCCCCTTCTTGTACCCTCCAGCAGCCCCCACCCCCTCCCCTTTACACATACACTGCCTTAAATAAAGCTCTCCCCACCCTCTCCCAGTCCCAGATCTGCTGCTACAGGAAACTTTGCACAGAGGAGTCTGACTACAGAGAGCCACCTCCAACAGCCCCCCCCCACCTCTCTGCAGCAGCATCACCCAGCCCTCCCTGCGATGGCTGAGAGTGCTGAGAGCAGCAGTGTCTTCTCCACTGCAGCTGGGGCTTTCCTCTGGTGTCCTGTCTGGGTGACATGCTGAGTGTCACCATCCCTTGGATGTCCTCCAGCCTCTCCTGTGCCTGCATGCAGCATGTCCAGCATGTCCCATCACCCCCCCCCCCCCCCCCCACCTCCTCTGGATCTTTAATTCCCAGTAAAGCTCAAGCTCTTGGATATTAAGCTGGTTGACAAACGACATTTCCTCTCCTGTCCCCCAGGCTGCCTGGGTAGTGTAGTCTTGCATGTGTAACAATAGGAATGAAGGTCATGGTGACCACTTTTACATTGTGCTTCATAGAGGAGAATGACCTCAGATGACCCCATTGAACCCCTCTTACAGAATTTGCAAGCAGATCAGACCCATTCAGCCCATCTAGTCTGCCCATTGTCCCTGCTCAATCAGCCCAAATGCCTATCCCATGGTTAAAGTCCCTTACTGTATTACCCTCTACCACTTGTGCTGGGAAGCTGTTCTACTTATCTACAACCCTCTCAGTATAGTAAAACTTTCTTACATTATAAGTAAGTTACTTTGGCTAGGTCCCCTCACTGACCCCCTCCTACATCAAAATTTAATATATATATATATATATATACATTTCTTTCTTTAAATACCCGTAAGATAGTCACCAGCCATGTGATTTTATTAAATATTAGCCTTAAAGTAACCTCAGCATAATAACTGAACAAAACAAATAAAAATAAATAACACCAAGGGAACTAAAAGTTCTGAAAAAGTATTGATTTATGTCTCTATAGATCGTAAGCTCGTTTGATTGCGGCCCTCCTCACCTGTTATGTTACTACTTGTTCTGTCCTGTCCACCCATTGTACAGCGCTACGGAATATGATGGCGCTATATAAAACAATAAATAATAATTATAATGTCCGTACCTAATGAACACGCTCAGTTTGGAAATTTCTCCTGTAAAAATCTCCCGGTGATTAATAGCGCTGCGGAATATGACGACGCTATATAAAATAATAACAAATTAATAATAATTATAAAAAATAATATGAAGGTATTATTCATTAATTTATACATTTATAAATGTATTTATTTATAAATTAATTCATTAATTATAATACTATTTATTATTAAGACAAACGCCTTCTTTTTCACCAAACACAGTTTATTCTTCCTGATTTAATTTTCAAAATGTAAGCAGCAGAGGTAAGTGAAGCCTAAAAGTTAATATATAAGGGTGTTTATCGGTACCTTAACTAAGGATAGATAGATAGATAGATAGATAGATAGATAGAGATAGATAGATAGATAGATAAGGTAGATGAGTAGAAATGATAGATAGATAGATAGATAGATAGATAGAGATAGAATAGATAGAGATAGATAGATAGATAGATGAATGGGTAGATAGTAGAATAGATAGATAGATAGATAGATAGATACTATACATATACTGTATATATAATAGATAGATAGTACTATGCATATACTGTATATATAATAGATAGATAGATACTATACATATACTGTATATGTAGATAGATAGATACTATACATATACTGTATATATAATATAGATAGATAGATACTATACATATACTGTATATATAATATAGATAGATAGATACTATACATATACTGTATATATAATATAGATAGATAGATACTATAAATATACTGTATATATAATATAGATAGATAGATACTATACATATACTGTATATATATAATATGTTGATGTCTGGTGTATTGATGTTTCAGAAGACCCTATGCATTTATAGTAGGCAGTCCTGCGTGTCTGCTTTCCCGCTGATCTACCAGCAATTATCTAGGAGAGGCTCCTCTGCTCCGCGTTCTCTGTCTTTTTGGTGGATAATGGTTACTAATTTTATTACCAGTGAAACCAGAGCGCACGTTATTATAATCAGCAGCTATAACCCCGCGTTATTTAATCGCCTCTCGCAATGTCAGGGCCCGGGAAATCCCTTTCTGCCATTAATGTGATCTGCCAGATAAAGCTCATTGATTAGAGGAGAAGAGGAAACGCTCGTTCTGCATGTGCACTCAGAAAGCAGATGGAAATACTCCGACGGGTTAGGATCTCGGGGTATATTTAGGGGGGGGGAAGGTTCCCACTTTAATCAGGAATCTTTGGAAAAAATTGCGGATTATATGGCGGTGGGGAAACTCGGTTTCGGTAATGGGTTTCTGGAAAAATGCCGTTTTTTTAAATAAAAATATCAGCGTACATCCCAACGTTTAAAATGATTAACTTTTGTTTAGGAGGCATGGTAACAAGCATGGCTGGGGACTTTCAAAGACCTTTTTATGTGGCTTTGTGACCTTTTTTTCCACACAGCCCAAGGTTATCATGCTTTCATCGTCAAGTGAAGACCTGTGGACTGGTGACCACGCTACACATAGGGCCACAGAAGGTCCCAATGTTCTTCTTCTGGGGCTACCCTCTGCCTAAGGGTTATGTTGCCCCTTTCTTCCATCCCTGGTATAACCAAAGGGAAGTTTGAATCTTTTGTGGCCCCCCATCACAAAGGAGAAGGGCCACCGAAGTCTTCAAGGGGATGCGGGAACCAGAAGGTCAACCCACATCTCCCACCAAAAAAAGTCTTCTGGAGACCCAGCTCCACCTTCGGTGCAAATAAACTCAAGCAGGTCCAAAAAGTGAGGCATTTGCCCCGTGTGCCAGGTGGCCACTATGTCGGCTTGCTGGCTACGCTTGCCTTTAGAGTAGTAGCTCACAAAAAAAGTCAACAAAACAGCACACGCAATCTTGCCGGTAAGTATTTAGCGTGTAATGCTGCTTTATTTAGTGGCGTGTGCCAGAGTCCACGATGCAGCTGCTGTCCTTCTTCAGAATCCACTCTGACAGCATGGGTGCTGCATCATAGGGACTACAAATCCCAGAATCCTCTGCCTTCCATGAAACAACAGCGAAGATTAAAATAAACCACCAGCAGCCAACTGTGTCCTCATGTTACTGATATTATTTTCTCTTTCTTCTGCTCCCGATTGGATGGTGGAGTTGGCAGGGAGCACCCGATAGGCAGATTGCGAGGGTTGCCAGACGCGGCCGGAGTAAACGGCAGATGCATTCCCCGGCTAAATATAACTCCGGAGATGTGCTGGGAGAAGTTTGCTCTCGCTGGCTCAGTGTTCTTTGAGAGCCGATAACTACAGGGAGATCCACGCAGGAGATACCTCGTTCCCCTTTCAACCAGGAAACCCCTTCAAGAAAACTGCACCCTGATTTTTTGGGAGGGTGGTCAGGAAAATGCCAGCCCAGCAGCGACGGATTAGAACCCGAGACAAGAATAATGTCCTGGCCAGACCGGAATTTATGTCTCTAAACCAGCCGCCGACGTTGACCCAGGAGGGCCGAAGCCCCAACAGAAAACAGAGTGGGCAAGCGGGCAACTCCAGCGAGGGCTCAAGGGAGAAATCGCAAAGCCAGCTGCTTCCCGAAGAAGACTGCATGCAGCTGAACCCTTCTTTCAAAGGCATTGCGTGGAATTCACTGATGGCCATTGATATCTGTATGTCCAAGCGGCTGGGCGTTTGCGCCAAAAGCGCTTCATCTTGGGGAAGCGCCCGCTCCATGGTCACGTTGATCGGACTAACCAGCCATGGGTTGCCTTGGATCGGGGGAGCGATAGTTTGTTTGTGGAACAGCAACACATTGGCGGGGCAAGAGGTCCTGACGAACCTGCTGCTCGGTGAGTTATGGTGGAGCTTCTAGTGGCTGAGGGCATCTTCTCGTCAGCCAAACCTAACAGGGCGGATTAACGGTGTCATTGGATGTGTAGATGGGGTTTACCAACAACAAAAGCTCTGGTGGGTAAAGGTGATGGAAAACCCTTCCATGTAAAATTAAGGGGGTAGTAGAAGCATTAATAAACGGTCATCTACAGGCACCAGACAAGTTGGTGTCTTGAAGAAGGCTTGTTTTTATCAGAAATCTCATGGTGCTGCCGCAACCACAAGGGATTCTGGGTAGGCGCATGCAAATAAGGTTTAGGGAGGCTTCCTATTATTTCTATGTTGTAGTAAGGACGTAGGACGTTCTTCGAGTGCGTTAGACTAACAATACATTGTAGCGAGCGTGTGGGCCAACAAAAAAGAAAAAAATCTATTTATTCAAATACGATATAAATAATTCCATTGAACTTCTCTAAATATAAACGTCTATATGAGCTGGACTTAATTTTAAGGATCCACACTTCTTAAAGGCCCAGCTTCTTCTACCACGTGACCCATGAAGATAATGCTGGTTAATATATATATATACCGGTATATATATATAATTACAACTCAAGTGATGGTCCCAAACTCTTTACAAATTGTTGACTTTAGTGCGTCCATGCCAATTTTTGTAAAAAAAGAGATGATCCGGTTTGGAAGCCCAGGTGATTCCCCAACTACCTCTACTAATAATGTTCTCGGAGACCAGGGCATGGATTAGGTGATCCATGAGTGACGGCACCACTTGGAGCTATTTTTGAGGTTTTGAACGACCGATTTGCTGACGCTAACAAACGTTCCCTGTGCTGAATCACAACAGATAAGCTCAAGACAGAGGTGCCAGCAGGGGGTCAGGGACACCATGTTAACCCAGCATCAAAACATCTCTCCAGCGGTGACCTCTAGAATCGTTTTATGAATTCGCCACCAATGTATATATTATTCCTCTGCACCACCCGCAAAGATGATGTAATGCGTTTCTTAAATGTATGGTTATTGTAGGATAATGCATTCCATTTCCTACTGCATCTTGGACCATACCATTATGGAACTAAGAGGGAGGAAATATTACTAGAAGATCGTGTTAGATTTCATTTTTGGGAAACCAATTAACTTTATAGAGATATTAATGGCTTGAGTCTTGAACCTCGATCTTGATAGAGTCACGGTCATAAAATTTAATGTTTTAGAAAAGTTCTCCACTCAGCAGAACCTTTTCCGAATCAGAAGAACATAATGTGATGCGTTGCTTTTACTCTAAACATGATAAACATGACCTCTTGCGTGTGTACGTGTCTCATATCTCTTCTTCTCCAAACCTTCCTTTGAAAGCCCTGATGCTGGACATGCTGACTGTGGCCGGAGTGCAGAAGCTGGTAAAGCGGCGTGGTCCATATGAGATGACTCCTGGAATTCTGGACTACCTTGTCCTTGATGTGTATGCCTTCCCGGCTGGACATGCCAGCAGAGCCACCATGGTATCTAAGTTCTTCCTCAACCATTTGGTACTTGCCATCCCACTACGCGTTTTGCTGGTCCTGTGGGCCTTTTTGGTTGGATTATCTCGTATCATGATTGGCCGACATCACATCACCGATGTTTTAGGGGGGTTTGTGATTGGCTATCTGCAGTTTAACTTTGTGGAGTTTCTCTGGCTTTCTTCGAACACTTGCCAGATGTTGTCCTCGTTCTGGTAAAGTCCCATACTCGGTGTTGAGGAAAGACTTAATGCCAACACGTTTTGCTTTCTAAGCGACGAATGGACCTTTTATAAAAACTCAATGTTCTATGTTCCGTGGATGCTTCAGGAGAGCAACGGAAGGACGGCTGAGTTACTGTTATTTTTGTTCTAATAAGAAAAAAAAAAGTAATTGTGGATCTTTTGCCGGTGGACAATCAAGAAGAAAAAAAATTGAATTATATGTTTTGTGCCTTATTGCCATGGCGAGTAAAAGGCCCTTGTCTGATACCATACCTGTTACAACACCCATTCTTCTCTCGATTCACTTAGTAGAGAAGATGCATTTTGAAAGTTATATTTGTAATCATAAAAATAAAAATAAATTGGGGGAGGGGGGATTATTTTGATGCCTTTTTGTTGCTTGTTTGTTCCAGATCCAGGTACTTGACACATATAGGATTTAGAACAACAAAACGCATGGCTGTTCATCAAGGATGATGTCATACGGGAGTGATGTCATTGAATCATATCATAAATGTCCCAGTGCCAGTGGTTACTAGACTTTCCTCGATTCTTTCCAAAAAAAAAAAAAAAAATCAATAAACATCTTTGGATAAATCCTTATTGGTAATTTTATTACTTCTTTTATGTAGATTATATTTATTTGCTTTCTCCACAAAAAAAATATAATGAAATTATCGGAAATATAGATTCAGATTCCAAATGGTATTTTTCACACATTGAGTCCACGAGAGGCAAAATTATTCCTCCCATTTCCATGGAAACCACAAAAACAAATTCTCCATCCATACTGGGGCGGACTGGGGACGACGACCTGGAGCTTTAAGGCCGATGGGCCCTAAATGTACTAAGTGTGGCCGGCGCATTATGTTTTTATGGTCATGATCTGGCGCCGGAGCAGCACATCAAGCGAGTACGGAGCAATGTCTACCAACGGCCGGCCGGTCCAAGCCGGTATCCATTGGATTCCAAGCAGGCATCACAAAAATTGTTCCTTGAGGTTGTGAAGGTTCTAGGTTACCTTTACTGTCGGTTCTGCAAAGAAATTCTGGTGCAGACAGAATAAAAAAGTCAAAAAAAGTATAAAACACCATGAAAGAAATCTAAACATGAGTTTGAAAAAAATAAATAAAAAAAAATAAAAAAATAAAAAAAAGAAATAATTATTTATGTTTTTTTTTCTTTTTACTATTAGTTAAGCTATTACCCAGATAATTGGGATTTTGCTGACATATCGGGGTTGAATCGGATTTGTTACTTTGAGTGACTGTAGAAAGCGGGGCTGTGGCTTTCGAAGGGTTAAGGGGAACAACGTCCGTGCTCCAAATACATCTGATTTCCGGGGGGTTTGTTACAGTGTCCCGAGCATCTGTTTGCTTCTTCCTGCCCAGATAACCGCATTCTTTCACCAGAAACCCTAATCTGCTAAAAAACAGACCTGCTTGTTACAGGAAGGCACGGAAAGCAGGGCAGCAAAATGAACAAGCGACTTCCTCCGTAGACGAGAATCGTCCTACGTCGTTTAACCCTTCGCCTTCGAGATCTAATGGGTTAAAATCTGAAAAAAAAACCCAAATTCTGTAATATAACCCGAACTGACCAAATAAACCCCGATGTGACGCGAAACCACGGATGTGGACTTCGTTATAAATAGAAGGATTTCTGGACACGACTCCGATCTGAAGTTGAAACACTTTAGGGAAAAAATAATGCGATGTGAGAACCCCTGCACGTGGATACATTAAACCCCTGGAGCCAGTATGGAGAGGCAGTAATTAGGGGGGGGCTTTCAAAATAGCCATACAAGATCCGAACCTCAAGGTTGAGTGTGGGGGTCTCGGACTTTCCTGGAGGTGATATATATATATATATATATATATATATATATATATATATATATATAGTGTATACAGTGTTTTAGATTGTAAGGGGGGTCCTCACAAGCCCCCCATTCTTGCCAGGAACTTTGTATGAAAAGCTCATGGACCGGGACCCCACCTTTGTACAGCGCTGTGGAGTATGTTAGCGCTTGATAAATAAAGAATTATATATATATATATGGATCTTTGTGCTCATTTGTTTATCAGAGTTTTAGGCATAAAAATCAATAATTAGACCACCGCATTGGTCGATATTATTGGCAGCATCATGCGCAGATAACATACCTATATTTTCTTGATGGTACGCTAAGGCTTTGTAAAAACAGCCCTAAAATCCCAAATCTTAGGCCGGTATCAGACCCACTCCCATTATTTGAAGTTCGGTGGCGACCCCAGACTCCTTGTCGACATTTAATTTTGGGCTGAAACCATCCACTAGCCGTTTCTGAAGTGAGCTATTTATATGCCGTGCCAGAAGGGCAGCTGAATGGCGCAGGCACCCATCGACTGGCGCGTCTACGATGATAAATATGGCGCGTGTTATAATCCGCAAGGCTATATCAAATTATTAAAGTTCTATATTTATTTGTCTACTGAAATCTAAGAATCGTTTATATTTGATATGCCCACTGCCACTAATGATTGCCCCGTCCTGTAGGCGTCTTGTCATTTTGGCTACCTTGTCTCCCCCTAGTGGTTGCATTGTTTGCAGAGCAACAGATCATACAGGAGGGAGACGCAACACAGCGCCCAATGCTGGTGAGGTTTAAAATAAAATTTATGTATACTGATGGCATTATTATTTTTATTACTATTATTATTATATTCTATAATTTTATTATTATATTTTATTATTCTAAATAATAATAATTTTATATTACTATTATTGTTAATTCCTATTATTATAATTATTATTATTACTATTATTGTTATTTACTATTATTAGAATAATATAATTAATTACTATTATTATTATTATTACTATTTTTACTATTATTGTTATTTATTATTATTAATTATTAAATTATTACTTATTAATTGTTATTTACTATTATTATAATTATAATTATTATTATTACTTTTATTATTATTATTACTATTAAGTACTTATTACTATTATTGTTATTTACTATTATTATAATTATTATTATTAGTAGTATATCTTATCAATATGGCGCCAACAATTTCCCCAGCGCATCTTACAGTCCCTAGATTCAAAAGATCTGATAAAAATAGAACTGCCAGACTAAGACGACTCAATACATTAGGTAAAGCTCGGCTAACAAGCTTACAATCTAGAGGGGGCCTGATGCACCTAGAAACTGGAGACTAGGAGCAAAGTCAGAGGCCCGTAGCAATATATTTGGGGCGCATGCATTAGGGGTATAGAGAGTCTGTATAAGTAAGGTAAGAGCTCAGAAGTCTTCTTCGCATATGAGAAGCCTGATTACATCTTAAGACGGGACCTCTGAGGTCACGAAGGCTTATGTGTCTCTGTACATTGGCCAAATAAAACAATTTATTACATATGCTACTAAAAGAGTAACAAAAGTGTGTATATAAATATAAGAAAACATGTTTATCAATAAAATCGTATAAATAATACACACTATTTTTGCTTTAAAGCCATAAGGACCAAGGCTTTTTTATACTAACCACCTAATATACATTAATAGTGATATAAATTAACCCCTTAGAGGCCAGGTAAAAAAAAAAAAAACATTTTAAATCAGCTACAGCAGCGATCCCAACATACCGGGTACGTCATTGGTCCTCTAGGTGTTCATGAGGTACCTGGTACGTCTTTGGTCACGAAGGGGTTAAATGCCATACTCAGTTCCATAAATAGTTATTAATAGGTCACATTACAGTCCTGGTAAAAGCCCCGCCCAAGCCACACCTCTGAACGCACACCCAAAACAAAGCTACCCGCTTTTTTTTTGGTCATTCCAAACTGACTTCACTAGCTATGGTACCCGTCTAAAAAGCAAGTGCTGGGCTACCAAGATACAGCTTTGCTGGCTTTCAAGGGTTAATCCTCTGAATACAGATTAAGCGAAGGAAGAGCGAGCGACGTTATAGAATCGATCCCGCCACGGATAATTGCGTATTAATAATTTATTTAGAGATTCGCTAGGGCCGGGTCTCTTACCCTGAGTGCGGAATAAATGAGCCGAACTCATTTGCAGATTCCGTTACCGCAATGAGACCTAAAATTGCTTGGCGTGGCGTAGAACAGCTGCCTCAAGTATACAAAATCACCACGGGCTAAGGTACGCTAAATATAGATCTTTTAAGGCCGTGCCGGCGGACTTTCAGTTAGCTGTTAATAAAACCATTGATGGAGGATCAGGCTTTCTTTCTTTTTAAAGGCATCTTCAGTAGGTCTTAAGACGACGCCGGCACAGAAGGTCCTGCGCAGTGTGGAAGGGGCGGCTGGATTCAACTCATCGCAAGAACCGAGGACCGGAGTATGAAGCCCTCGGCGTAACCTTGCCACTCTGACAAAGGGTGTTCGGCCCAGGGAAGACTCCAGGTGAGGCGCCGGCTTCTCGCAGTTATGCCGGTGTGGGCGGTGATCTCGCGGGTGCGCGAAAGCATTATATGTAAGCCCGCCCACAGTTCCCGGCCCTATTGCCCCTTCCCACCCCCGCAAGAAACTGCCGCATATAAGTATATATATCATATAATATATATTAGTATATATATAATATACAGAATACAGCGACCCCCACAATGTGGCTATCCCTGCTCATCACATAGGCCGCGTCCCCCGAGGAGAAGATGGTCTGGGTAGCGAGTGACGCCACGGCCGTCTGAAATCTTTTCTCTCCACTGTTTCAATTTAATAAGAGCCGTTTCCAGTGCTGTTTCTGTAACATTATCAGGGCTCTTTTAGAAACCCTGGCGAAGGATAGAGAGATACCCCCAGGCAAAACATTCTGACTCGCTAGAAAGAGGGGCAATCAGGGGAGGGGAAAAAAAGGGGCAAATCAGAGGAGTGATAGAGGCTATATCGGAGATGGGCTGTCTCTTCCATGCCCAGTTTGGCCATCTGGCACATTGGGCAAATGCCTATTGGGCCGTTGGCCAACAACGGCCCAATAGTCCCCCATACCGGCTCATGAGGTTAAATATAATGTGCATTCGTTGTTGCTTCGTACACCCAGGACTCATCAGGACTCAACCCGACTCCCAAGGTTTTTACTCCAATCTCGGCATCACGTAGCCCGGAGCCGACATCTTTGTGCCGTCTGGGACACGCCTAACGAATGGTCCTCTTGTGTGAGCAGGTATTAGGGTAGCCACACTGACCATTTTCTTCCAGGACACATTTTTATTATTATTAATAGTAAAGGAGCGTAAGCCATAACCAAATTGGATAACTGAATGGTCTGGTTTAATCCACGATTCGGTTGATCAGTTATTCCTCTGGTAGCCATCATTCATTCTGATGGCCAGTGCCTTATTGCACAATCCCTTTTCCAAGTGGAACTTCAGAAGCAGTTGTTGTTGTAGTTCTGTCCGGAGCCGGCAGGCGTCGCTCTCCGCTTTCCTCTAACCCTGTCACGCCTATTCACTGATTGACAGCCGAACCGGGGGAGGGGCCAAAGGAAAAAAAATACACAGAACGAGAGAGACGGAGGAGAGAGGCGAAGAGTCGGAGCAGAATCGCCTTAAATCCGTCGCCATCCCGTGCACCGACCGCCTATCCCGAACCCGGAATTGTTTAGAATTTAGTCCATAAGAGCCCTCCACCAGACCAGGTCGGTAGTTGTAGCGGGGCGGCGCTCGGGGTCATTCTATACCGGGTGGAGGCGGGGGGAGTTGGGGCTTGGCTAGGCCTAGGCCTAGGCCACAGCTTTGTTCGGTTCAGGCCCAGCAGCCATTTTCCTCCATCTTCCCTCATCCCCTGGCTAGGTACGCTTGCAGGGGTAGAGAGGAAATGCTCCCGGGGGCCCCGTACACCAATTCCCGGCGACACGGAGGAGGAAACTCTGGCCCCGAGGCCTATTCAGCCGCCGGCTTTATTCCCCTCCCCCTTGGCTGGGGTTCCTGAGTCGGGGGGGGGGGGGGAGAAGGGGCAATGATGGAGGTATGGGTGCAATAAGTACCTGAGAGAAGGGTTCTAAGAGGGGGGGGATATTATGCAGCCTCACAGGCCTCCGGGGGCTGGGTGTGTATGCGGGGCAATAATGGCGGTGCTTTGGGATATATGATGAGCTGTGGAGGGTATTTGGGGATCTATAAGATTATGCAGCGTTCTGATTCTTCCCATCTATGTGCCTGTAAGGAGGCCACATATGTGTATATGTGTGTGTGTATGTATGTATATATATATGTGTGTGTGTGTGTCTGTCTGTCTGTATGTATGTATGTATGTGTGGGTCTGTAAGGAAGCTGTATATTATATACGTGTGTGTGGGGAGAATATATGGGGTGTGTGTATATATATATATGTATATGTGTGTGTGTGTAGGGTGTATATACATATTTGTATATTGTATCAATTCTTGTAATTCATTGACGCGATGTATTTGGTGCATTTGTTTTCTGTGTACTGTTGTTATATAGATCCCGCCCCCCCCCGAGCCCATAATGGCCATGCCAAGTAAAGGGGTTTATTTACTGAATGGCCACAATCCACGTTCTATATGTAAACATACGGAGCGGTGGTGTAAGGGTTATTGGCCGCTCCGTGTACGCTGGCGGTTATAGTAATGCACCCGTGTGTGTGTGTGTGTGTATTTGTGCTATAGGTGTGTGTTGGTAACGTATAGTGCGTGTGGCAGGTAAATTGCTGACTCCTAGTGAGTGGAATCGGGGTGTAATACCCGCAATTAGTGTTTATCTGCCCACACAACGTTCCCTGTGTCTGTCAGTCAATTTGTTATACATTTCAAAATGTTTGTGTTTTTAATATTAAATGCACTAAAAAAAACAAAAAACTAAAATGTATTGAGATCTCTCTTCTGCTGAGCCCCCCTTTTAGTTTAATTTGGTTTGTTAATAGACTTTCTCACTTTGATGCCCTCTTTTTTTAAATTAAAACTATTATTATTATTGTGTTATTGGATTTGTGGTCTGCGTTATTTTTGTGCGTGTAAAAAACAAACGTTAACACCGCGTTGTTCCTAGCAACTTTTTTGGTATTTACAGTCTGTAGGGCTCTTCCGATGACCCTCCCTCCCCCCACCCAATTGCTTGTTTTGAATACAAAATTGCTTGGATTTTATTTGCTAAATGGCTGAATATCATCATTATTATTGGTATTGTGGCATCATATTCCTCAGCGCTGTACAATGGGTACGCGCATCAACGGGGGATGGTCCTGCCCAAAGGAGCTTACAATCTAGAAATGTAAGTTGATACCTGGGAAAGGTACGATGTTGCGTTAGTATCCTGATTTATTCGGACCCCGTAGTCCAGTCGGCTGGTAAGCAGAACATTTATATGCTTTCCTGTAATCTGAGTGTGGTCGCCGTTAGTAAGCGGCATTGATAAGCTTTGAGGAGGCTGATGACTCTGGGTAGTTTTAATGCAAAATCCATTGGCGGTTGCTACTGACAGCTGGAATTCCGGCACACTCAGTGAGTGCTGCCTCAGCCGCGGCGGGGATTCCCTGAAAGAGTGGAGGTCAGACATAGAGGCGCTTTGGAATCTTTATTTTTCTACAGGATGCCCAATTCCCGCAGCGGGAACCCCGGGTTTAGTGCACAGACCGTTCTAAACCGGAATTTGGGTATATTTGGGAATTAATCGAACGTTTACTATTTGCACTCCGCTCCGGAAGGTGATGGGGAAGCCATGTTTTATTCCGGTGAGGAAGGCCCTGCTGGGTAAGGTTACGGCGGTTCCTAATCTATATGACGGCGGAGAGGGTACGATGACATTAAGCGCAGGAGCCGAGGCGGTGAGATGACCTTGAGCTGGGACATGTTTAGTAATGGAGAGGGGCAGATGGTTTTTCTCCAAGGGCTTCATGTTTGCTCTATGCGATTGCAGGGGCTCTGCCGCGTTGTGGGAAAGGTTTGCGTTTAAGCGGGTCTGTCCTTTTTCCCAGATCCTGCACAGTTATGACACTAAATAAATGTGTGTTATTGTGTGTGTGTGTGTGATTGTGAGTGATAATCGCTGGTTACGTGTATATCACGGAGGTGCCGCAGGCAGACACTTCTGTGAGTTGAACGCGTTGTGTGGAGTCTTTGGCCATTTATTGGTACTAGGAAGGCTTCGTTTGGTTATGAAAGTGGAACATCAGGCTTAGACAGCCTGTCGTCTGGATGATGCTTCCTTGTAAGTACTACGTGATATAAAAATCGGCTACGATGTCTCCGTGAACCCCTGATCAGTAGTAGTTGTGGAGTTTCGGCCTCCTCTTCCGCACGATCGCCGTTTGTCGCTCTGAGGATTGCCTCACGTGATTCTCTATCATCGGTTTCGGGTTTACCCGTCGGATATTTGTGTGTAAACACGCTGTGCATATACAAAATGTTTATAGCTGAATATTTCTTGATTTGGTTACCTTTTTTTCTCCATATGATCTGGATCGTTGCTTCTGGAATTGCATGGCTGCACTGCTTGGATTTATAATGTTAAATAAACCACTTTCAGCCATACAAAGATGCTTTTTTTTTTACTAATGGTATAAACCGACCAGCCTTAACGTTCTGGGCACAGACAGGTGAAGGGAATGGCACGGATAATCTTATCATGGCACCTGTGTGTGCGGGAGGGGGGATATCAGACAGCAAGCGGGCATTTTGTCAAAGCTGATGTGTTAGAAGCAGGAAAAATGGGCAAGTGTAAGGGTCTGAGCGACTATAAGGGCCGAATTGTGATGGCTGGACGACTGGGTCAGAGCATTTCTCCAAAACGGCAGCTCTTGTGGGGTGTTCCCGGGCTGTGGCGCTCAGTACCCATCATAAATGGTCCAAGGAAGGGAAAGCGATGAACCATCAACAGGGTCATGGGTGGCCAAAGGCTCATTGATGCGTGTGGGGGGGGGAAAGCATAAGAACTGGACCACAGAGCGATGGAAGAAGAGTCTGGTGAATCGCGTTTTCTTTTATACCATGTGGATGGTCGGGTGCATCGCTTACCTGGAGAACACACGGCACCAGATGCACTATGGGAAGAAGGCAAGCTGGCGGAGGCAGTGTGATGCTTTGGGCAATGTTCTGATGGGAAACCTTGGCTTCTGCCATTCCTGTGGATGTTACGCTGACACAAACCACCTGCCTAAGCATTGTTGTAGACCACGTACGACCCTTCATGGACACGGTATTCCCTGATGACATCGACCTCTTTCAGCAGGATAATGCGCCCTGCCACAAAGCAAAAATGGTTCAGGAATGGTTTGAGGAACACAACGAGTTCAAGGTGTTGACTTGGCCTCCAAATTCCTCAGATCTCAATCCAATCGAGCATCTGTGGGATGTGCTGGACAAACAAGTCCCATCTATGGAGTCCACACCTCGCAATTTACAGGACCTGCTGCTAATGACTTGGTGCAGGTACCACAGCACCAGTGGAGTCCATGCCCTGATGGCTGCTCTGGTGGCAGAAGGGGGACCAACACAATATTAGGCAGGTGGTCATAATGTTGTGGATAATCTGTGTATATACACACACGCCAAACATGGATTTTGTCAGACTTGATGGACTGATACTTGGCATGATGTACACATGCCTCCCAGTCCTGGTTTTTGCCACTCTGTCCCACTTTTCAGGATTGAGGTAGATTCTGGACTGCAATCTCCCAGTCCAGGTTAATTCTCCGGTGCCTCGGTGTGAATTGTGCGCATGTACACAGTATCACTGCCACTTTGTGTGACACTCTACCTCTCAAGCTCGGCACTCGGCGTCCCGGTTCACCGGGGTAGAAATTGGGCGATGTGCATACAGAATACTGGGAGCCTCGGTTCACTTAACAGATGTTGGTGCGGTGTCTCTTCTGAGTGTTAACATTAATATGCGTATACAATGTATATTCACACAAATTCCTTCTTAAAACTGCTTAGTTTTGGGTGGTTTATCCTCAAACTCCTCTGACCTGATGGATCGGTTGTGTTTTGGGAGATGTGCGATGAAAGGACCACCATGGATATTGAATAAACCGTCCGGAACAACAAAGCGGTTGGGGGGGCGCTTTCTATAGTTAGGCGGTTGGCTTGGACGGATCAATGAGACTTCTGAGAATTCTCCTGGATTCCTCAAGGAAATTGGCCCTTTTTATTTCTGTTTAAACGTTCTGATTGGTTGCTTTAAACACAGGGGTTCCTTCTACGGTAACACAAATTCCGCTAAGTTCTAATAAACGGCACCAGCGCTGCCGATCGGGATCCGCTTTGCGTTCTTCGTAGCAGTCTCTGATAAAGTCTTCTCGTTGCTTCAGGCTACTCTTTGTAGTGAAGCCACCTGTGTGGAGCTTTTTAATTGGGTTTATACGTCGGAACGCGTTTACGAGGAGGCCGTTTGCCGCTACCATCCTTCTCTTTAAGGTATTTATTATCTGAAGTCTTGCATTAAACACCAAGCCGTCGGATACTCGTCCTTCCTAATCTGTCCGGTTCCATTGTTGGTGTCCAACACGCTACAGGAAATATTAAGAAAATATACACGGAATATGTCGCTGATCCATCTTCTCAGCCCGTCGGTCTCCCCTGGGCCAGAATTATGGGTCTGCTACTTTTCAAAAGTTTGGGGTCACTTCATGGAAAACCAGGAAATTTCTATCTGTAACATAATTGCAAAAGTTTTTTTCTCCTTCCTAACAATTTAGCCTTTTAAGCTTTAGCTTGGATCAGCGAACACAACGTGCCGTTGGAACACAGGAGTGATGGGAGTGATAATAGGGATGAGCCCCTATGAAGAGATTCCATTAAAAATCCGACGTTTCCAGCCTCAATAGTCATTTACAACATTAACCCCGTCTATGCTGGATTTCTGAACCATTTCATGTTGTTTTATTGAACAAAATGTGCATTTCTTTCAAAAATAAGGAAATTTCTAAGTGACCCCAAACATTTAAGCATCGTGTGTGTGTGTGTGTGTGTGTATATATATATATATATATATATATATATATATATATATATATATACACATTTTTATGGCCCCTTTAGTGTCTGATGGACTGTCATATCTTGATGTTATGTCATTATAGAGCGTTGCCACGTATGTCTGTACCTGTAATTGCGCGTACATCTGTGTAAACGGAACCGTCCGTTCCTGGCAGATAAGACTAGCGTGTGTTTAGTCTACGAAGGCTCTCACCCCTAGTAGTGGGCTAGCTGGGTTCCAAATATTTTTGCTGATGTTGGCTCGTAGAATTGCAAGGCTTTGTATATTTTAGTAGGAAAAATTCTATGTTTAAATAACCGTCGCTGCAAATCAGTAGATTTTAAAAATAAACGTATCGGTAATCTTTTCACCCCAATTAGCAATATTTAACTAAAATGTGTTTTGTAGCACATGATTAACTTAAACTGTAAATAAAGATATTGCATGTCGCTGAATTGTATGTTCATATGTGTGAAGATAAGACAATATTTATAATTGTGGAGAAATGCATATATTTAATGCTCAGTCATGGTTATGAGCAAGAATTTAAATTGTAGGATTGTTGCGGCCGTATTCGTTTTTGAAATGGCTTTACGGTCGCCTGTTTGCTACGCCACTGATGTGCGCGCCCTTTTACTGATTGACAGCTTAAGCAGCCAATCAATGGGAAGCTTTTACACATGCGCAATGGCGTCTAAACAGACCCTTGCCCGCAAGGTTCAGCAGGGTGGGAGATGCATTCGGCCGAATGCATCTCTTGCTGGGCTGCGGACAGAGGGGACAATGTGTTTTTTAAGGTAGAGTTTCCAGAATCCCCCCCATTCATTCACAAAATGGACCATATGATAATTTAAAGGGACCCTATATCTGTTATATGCATTAACGTGCATGTGATGGCTGCAGCGTCCTTTTAAACGGCTCAGCTCTTTGTTGTAAGGAAGTAGAAATCGTGGTTTGGGTTACAATTAGGCGTTTTGTAACCAGACATCTGAGATGTTTCACTTCTGGGACCTGCTTTATTTTTGTATCTGGTTCAGAAGGGAGCTCTAATAATTTCTCTTTAGATAGAGATAGATGGGCTTTGGAGGCCTTTCCTCGTCAACTGGGGAAGGCGCTAGAAACGGAGGCAATTTTCCTGCCTTTAATTGTCCCCAAAGTGGTTCGTCAACTGTTTTTGTAGAAATAAACAAAAAATCTCTCGGGGGACGCAGGATAGTTCGCTGCTTACTTTAAACCGTCTGCTACGTTGTAACGGTGGCTGGGTGCCCCCGAAACGTTCCGCTGACCGAAGGAGTCTGAAGCAAGCGGCTTGCTTTTCACAAGTCAATAATATGTGTTGTGGCTCTGTTATCTTCCAACTAGACAAACAATAGAATGGCTGAGTTTTGATCACACACCTGGACATTCTGACTAATGAAAGTCTATGGAGGAGCAGACTTCCTTAGCATTGCCATAAAGCACCAGCTCAGTGTGGTGATTGAGCAGAGAAAGTCACCCCGAATATCACACGACTGACAATGGCAACTTTATAATCCAGCATACAGTTGTGGGAGTTATTATACCGTACCCGCCCCCGTATGAATTCCCCTTCAATCCCCTCTTACCCCATAAATATTAGCTTGAAAGATAAAACATAGCCGTAGGTCCATTATATTTCCGTACCAATACCCAATGAAGAGGATAACTTTTTTTTGTCTAGGAGCACAACGTGTGGGTGATGGCCGTACATCGATGAGTAACTCTGGTCAAGCGGACTTTTCGGTCGTTCCTTCGCCGGCTGTTCTTTCTGCGATAGAGAGAAGGGGTTTGTCGGCTCCTGGGGGAACCCGGTGCTAAGCGTATCTGAGTGGGGCATGAAGATACACGCAGGGGCAGTTTGTTTGAAAGACTTCTGAAAAGCATGCCTGAAATTTCAAAGCCCCCAGGGGGGAAGGTGACTCGATGGCCAGTTGGTTGGGTCTCTCTGTAGCTCGTGGTCTTTCATCCACTGTTTGTTTTCTTTATCTAAATGTTCTCCTTGCCGTTAGAATTCTTGGGACGAAAGTTGATGGATAACATTTTATTGGCTAACTGGGCTAGATTTAGAGTGTAAGCTTTCAAGACCTCTTGGGTTTCTTCCCCGTTCTTGGCAGGCAAGTAGGGCTGTCCCGGTAAAGAGTGCCGCTGACTTTACACACACGCTGAACTTGTTTGCCGGAGCCTTTGAGTTTTGCCAGGGTTGTCCACGACTGGAAATAAACCGTTCACTGGAGCTTCCAGGCAGAAATGAGGAGAGCGATCGCTTCCCTTAGCAGATCTAGGCTCCGTTAAGCTGTAGAAGATGCAGTATTAGCTGCCAGTTACATATAGATTGTATGGAGCGCATATGTTCCACGTAGATCGGTCTCCATGGTAACGCTAATGCTTCTGTTTAGGTGATTGGAGATGGTCGCCATTTTGGTTTTTTTTGGGAGCTTGGTCTTCGTCACTGGTGTTAATCTTAACTCCCAGGCAGGGTTTGGGCCAAGGAGTACACGAGAATATTGTCTCCGTAATAGAATGATGTAAAGTCAAAAGCAGAATGATTACATTTCTGTCCCATCTTCCCCCCCGCAGGCAGATAGGGAGAGGAGCAGAGAAAAATTTTCCTACTAGATGACATTTCATCGCAATGTCCGATCGTTTGGGGCAGATATCCAAGGGAAAGGATGGGAAAAGCAAGTACTCGTCTCTCAACCTGTTTGACAAGTATAAAGGGAAGTCAATAGAAGCAGTCAGAACCACAGGTGCGTTGTGCCCCGGAATCGTTGAGCTGTGAACGTCATGCCCTTTACTGCCCCCTGTTGGTAGGGCAATGTGTGCTTAGAGTTCTGCTTACCAATGACATATCGCCAACCTAACGGCTATACCATTAACCTCCGCAGTTATACCTAGACATGGCCTACAGAGTCTTGGGAAAGTTGCTGCTGCCCGGCGTATGCCACCTCCCGCAAACCTGCCAAGCTTGAAATCTGAGAATAAAGGAAACGACCCAAATATAATTATTGTGCCCAAGGACGGAACAGGATGGGCAAACAAACAGGAGCAGCCAGACCAAAAGAGGTGAGTTCTGTGCCCGGTACCCCTCGGGTAGATGCAGATTATTCTGTTCCCCTGCATCTTACCTGAGGCGTCAGAACTGGAAATTCCCTCCTGGGTTCCATGACCTGAAATGAAATCCTCGTAGGCGCAGAGCCGGGATTTATGCCCATTGCTGGGGTATTTACGTGTTCACGATGTTCTTTACAGTTCCAGTGTAACAGTCCCTGCGCCGCAGGAGTCGCTGCAGCCGCCGGGTTCGCAGAAGTCTCTCTCCAATTTACAGAAGCCGAACCCAGTGATAAATCAGGAGGTGAGTAAACCCGCTGCAGAGACCTCCTAACGCGGAGCGATTAAAACCGACATTTTGATCACATTGGATCGGTTCTTAACGGGAAAACGAGTGAGCTTGACTTTCCCTCGAAATGCCGCAAGACGTCTTCTGTAGCGCCTGTTGAATTTAAGTTGGTCTCCAATATTGGGGTCCCTATTTTACAACTTTTTTCTAACCTGTTTGCATTGCGTAGTCTGCAGTCTCCCTTCCCAGACTTTCTTCTTCCTTATCCTTTTCTATCTGGTTTTCAATTAGGGTTATCTATGAATTAGTCCAAGACAATGTAAATCAATTATGTTAAAGGGAGAGAGTGTTAATCCCCAGGGCTATTGGACAATCGGTCCAGCAGTTTTACGCAGCGGCTGTCTGATGCCATCTTTCTTCTTACCCTTACAGAATATAAATTTAGTGCCAGGTGGGCAAAGGTCATGGGCACAGCTGAATGGAAAGCCAGCCGGACACGAAGGTGGTAAGTATACGATTATCTTCTAAATCCCTAGCGCTCCTTCCCTGCAATGGCATTTCAGGAATTGACTTTGAGCGCCTGGCATTTAACGGTTACTACCTAATACGTAAAGAACAGGAGGGAATTTAATTATATAACATCACGTTTTGCTTTGTTTTATAAATCCATTATTTGGTAAATTTTTATTTCCTTTCTAGGTTCAAGGGGCTCAAACCGACTGTTGTCCTTCTCTCCCGAGGAATTTCCAACGCTGAAAGCAGCTGGCGAGCAAGACAAGGCTGGCAAAGAAAAGAACGTCTTAGATCCATCGTATGGGCCCGGACCAAGCCTCCGCCCCCAGAGTAAGCCCCTCGCCCTGCTTCCCGGTAACCGCTCTGAACGTTTTATTGTCTGTCGTCCCTTTCCCCTACCCCTGATATGGGTTGAGCATATTGGAAATGTAGTCTGTATTTTGTCATCTTTTATACTTTTCATTTTAAACTTGTGATTGTAAATAAAAGGCCATTCTGGTGTATGGACCATATATGGTATATATGGAGTGAGAGGGAATATTATTTGGTTCAGGAGGGATACACATTTAATGTCAGTGTTAATTTCCATGTAACAATTGATTTAAATACTAAAATTAACCTATTACACGATCAGCAATCATTAACAAGCTGGGATAATATTTGGACTGAATGTTTTCGAGTGTTCCGTCTTTACCGCTATTGTGATCCCGGCAGCTAATGCTGCCCACCAGGGCACGTCGTCTCCTATGCTACTGAAAATAAAGGTACAGGCTATGGTAGCGTTAACGGAGGACAGCAACTCACTAGGAACAAAGATGACGCTGCTTTCGATGTTAACTTACTGTGAAATAAGTGTTCACATTGTTTTCCTGACATTTCTTGTTTTTTTTTATTACCCCTGTCTTGTTCTAGATGTCACCAGTTGGAGGGAGGGCGGTTCGAGAAACATTTCTGGCATCTCTCCAACCGTCTCTCCTACCGAGCCGGGCAGCAAAACCACCGCCGTTTCAGGAGACGGCAGCTCCTCCTTAGCACTTGCAACCGACTCCAAGGAGCTTTCGCTGCGCCCGGCTCAACCCAACCGAAAAGCGGCTTCACAGTTCATGGGGAACACGTACCATCCACCCACTTACCATGACATGTTACCAGCTTTTGTACGTATTAAGTTAAGGCTTCTTCCTTGTATTGTCGTCGTGACCACTTCATGGGGTTTGGCATTTTTGCTAATGTTTAATGTTTGTTTTCAGATGTGCTCTCAGCAACCATCAGAACCCACTGGGACATCGGACCGTGCTTCCTTTCCTGTCCTCGCAGCTTCCCAACCTCGCCTTGAGCCTCGTGTCCCATTTCGACAGTACCAGATGAATGATCACGATGGGTAATGCCCTTTGATTAAAAAAAAAAAATCTGAAGCCAGCATATGTTTTGTTTCCGTTAAATCATAACCTACTGCTAGCATACATATTAATTCCGTTTGGAGATCTTTTACCCGTTGAACCCCTACTGTGTTTCCGGTTGCACATAAATATGTGAATATGCTGACTTGGAACTTTCCCTCCCCGCTGCTTAGAAAAGAGAACCGGTTTCCGGGAGGTCCACCTCGTTCCGTACGTCCGCTGCGACCACAGCCGGAGAGGACGCAGAGACCCACAATCATTAATGCCGAAGATCTCAAGGAGTTAGATGACCTTGACAATGATGCAGAGGACGGCTGGGCTGGTACGTAGCAGCTTGAGGCTTAGAAAGGGTAATTGGCTCCTTTTTCGTTCTCTAGATTCTAGTATATCTTCTTGCAGGTCTACAGGATGAAGTGGATTATTCAGAGAAACTTAAATTCAGTGAGGATGAAGATGAAGAGGAGGCAGCCAAAGATGCCAGAACTAAATGGTAAGCCTTTTATATCTCTCAAAGGCCATAGTAAGGGACACTTTGTCTTCTGGCAAGGAGTACATTGCATATTTTATTTGTATTTAGTCTTTGTGTTCACTTTTTCCTTGTTAACTGGCAAATACTTGTCCTTGGGGTTTCTACACGGTCTGTAATTGATGACCTTGCCTCTTTCCAGGAACGGCTGGGACGGCAGGAGGCAACGTCAGGTCTCTTTTACTTCCACGGACAGTGCCGAGGCCAAGTATCCTATAGAAGAGGGGAAAAGCAGGAGTGATCCGCTGGTTCATCCGCGACCTATCAGGAGGTCACAGGAACCTCTGCAGCAAGGCTCTCGAAAACCGAGCAGCTGGGCAGCTGTGGCGGAGCACCAGGTAAAAGATGGCTGTGTAGGCTGAACTCAAAGCTTGGCTTCATCTCACCGTTTGGCTGCTTTCCATTCCCCTTTTAAATGAAATGTTTGAAGAAAAATGACCTTGCACACACAAAAATACTAGAAGGCTGTATTAATCCTTCTGTAACTTAGGGTTTCTCACCTCACCCCTATATTTTCCACCCTCTAACACTCGGAATCATGCCTTGTAGTTATGAGAGTCTTCAATGTCTATCAGTCATAGTGAAAGTGTTTCCTAACCTTGGTCAGTTTAATACTTTCTCGAATCCAATATCTATTTCTGTGATCATCCTCAATAACTTTGTTTTTTGTAGAAGCCTGCTGCCCCTGCTACGATTTTAAGACAGCAGTCTGCCGAAGAGAAGGAAGACAAACCACTGCCACGGCAGAAGTTTGTCCAGTCGGAAATGTCGGAGGCAGTGGAGCGCGCACGCAAGCGGCGCGAAGAGGAGGAGCGGCGTGCCCGGGAGGAGCGCCTGGCCGCGTGTGCCGCCAAACTAAAGCAGCTGGATCAGAAAACAAAGCCGACTCCAAAATCGCCCGGAGATGCTCCGAGGCAAGCGGAGAACAAGGAGAATGAGGACCCTCGGTCTCCGGGCTCCGACAGGAGCGGCTCCCAGGAGAATAGTCAGGCTTTTCGGAGAGGTACGGCAACATGGGAGGATGACGTTCTCAAATCGTTAGCTGAAACCTCGTGCGCGAGGGCTAAAGAGATCGGTCAGGGTTGGTGCATGTTTGAATGTCCGTCTACTTCCTCGCGTTTCCTCTACAGACTCCCCATTTTGTTATTTGTCCCGCCTGACAAAGAAACACTTTTACAACAAGTGACACCAGAGCGCTTTAACCTGTAATTTGTGTGACCTGAAAGCATGTGGGTCTTGTTTTCGGAGGGTGAGATACTATACCCGGTTGGAGGTGTATCGCTCTCTAACGCTACCAAGCTTATTTATTATACAGATGCCGGTGCTTGTCCAGTTATATTTCTCTATGCTGCAGTCTCTTAGAAATGTTTGCCAAATGTAAAGTGGGCATGGAATGAGTAATATTCTTCTACCCACCATGTCCTGTATTTTATGTACTCTATTTTCCCGTATTGCCAGGTGAACAAACCTAGGCTTATAGGGAGCGTTCCTGTTATACTTATTTTATAGCACACATTTTACATGTGAGATTGGGAGATAATTTGCAACACATCACGTGCGTTCTTATCGCGCATGTGCCCACTGTGTATTCTACACATCAAGCGATTACAGCTCTGGACACCATTATTTAATTTCCCTTTTAAATTCTGCTTTAAGGGCGATTTGTATGGGATAAATTCCGCAAGCGTGTTCCTATGTATATGTTTAACATACATTGCATTGTACATGAGCTTACGGTGCCTAAATACATTCCTAATTGCACTTCTTAGTTAAAATGTCCACGAAGGTAGTGTACCCGTGAACACAAAGCCCCCATATTTTTGACCCCCTACAGCAACTAGTCCTCCGTCCCCATATACTAGCCGTGCATCTAATGCTCTGTCATGCTTTTACTGGTTTTATCACCGACGATTCTTTTTATGCACTTGCACTAGAACTTTTTGCATTTTTGATGTATTTGTGTATATTTTTCTCAGACCTGTGCAATTTATAATATTTGAATAAAACAATATATTTAAATCAAGGCCTTTATATTTTTTTTTCATCTTTAGTTTTTTTTCCTAAGCATTTTAAAAAGATGGTGACACCAGCAAGTTGCCTCTTAGGTTAGAGATTATGCCAAATTTCTACACTGTAAAAATGTAGCGTGTTTTGAGCCTTTTGTTTAATCCCAATACAAATAAAAGTTCCCACGCTAAAAGTGCTTTTAAAAAATAAGCTTAAAAAGATTTTATCCGTTACTTTCCAAAAAAAATACATGTATTCCAAATTAGATTTTTGGTATAAAGTGTCCAATTTGATATACTGTATCAATGCCTAGCAACTTTAACCCTTTAAGGACTACGGGCTTTGTCAGGAAGGGGTTAAATGTTAATATGAGGGGACTGGTACTATACTTGAGATTGTAATTATAGCGAAGCCCCTTTTTTTGGGGGGGGGTGCAAAATCATGGACTCCTGTACAGGTCGCCTGATGTGTTTGGTCCATCGGTTCATGCTTTTTGTAAACTTTGCTGAATATGATAATATTATACCAAGCGCTACCAATGTAGGTTTTGTAAATTGTTTAAATTGCACACGTTGAGCTTTAAGACCCTAAAATCTTAAACATTTGGCAAAATCTGAAAGGTAGCGCCAGCTGATTTTGCTTTTGCAAAGTCCATTTAAAAAAAAATACGCTGTTTCGTCTATCTTAATAGAAATGAGTTATTTCATGCCCGACTCTTATTACTTGAGTACGCCTGGCCACAGGGGGCCATAGGTTATGTTCATCTAGCGAAGCGTGAACCCGATTATTTTTGATGTAGTGATTTAAATGCACTGCTCGTATGCATTTCAGAAGCTTCTGTGTGAACGCCCCCCCCCCTTTAAATTGCCAAATATCGGGACAGCTCCAAAAACTGAGGAATTACTTTTGAGTCCCCCTTTAAAAAAATAAATAAAAATAATAATAAATGTGTATAATTACAGTTAACTTGGAAGCCTTACAAAAAAACTAACTATTGTTTATGGCAATATTCATATTTTTCTTTTAAAGGAAAAACTAATGTGAGAATGTTAATCAATATTTAATTAAACTCACACCGCTTACTATTTAGTTGATTTTGCATTTAAAAAAATACCATAACTCTTGATCATATATATCCCAAAAAGTCACCAAAACTCTTGATTATATATATTAACATATTTTATTCATTAATTAGTCCTTAGGTTCCCGGGGCTGCATTTCCATTACTATTTTTCCCTAGTCTGTCATTTCAGAAATGTTGATTTTTGGGATGTCTTTGTAGATCATTTTTATTAGGATTTATTAGCACTGCTGTTACGCTACTATGGAGATAAAAACCTGTTTTCCCTCTTTTTCCCCCCAGAATACTCCACCCCGGAGCACCTGCCAGATTATCCTGATGAAGAACCTCCTGTGGCACAGAGGGTGGAATCGAGCAGTGATGAGGATTACCCAGAATCCACTTCTCCAGTGCAGGAATTCAATAAGCACCAGAAGCTCATCCCTCCGCGGTTTCAGAGGCAGCAGCAGGTACGCCATCGTATTGTGGAGTCCTTAATACAGAACGGATGCACAATAGAAGCTCCTCGATTCTCCTTTTTTTGCGTGCGTTTTTTTTCGAATACACTTAACTTATGTGCAATTGTACAATTATTAGAAACCCAGCGTATGTGTAAACAACTGGAGAAGCATTTTCCTGTTTTCAGGATCCCATTAAGTTATCTGTCCCCTAATTTTAAGATAAAAATTACATATTGGTTCAGGCGACCTTTTGTAAGGGTGGAGGAGAAGAGAGAGAGCTTCAAGACAGGGAAAGGATCGGATGATAGTGCGAAGCCTCCTTATCTCACAGA
The DNA here is from genome assembly GCA_009364415.1 of Spea multiplicata. NCBI lineage: Eukaryota > Metazoa > Chordata > Amphibia > Anura > Pelobatidae > Spea > Spea multiplicata. The sequence goes on from VKOC01000008.1 coordinate 1,531,339, forward strand.
TCTTGTTCACGGAAGGTTAATGTTTAGACTAAATATCCTGTGTCTGAGTACCAGGAGATTGCGTCATATTCCAACGCTCACTCAGTCAGTATGCTGGGACCGAGGTTGCGCAACCCACAGGCCAAGTATGGTGTTGCGTGCCATCACTGGACAGCACGCTTCCCCACAATGCAGTGAACAGAACAGCAGATGACCCAATCTTTCTCGGACAAAATAACAGCAAAAAGTTTATTAAAAAGCGTATGAAGCCAATGTGCTGCTGGGCATTGTAATGTGTTTATGTACATCGACCTCTGGTAAATCTTTCTGGTCTCATCTCCCTGTAGGAGCAGTTATACAAGATGCAGCAATGGCAGCAGCAGCACCAGCAACAAGCTGCAGCATACGTGGCATCTTCCCATTCCAACCCGCCGCGCACTTTCTATTCCCATCATCCGCAGATGTTGGGGTTTGATCCTCGCTGGATGATGATGCCTTCGTATATGGATCCGCGGATGACTCCGGGTCGCGCCCCCGTGGACTTCTATCCCCCATCCATACACCCTCCAGGTGGGATTTCACATGTTCATTTTATTTCTGAGTAGGGAGGTGTAAAGTGTAAAACCACAATGTCTTGTCTTGTCTAACTCTACTTTTAAGTCGCCTTTTTACAAAACTTGCTGTTCTATCCGCGCTTTTCATTTCAGACACTGTCAGGACCACCCAATTGTGTATTTTGCTGCTCCTATGGGGCTACCTCCCCCCAGAAATCTTTTACTCACCTGCAACACTGCAATAGATTATATGTGTAGTATGGGAAATTATTAAAATTTGCCATTAAATGTCTAAAACTAGGTTGATCAAAGCCTTTTATTTGCAAAATGTTGACGTTGGGTTGAAAGCAGTATGGAGGTAAACTTATGATGGGGTTTGCTGGTTGCTCCTTACATTAGGTGTGATGAAACATATTATCCAACAAGAGTCTATGGGCAATGAGGAATGCCAAACGGAGAGGAGACCCCCATCAACGGAACCAGTGTCCACATGGAGCCCCGATGGCTGTGTCCATTTACAGAACAAGGTCTACTCTGTCCCCCAGCAGAAGCAGGCTGAGAACACAACAGATTACCGGTAAAGAGATGTCTTACCTCTTCTTTTTATTTATTTTTTTCATCCTTTCACTCATTTAAATGATTATTGCCAAATGATATTCGCTGTCAAATGAGCCGGCAGTACAACATTGTGCGCAGCCGTGGTTTTTATAGTAGTTCTGCTATGGAACCTAAGCTGCTTTACACGAAAAGTTAACATTTTGTGTGAAAACTCCCATGTTTGTTACAAGTCAACAGGTGGATGATTCTGAACAGTCCTAAAAGTTTGGAAGGTTAACATGAGGTCCAAAGGGGCACAAGCATGCAGAACCTAAACGGTCTACAAAAGCCAATTCTTGGTTTGATGCTAAAAGTTTATTAATTATTAATCTTTTGCAAGTATCAGAAGGCGTGCCAATGAAGGTAACCTGCTTTTATTGGTGTAGTACCCCAGCAAGACTCTTTATTGCACACGACCAAAGCACTTTTAATCTGCTAGGTTTTGTGGACACGTTTACCACCATGTTTTAAGAATCACAGGGATCTAAAGTTGAGAAGGCTGCTGAGGTTGAAGGCTCCATGCAGGGCATGCATTATATGACTCTCTCCCCCCAATGACTATGGAAATTCTCAAAAGTCTTCCTTAGAAAGTGTCGTACCTTCCCAGAGAATAATAGTGCAATTCATAAAAGCAGTGATTTAGTGAGCGTTCGCAGGATGAATGAAAAGCCTTGTCTGTAAAGCTCGCTTTCAGTTGTCCGGACCCGACTTATATACTTTCTGGTTTGCTTTCAGGAACGAAAGCTCTTACTCTGTCTCAAGGGAAAGGTCAGAGGGTGTACACACCCACCGCGGACCCTTAGAAGAGAGAGACGGGGACTATTTAGCATCCAGCAGTTATGAAAAGAAATCCTCTGGAAGTATAAACAGCTGTATTTCGCCTCCAAGAAGAGGGCAAGATGTTCTGTACCAGCCCATTCAGCCTTCAGAGTCTGGCATTAAAATGGGAAACCAAATTGGTGGAAGGGATTCATCCGCAAGGGGCTCAGAGTTTGGCAAAAATGATAAAAAATCTCAGTTCAAAGGTTGGGGCTATGTAAATAATAAATCATCAGATACAACAAGCAGCGCAGAAGAAGACGCACATAAGGAAGAGCAATTATTAGATACCGGTTCATGGAAGAAGGAAGACTGTGGTTATCAAGATAACACAGATGAAGGTCATTGGCGAGGGGATTCCACCAAATCTAGTAACCAACAGCAGTCTGAAAGCCTTGGCAGGAGTCGAAGGTCTGGTCCGATAAAGAAACCGGTTCTCAAAGCACTTAAGGTGGAGGAGAAGGAGCTGGAAAAAAGCAAACCAGAAACTAAAGATCAGGTTAAAACGGCAAAAGAAAAACTTATTTCTAGACCCGACAATGCTGTCAAAACAGATCTGACGGTTCCGTGCTCCCCCTCGGTTCCGTTGGAAGAAAAAAGCGTTTTCCCCCCTGATGTTCAGGAAACTGAGATCCCTCAAGAACAGGTTGAAAGAAGCTGGGAAAATAAGCCTTCTCGGGAGTCTGCTAGCGTGCCCCTGACAAAAAGAAACAACTGGATTTTCATTGATGAAGAGCAAGCGTTTGGTACCAGGTCTCAGGGCCGTGGAAGAGGCAGGGGTTTTAGAGATTTTGGCTTTAGGGGCCGTGGCGCAGTCGGCCCATATGCTGGACAGAGATTGAGTAGAGGAAGGGGCATAAGGGACTTCAACCCTCCGGAAGACTTTAGAGGCAAGGTTTCCCGCAGACGTGTAGCTAGCGAAACCCACAGCGAAGGCTCCGAGTATGAAGAGCTTCCCAAACGGAGACGTCAGAAGGGGACGGAGAATGGGAACGAACCCCCCCTTTTAGAAAAGGAAGACAATGTAAAAAAGGGTGACTTCCAGGATTCCTGGAGGTCCAATAGAAATTATTCTGACGATCCCAATGCCACAGATCCAAAGGCCAGAGCCCCGCGTGCTTTTGGAAGATCCCTTCCCCCAAGGCTGAGTAACAGCTACGGAAGAAGGCCGTTCACCTCCAAAGAGTCTTCTAATTGGCAACCCAAGTCGGGAGGCTCGACTTGGCAAGAGTATAACCCGTCGTCGGAGTCTTACGGGACCCGACATAACACAGAGAGGGACTATGTTCAGGATCGTAGGTTTTCTGATTCTTATTCTGGTAGAGGTTTTGACGAAACCCAAGGTGACAGGCGACCGTTTTTCCAAGACGAATATTTAGATCGAGACAATTTGGAGAAGCGGTCTTTTGGTAGAAGGCGCCCTCCTCGTCAAGACAAACCCCCGAGGTTTAGACGTCTCAGACAAGAAAGGGAAACCGTGGGCCAGTGGAGCGGCGAAGAGGTGAGCGGTACCGCGAACGATCACTGGCATGTGCGCCAAAAGGTGTCATTAGGGGAGAAATCTGGCCCGTCTGCAAGAAGGTCTCCTGAAACCTCTTACCGTAACTCGGATCACGTGAACGAAGAGTGGGAGACGGCGTCGGAAAGCAGTGACTTCAGCGAAAAGAGGCCGGTGGACTTGGAGGGCGATGCAAATGTGTCTGGAAACGGCTTCTCTGAAAAGAGAGAATTATCCAAAAGGAGCTTTTCCAGCCAGAGGCCGCTTGTGGACCGACGCAAAGTTGAGTCTTCTGCTTACGACGAAAAACCTTCAAGAGTTGGTGGGAATTCTTCCCGTAATGATTACCAGCAGAATGGTGTCCCGCTAAAGGGCAGGTAATTGCTGTTTACGTTTGACTCCAAATTCCCTCTTGTGTCCAGAATTAATTTAAAGGTGTATATCGTAATTTGTTCAAGTGTAAGCATTAAGATGTTTGGGGGGGGAAAACACCCCTGCATATGTTTCTTTTGCTGACATGGTAATCTGTATTAGAAGCCGTTATGAATTTTGTCTGAATTAAAATTCTGCAAATTCCCTTTAAGGATAACCAGGTTTATTTTGTATTTTAGCACCTGCTAAAAGGTTCTGCCCAAATATCACACACAGCCGCAATACTTTGTGCTACAAATAGACGAATGTGTAGCCGTTTTCTCTGCGAACATGCTGATGCCGGAAATTGAGACTTTTTTTTTTCCTAATGTATTTTAATTGTAATTTTCTGTACTTTTTTTCCAGTCGATGCTCTGACGACTCCTACTCCCAAGAGAGCAGCCGCCATAGATACAGCCTGGAGCACTCAATACACGGCGACCCTGGAGATTCTTCTGGAAAAAAACAGGAAAGGGACTCCAGGCCATGTGGGCTGAAGGCTAGCGAGCAACCAGATACTATAGCACAGTTTGATATGAAATACAGCGGTAGGTTCCTCTTCAACACGCTCACTCTCTCTCTCTCACTCTCTCTCTCACTCTCCCTCGCTCTCCAAGGAGTTGTATTGACACCACCTATTATTTAATACAGATCTGGTCTTGGATGAAGATTCCGAAGTAGGAGGAGATGGTTATCCTGAAGCGGTTAATAAGCCAAGTCGCGTGCTGGACAAAGACCATAAGAAAAAGGACCAGATGGTTCAGGTGAGGTGCTCGTATGGTGAATGGGCCACGTACTTTATATGCGATAAATTAGTGTTTAAATGCAATGTCCCGGGTAATTATGCCGTAATATTTAAACCCAAACTCTTATGGCTTTGAGCCCTATGGCTTACTATATACACACAACGGGGAGGAAAAATGAAGCTGTATGTCGTTTCTGATGAAAATGTAATGACTGCGTCAACAGCTATAGAGTGTAGCAGGGCTGTGTTTAAAGGGATTCATACATAGCTGATGGCTAACAACGCTTTTTCTCATTCTAGGTTTCGTCTAAAGGCAACAGCATCCAGTCCAGAATTCCTCCTCGATTTGCCAAAAAGCAGAACGGCATGTGCCTGGATCAGAACAGCGTTAACGGCAAAGAGATCTGGGAGAATAACGGCCAAGGTTAGACAATCATTAAACGTAGCAAAAACAAAATGATTTTATGAGCCCCTTTGTATAATTGCTGTGGTCCTTTTGGTTTGGGGGTAATGTGTGCTTATATCTGTTTCTCACCTGCCCAGGTATGTCTGTTCAGTCTGGCAGTGATGCCTGGAACAAGCCTGCGAGTGCCTTTAGCACAGAGTCCAGCTCCTCGGAGGTACGTTTAGAATGTTTGAATGTTCTAAAATAATGAGAAATGTCCTGACTTTTGATAGTTTGGAGCAGTGTCTTTTACATGTCCCAGTGTCTGTGATGTTCCAATAGATCCTGCTGAGCCTTCACCATGTACTCAATCGAAGGCCTTCTGAGGAGACTATAGTGCTGAGAACCTGGGCTTTAAACTTTCCAGTAATTAAATCATGCAGCATGCAAGTAGTCATGGATTCTAATGGGTACTGCAAGGGAATCTCACAAACAAAAAACTATCTCCCTTTCATATTCTCCCCATCTTTCTCACTTTTTTTTCTTTTTCTCTGTCCTCATCTCTCTTGCCTCTCTGGTCCTCAGATTAACAGACTCTTTGTAGTGTTGCATTTCAACCAAAACACGGTTGAGCTTTCGTCTGTCTGTTCTGATTCATTCTCTGCTTGCACTGGTAGGGTTTCAAATCAAGTCAAGGTGACAGCGGCATTGACCTAAGCGAGTCTCGGGAGTCATCTGCCACGTCGTCTCAGCGTAGCTCCCCATATGGCACCATGAAACCCGACGAGATAAACGGCACAAGTATGGTGGAGTCCAAGTCAGATTGCCCTAAAGATCAAGGACAGAAACAAGCGGACAGAAAGGTGAGACGTCCTCTAGCAATATGCAGATTTAGTTTAACCCTTAAGTGCTCTTGGCTTCAACTTGGTCAGTAGCGCTGTATTGTCTGAAATTTTCGGGGAGGTTTCATTGTTGCCATTGAAATTCTCCACATGCCAGTCCTTGTTCTGCGATCGTGTCTTTACACGATGAATTCCATCTAAACATTTCTCTCTCTCTTGCCCAAGGATTCTGAAACTGGTCCGGTGGTGAACAAAGACCACAAGCCTGGTCCCATTGGGAACGAGCGCTCCCTAAAGAACCGAAAAGGCTCCGAAGGCACCGAGCGTTTAGAAGGCAGCGTCCCTCCGGTTAACGGCGTTGAAATCCATGTGGATTCTGTCCTCCCAGTTACACCAATTGAGTTTGGAGTAAGCGCAAAAGTGAGGATTTACCTTTGTTTTCATTTTATAATATATCTTCCGTACAGATTGTAATGAATCTGATCTATGATGGACCCCTCCATACTATAAAAATGTTTTAACAGTTGCTACCGTTTGTGGGTGCCCAGTTCCTGTCAAGTAGCTGATTTTTGTGCGTTCCACTTATGCTTTGCGTTATGTGTTCTGTATTTATTTTTATTATTCCTCTTGCACAGGAGGCAGACTATTCCTTACCTCCCGGAGGAGCTCCTGGCTCTACGGCTAACACAGTCACAAAACTTCAGGACGCTCTGGCTAACAAAGTAAGAAAAAAAACAGATTTTCACCCAACCGCATCTCTTCTTACTAAATAGCCATGTTTGCTAGCCAGCCAAGTCTGCCAAAACAGACTGCCGGTACACGGGAGCACATCAACATCCGGCGTATACAGTAGTCTGCTTTCGATTCTTCTTTATGGTCTCTGTGATGTTCCAATAGATCCTTCTGACTCTTCACTATGTACTCAGAAGGGAACTGAAGAAATTGTATCACTGAGAGACTAATATTTCTAAGTTGGGTGAATGCGTCTCCCTTTTTTGTTTAAATTAATTGTTGGCACGCTCTTCCAAGCGTGTTCTGTGCTCCGTATCTAGCGATAGTTTGGCCAGAATTGTAAGACTTCTGTGTTTCATTGCTCGGTTTTACCTTCTTTTGATGGTTCTTTTTGTGTTTCTTTTTCAGGCAGGGTTAACACAATCCATACCTATTCTGAGAAGAGATCACCATCTCCAGCAGGGCATGAGCCTGAATCCAATGTCCTACCCCACTGCTGAGCTTACTCTGAAGGTAATTTCACGTAATAAACGGCTCCTTCCACTAAGTATTTCCCCCACTAGTGTTGTTGCATTGCCTAATTATCAAGTACACTTTACGGTGAACACATAAGTCCGCCATAGTGGCAATCGCTGCTGTTTTCCTTTGCACAAACACTGAGCATGCGTTTGCATCGTGGTATACAGTGAATGAGATCTAACCCTGATGATAACGTAGCTGAAGTTTTATTTTTCTTTGCACGCACAGATGGAGTCTGCACGCAAAGCTTGGGAAAACTCGCCCAGTTTGCCAGAGCAAAACTCTCCCGCGGGCTCTGGCTCGGGAATCCAGCCCCCCTCCAGTGTAGGGGCTTCCACTGGGGTTAACTACAGCTCTTTTGGTGGGGTCTCAATGCCGCCCATGCCCATTGCCTCAGTGGCCCCGTCTGCTTCCATGCCAGGTAAAATCATTCCCCAGAATCATGCCGCGCTTCATGTTTTCTAAGGGGGGATAATTCTCTGTGATGTTCCAATAGATCCTTCCAACTCTTCACTATGTACTCAGAAGAGAAATGAGGATATTGTGTTACTGAGAGACTTGATATTATATCTTCGCGAGATTAGCGTCTTTCCCAGTCCTAAACTAAGTAGACCGTAACAAGTGTAAGGTGCTATTGATAAACCCACAATGTCGAGTGATCATGTGTGCCCGGCCAAACACAGGACTTCGACACGTATGGCTCTCTCGTGTTTAACGTATCTGCATACAGGCAGCTTGAGGTCAAATTCTTCATCCACTCTTCTCTTTTCAGGTAACCACATCCCTCCTTTGTACCTGGATGGCCACGTGTTTGCTAGCCAGCCACGTCTGTTACAACAGACTATACCCCAGCAGCAGGGCTACCAGCAGGTATGATATAGCGCTCAGTTATCCTCCAGTGCATACACACTTCTGTTTCCAGATGATAAAACATGCATGGAAGGTCTCTGTGATGTTTCAATAGATCCTTCTGACTCTTCACTTGTACTCAGAAGGGAACTGAGGAAATGATATTGCTGAGAGACTAATATTTCTCTATGGGAGACTATTTAAATACAGGTTATGGGCCCAAGAACGTTGACACGATTATCAGAGCGTATTTTTTTCCGAGCCTGGCCCGAGTCACTTTGCAGAATTGGTAAACTTATGAATGGAGAGCTCCACCGAGTTCATCTTCTGAGCAATGTCTCCTTTGGTGCCAACTAGAACTCCGCTATGGGACGGAAGGCCTAATCTCCCAACTTGCGATGCTTTGTTCCATGTTCATTTTACTTATTCAGTAAGTTTTCAGTAATGGTCAGGATGAAGTCTCTTTAGTCTAATGTCCTCTCTCTCCCGTGACAGGCGGCAGCGGCTCAGCAGATCCCCATCTCACTTCACACATCGCTTCAAGCTCAAGCCCAGCTGAGTTTACGTGGCGGCCTCCCCGTCTCCCAGTCGCAGGATATGTACAGCTCCATGCAGCCGTTTAGGTAAGTCGGGTTCTTATGCTCAAACTCTGAATTGCGTGCGTGATATTCAGACATTGGTTTATGTGGCTGCGTCAGATCAAGTTGCATGCTGCGGATTTGAGCTTCTTGGTGGAAGTGGCCCAGGTTACAATGTATCTGGCAAATGCTTTCTGTCCTCCTCGTACTCTTTTCTGGATTAACCGAGCCGTGCGGTTGTTGTGTCGTTGTGACGGTAGCCTTCTCGTCCTTCAGGTCCCAGGTGTACATGCACCCCAGCCTCTCTCAGCCCAGCACCATGGTACTGACCAGCAGCACCGGTCTCAAGCCGCCGTACTCCCAGTTCCCAGGCATGCAACCCCTGGAGATGGTGAAAACCCAGGCTGCCTCTTACCAGACCATGAACGGAAGCCAGCAGCTGGTGTACGAGAGCCAGCTGAACCAGGCCGCCGGGCTGGGAGCCTCTCAGATGATGGATTCCCAGCTGACGCAGGTAGAGTGCCTCTCGTGGCATTAATGCGTTTTGTTGTACAGTCCCTATCAGTACAGTATTTAAACTTGCCCTAGCATTGTACATAGCACAAGCCAAATTATCTTTTTAACTTCCCCCTGGCCTCCACAGATTAAAGGCTTGATTTAGGGATTTGTTAAATCTGTCCGCTGGTTTGATAGTTTGTATAGATGAGGGGAGGAATTAGCGTGTCTCGGCAGCAGCAGTGGCGTAGTATGTTCTGAGGCAGGCTGAATGAAATGCACTGAGATATCTTTGATACTTCGTCGGTACTAATTGGCGTTTTCCTTTTACAGTTAACCATGTCGCAGCTCCAGATGCCTCGTTACGGGTCTGGCCAGCAGGCGATGCTCCTTCCGCAGTCCATTCAGTTACCCCAAGGGCAGAACCTGCCAGTGGGGGCTCCGCGCAGGATGCAGCCCTCCGTCATGACTGCAAGCAGAGAGGTAGCGGCATCTTGGTTTGACGTACTTTTTATATTTCTGTTGTCTTTAGCACAACGGCAGGGTAAAAAGCAGCTTGTGAGTGTGTATAGAGCCTGAAATGCGTGAAATTGTCCTTTTTTGTAAAGCTCAGGTGTTCTTTGCCACTTTATTGCATTCATTATAACTATCAATGCTTTTAATTTTTTTTGGGGGGGGGGTTTCTTAGGTGTTCCGCGTCCTAATATCAGATTTCTCCTCTTTGTCCCCCCAGTCCTCCCAGATGGAGATGAAAGGTTTTCATTTCACAGACGGCAAACAGAACATGCCCTCCATACAGACGCAGCACTCCTACCGGTAAGAATTCACAGCATGCCGGGGCGTTTTCGTTCCCGTCAAGGAGCTCCAAAGACTTGAAACACAAGGGCTCTGGAACGTTGAACTTTGTTTATTTCAACCTGTTATTTTCCCTCAAGCTACTAATTATGGCTTCCAAGCATTAGACGTAAAAGAGCCAGGTGATTTGGATGAAACGCTCTCTAAATTCCTCTTATGCTCAGATAAAATGTATTATCTTTACAGAAGTTGGCTTTGCTCTGCAGAGAAGGCTGGATCTGTGGCTGCTTGAAGCCTCCGTTTTTTGTGACCTGATATGAATGCTAATTCTGCTCCTGAATTAGACCGCTCCGTTAGTACGGGGAATCCTATGGCCGGCCAAAACTGCTTAATCAGCCACTAAGGAGGCATAGGTTGGCAACTGGTGCCTGAAAAGGCTCCAAAGGGAGCGTGGCGACTGTGACCGATAACAGGTCTTGAAGATACAATGCCTCAGATCCATCAGAAATACCCAATACTTGCGAAGTTTGTTACGAGGCAATGCGAACATGGATACCGAAGCAGAGATTATAAAGATTGTTAAATAAACCATAGCCGTAAAACTACCCATCTCTGCACAGAATGGCAAAAGGGTTTTGGAGCCCCGGGGCATGGATATTAAAAAGGAAAGTGCTCTTGCGGGATCTTTACAGCATAATAGATGATAAGCAGACCTGTCCTATATTATTTATCAGGACTTGTTACGTCCAGTCTCACTAAGGCAAATCTTTTTATATTTCTGTTTTAATAAGGTCAGTGGAAAGCGTGTTTAAGGATGCAGCATTTTATTTTTCCTTCTGCGGTTTGCATGCTGATATTTTTAAATGTATGTGTAATTCTGTGTCTGAAGCTTGGAGTCCGGCACCCACTTTCCCGCGATCAGTCAGGTTAGGTATATGTTCTTCAGACGGTCTCGTTGCTCTGTGCGACGATGTAAGACGTCCGTCTGTCGGTAACGGTAGAGCAAACCCCCCCTCCCCCTTCCAATTCTGCTTAGTCTCATTTCTCTGGCCCTGTTAGTCTGGTTCTATGCTTTGCCTCTTCTTCTGAAACGGTTGCCTTTTATTTTAAGGCCCAATTCCGCTAGTCCCAGTGGAAAGTCACCCGGAGCGGGGCACTCTGCCAACCTGGGGTCTGTGCAGGGACACTATCCTCAACAGGTAAAGCCAAGGCCGTCATTCACAGCCTTCATCTGCAATGCTCACATTATCCTTCGCTGGCTGCAGAGATGGCCTTTAGATAACGTTACCTCTGACCCGTGTCCGCAGCGTAGGTCGTGCCGAGTGCTCGTAGCGGCACCTTAAGTGTCTTAGGAAGGTTGGGTTGCATGAAAATGTCTTCCGTGGATAAGTTACATGTGATAGAATGTAATGTCCTGCTATAACGGAGACTTGCCTTTTGTTGTGTGTCTCTGGTTGTTCGTTCTGCGCTGTGCTTGGCCTCCTTGCATCTTTTCTTGGCTCGCCTTTCATACTCCCCTCGCCTCCTTTTCTCCGTTAAACAGGGACAGTCACCGTTGCAGCTTTAGCGTGACTACATTTAGTTATAGGGACTCCCTATAGCTTATTCTTTTCGCTCTTTGATCAATGCGGTTTTGGTGATAGAATAAAAGTAAAAGGTTATTTTATCCAAGGAAAACCAAGATCTGCGGAGTAAGGTAGAACAAGCTAGCGTTATCCGTTCAATTTCCTAAACCGATCTAAAACAATCATCAACTTACCAGTGGGGAGGAATAACCATGCACATCCTGAGAACAGGAACAAGTTAAGGTGGCTGCTCCGCATGGTATACGCATGAGGGTGGCTCTGATACATCTATATACGTTAATCTATAAGCACCATTACTTGGCTTGTTCCACGCCTGTTCACGCTGGGCGCTTCGGTAATCTCGCCACCCCAAGCAGCCGGTTATGTTCTGTAGATTAATGTAATCCGCTTCGGGTCCTTTCGTGATCGAGAAATGTTAGCCGTAAACTCTGCGATCGAGGAGAAGCCAATAATGCGGCCGAAAATATTTCTCTGCTCCGTTTTTAATGCCGATCTCCATGTGTTTTTTTTTTCTCTCATTTTCTTGAACAGGTAAAACCGAGATCAGATGACGGCAAAAGCTGCCTGGCGTCCCCCAAACTCCCTGAGCAGCCGTCGGCAAATCCGATGAAGCCGGTCCGCACGGGGGCCATCAAACCTCAGATGGTGAAGGTGGAAGAAAGCAAAGCTTGAAAGCGAAGTCTGTATATACCAACCGGTTTTCTCCGTCTTGCATCTGAAGCCGTCACCCCCGGTCTCCATGTCCTCCTCTCGTTTTGGATCCTTCATCTGAGAACAGCCCCCCCCCCCCCGCCTCTTCTACCGTCACATGAACAGTCGGACAATAACCCCTCTTCCCCGCTGGACAAACTACCTGTGGCCATAACGTTAGGTCTTCTAGTCGAACGGACTCCTGTGTTTTACGTGGAGCATCACGGGCCTTTTACTGTCCCGATTCCACCCCCCTCATCACGTGGCCAATGCATTCGATGTTTGTGTATCACGTCCCCCCCCCACCTCCATCTGGCAGCCGACGTCGAACACCGGGACGCCATTGTTTCTTTCCTTGGTTCTGATTTTTAAAAGTACTTCTGTCCCCTATTTTATTCTTCTTTTCTTTAAGGCAGCTCTAGCTTACGGCAAACTGCAGAGATTTTAGACGAACCTTTTTTGTTGTGCAAAAGCTCAGTGTTTTTACGTATTTAAAAAAAAAAAGCAAACCCACCCTCCATGTATTGTTTTATCACATTAAAGTTTGGATGGAAGACACGCAAGGAACAGGTGGACGCGGACTCACGCCGGACTTTTAAATATATACGAGAGAGACGTTGGCGATGATGGCTTGTGACTGGCTTTCTGTCGGTTTTATATGAATCAAGGTGGTCTTTACCTTCTTGGACTGGTTGGCTTCACTTCTCATTATTATGTGATGCCCCCCCTTGTTTGGATTATTCAAATCTGTGCTTTCACTAACCGAGACGACAGGCCGGGCGAATAAATGTGACCTTTTTCCTTTCTCTTTTAATTGTTTCATAGTCGCTGTACATATTAGATCTCTCTGCTTGAACACGCTTTGCACAGATTGTCGGTTAACCGTTACGAAGCAGGACGCGGCCCCACGCGTGTACATGTTTGCAGACATTCCTGCTTACCAACGTGACTTTCCAAGTAAACTTAACATTGTCTGATTATGGGTCATGCCTCTTTTTTTTGTGACGCGATAAGGAGCAACAAGACCTGTCGGGATCACGTGTGAGCTTCCTCGTGAGGTTGAATGTCCTGTAGAAGTCAGTCTTTCACGGGCTTCGTCGGAAATTACTCTTGCTTTATCACGCAGCGTTCGCTATGTTTGTTCTCTCCCGCACTCGCTGGATAGCGCCACCATTCTACGTCTTCGTAACGTTCTTACCGAGAGTGTTTTGACTTTGAACTTCAAGGCAAACAGAGCCGTGGACAATTTATTAACCTGTTCCTTTTTTTTTGTATTCTCTTTAGCAGGTTACACGGTATTTATTTGGGAAATAGGTGGTGTATCTTAATAGTCCCAACTAACATTCATTTTACAGGATACTAGACTGTTGGGGGGGCTTTCACAAGACCCCCTGACCTTAACCCTGTAGTCAAAAAAGAATGTCCTGCGTTTCATCAGATGTGGGTTGTTCCAGTTCATCAGGGATGGCCATAGCTCAGGCGTTGAAGGATATGTGTTCTAGATAACAAAACCTCTGATTTTGCCCCCTTTTCACCCATAAATATCTGGGCAACTTAAAACTTTTGGGTACTGGAACTCTTAATAGTTAGATACATATATAGATATAGATATCAATCTATATAGATATATATATATATACTGTTTGACAGGAGAAATAATTAAGTACGTTGAGTAATTGCTAGCCTTGTCACTAGAGTCGAAAACCACAACCAATATCTAAATACACAGATTGTTGTATGAAATATAAATGTTTTTTTCTCCTTGGTCCAGTCCTAGGTAGGTTCTGCCCAACTCCTTCTGTTGGACCATACCATTTTCCAGCCAAGGTCTGGCAGTGAGATGCTATTAATTTGTGATGTAATACAGAAGCACCCGTTTGCCTTTTGGACAGCAGTGTTTTAGGTGGTCCCGTGTTAATGAGGCAATTCGGATTTATCTAGGAAGTTGTTTGATCTTTTTTTTTCTGGTTATGTATCTACTCCTGTAATTACTTAAAATGCTCTGCTGTGCTCACCGGATCCATCTGCATATGGTAACAGTTTTGTTGTACGTCACTGAATCTCCAGGGTACCACGTTTGTTAAAATGAATCGACCCCCTAAATAAAAAAAACAAAAACTTGAGATGCATTATTGGCCCAAAAGCCACGAATGACCGAGGTAGGACTAGCTCTGTATCATGCGCTAGCTAGACTTCTGACTTGGTGCGTGATGTCATATATATAGTTCCTGTATGTAAATTTACACGAGGGACATTTCCTGTGGCCCTGAAGAAGTGTCTAAATCTAAGCAGTTCTAATAAAGAATGCCTTCCCTTTATAAAGTTGTGCTTTTGCTTTTTGTGTTCTTTTGCTGTGCCGGGTCGGACGTGTCTCTCCGTGGACGTTCTTCCATTGGATTCATGACGTTGTTCTCCGGCCTCTTGATGCTGAGGATTGTGGAAGCCAAAAATGTAAATGCAAAAATAGCTGCGGGGCGAGAGTCTTTTTACCGTTCTGCATTAAATTTAGTTTTTAAAAAATTTAGCTTTAAAAAAAAAAAAATGGGCATTACACGAACCCAGCAACCATACCTGGTGGGGCATCTTCCGCCAATTGGTTTCCAACGCCATTGTTAACCTGACTGCTTGGAATAGTAAATGCCCGCAGTAGTCGATTTCTTAAATACACAAGTTCGGAAGAATTGAAACAAGATTTCTTCAGTTCAAAGCCCTGGTTACCCTCTTTGTAGACGACGGTCTGATGGCACCTCCACCGCTGTAGCGGAGCAAATAACAAAAAAATGAATAGAGGGCACCGCGAGCTCCCCAGTTTATCCTTCATCCCAGCTTCGTTTATTTGTTGGTGTTGTAGATCTGTATCTATATAGCAAAATGCGTTAGTTTTTTTTTGTATTTTTAAATTTTTTTTTTTGTTTCCCCTTTCTTTCCGCAATGTTTCATAATCACCAAATTATTACATTATCACAAGAATACTAGAAAACGCAAACTTGAAAAATTGAATACATCTTACTGTTTGTGTTTGTTTTTAATTGTCTTATGTCCCATATTCTATTAATCTCTAAATACAGAGAGGTGATGGAAAAAAAATGCGTGATTATAATATGGGAAAAGGTAAATATTTAGTTTGCTATTCAAACCAAACAAAATATTTGTTTCTTAAAATTCTCCCTTTTTATGGGTAATTCCCTACACTTTAGCGTAAATTGGACGCGAGCCTCGCATCATTTCTTTTCAGATGGTAAAAAGCTATTACCAGAGGCCATTCCAAATGGAAATCAAGCTGTTGTAAAGACTATGTGGGGTTTGCAGAGGTTTATGGGAGTTGTAGTTTCTGTTCACCTGCACTGAATTATGCTTTTGCGTGTCAATCTTTTGATTTTGTCTGATCCTGTAAAAATTCTCTGCTAACATTTAAATGTCTTCTGTAGTCTGATAGCCTCCTATATGGCAACACAAGGGGCTTAGTCTGGTAGTTTGTGTATATATATATATGTATATATATATATATAGATATGGATATATATAACAAATAAATGCAATGTACAGTATATACGGTATGTAGTAACTTTTACTTGCCTCTGTAGAAATGCTCATCGTGTGCTTTGTGTATATATATATATATTATGTATGTATGTTACATCGTACATAAGGTTGAAAAAGGACCTAAGTCCTTCAAGTCCAACCTAACTTTCCCACCCTTGATCCAAAAGAAGGCAAAAAAACCCTTAAGCTACTTTGAATTATGCCATTGGGGGGGGGGGGGGGGGTATTTCTTACTCCAGAGTCAAAAAGGAGATCTAATCATTTATTATATTCTAATTATAGCCGATATGTCATGGGTTTCTTAAAAAAAAAAAAAAACTATCCAGACCCCTTTTGAAGGCATCGAATGTATCTGATAACCACCTCCCTTGGCAGTGAACTCTGTATCTTTATTGTCCTCACTGTAAAGTCCTTTGTCATCTATGAAATCTCCGCTCTTCCAGTCTCAGAGATGGAGTCCTGCGGTAGCTGGAGGGCCGCAGGTTGGACGCCCTAAACCCACATTAAGGTACACAATGGGTCCGGTGCAAGTATGTGAAATGAAAACGTACAAAGTGTCGCGTAAAAATGCATGGGAAGCACCGCGACCGTCCAGTCGTTTCAGACAATTGAGGTGCCGGTGTCGTGCATCTGGTCTTGCGAAGCGCGTTTACCCAAACAGGGAACTGTTGCGTTGTACACCTGTAGTGTTAACTCTATGCTGACTGCCGCTGATCCATATGGGAACCTTTCTTTGGGTTAGCTACAGGGCCTAGGGCCAGCCCTCTTTGGAGAACATCAAAGGATAGCTGGGTCATAGCTAATGAGGTCATCTCCATTGGCCAGGCACTGAGTAATCTATTTGAAGCAGTATTATTCCCTGCGCAGCCATGCTTTATTATGGGATCCTCGTTATAACTAAACCCCGTTCACTGGCAGGGCCCCGCAGGCTGACACCCCGTCCGTTACATATATAAAGCGCAACGTGCCGCAAAACAGCACTGATACGTGTAATGTTACATGTATGACGGACGCCTGTTACATGCGACCGATCTGCGCGAAGCACCAGCAGCCTGTTACATTGTATCACGTGCCAGGCAGACATTGCTAGCCGAGCGCCCGTGCGCCCAGACGTAACCAATCGATCCCGGATTGTTGCAGAGGCTGAGGTATGGTACTCCGGAGTAATTCCTGCAGTAACACGAGTACTCCCTCCGGTAACGGTACCCCCTCTTTACCCCTTATAGCCAGTACCTCCATATACCGGCATGCCTTATATATTTACCCCCATAAATAGACTATAGCAGCCTGTCTCTGGGTACTGAGAGGAACGCTGCTTGCACTACCTTTCCTCATATGTATGGATTCATGGGCGGATTTCTGTTTGTATGAAAGT
Organism: Spea multiplicata; assembly: GCA_009364415.1. Lineage (NCBI taxonomy): Eukaryota > Metazoa > Chordata > Amphibia > Anura > Pelobatidae > Spea > Spea multiplicata. The sequence continues at coordinate 1,548,331 of VKOC01000008.1, forward strand.
GGCTGATTTTAACTTGAGTCTAATGAATTTAGTAATTAATTAGCTAATTACTGACTTTAGTATAATGAATACATTGGTATGCAGAGTGTTGCTTTTTATAATCTCTCTGTTGCTGCACAGATATAATATATTAATAATATCCAAAAATACAGAAACCTAGAATTTCACTGCCGATAAAAACCTTAATCAGTCGTTGGTCTCGTCTTAGATTCAGCAGGCGTATGCCTGCCCCATGCATGTTTAATACCCTCACGTTATTACCCACTACCACCTCTGCTGGGAAATTGTTCCATTTATCTACTACCCTCTCAGTAACATAAAGCTTCCTTACGTTACACTTAAGCCTCTTATTATAACATGTCTCTATCATCTCATCATCATTATTATTTTTTACTTATATTAATATTATATATTGCTTGGCACTCATTGTGATTGATGGGTTATAACGAAGAGGTCGGACTCACAAGAGCTTACAGTCTACTAGATATCGCCTCAAATGACCTGAAACTCCATTAGTAACCAGGCTTTTTTAATGACCCCAATATAACAATATTAAAGGGGGGGGGGTCTGTAATCTATATCTGATACGCCATGAACATGGTGCTTGTTTTTATCTCCTTCCCACAGGATGCCCGTCTCCTCGAAGCCGCCGTTCGTGGTCACCGTAAATATCAATCTTTTCTTGGTGGCTCTGACAGCGCTTGGCCTCCTCAGCCGGCTCTGGTCCCTGTCTCATCCGCACGCTGTTGTGTATGTACTATTATTATTATTATTATTCTCCTATATAGCACCATCATATTCCGTAGCGCTGTACAATGGGTAGACAACAGTTTGACTTACAGAAACAACAGGAGGGCCGTGATCAAAAGAGCTTACAATCTATAGATCGTCTGTTCATTTACACGTCTGACAGCGCTAGCATTTTTTTAATAAATCAAATTGCTAAAAAATGAAAATAGGAGCTAGAAAGAAAACGACTTTTTTTCAGCGTTAGAAACATCTTTTGCTATATTTCTATTTTTATGTATTTCTTTGGCAGCGCGGGGCTCTTACGTATGGAATGCACGCCCTGAAGCCATGAGTATTGTCGGGTTTAACCGGCGCTACGTATTTAAGTTAATTCTTCTGTACGCGTCGCAAGGTTTAAAAAAACCAAACAAAAACAAACAAAAAAAACATTACTCGTTAGAGCTTGTATGGCGTATTATCCAAGTGCCCAAAATGCCACCATCATAATGTACTTTAGGGAAACGAGATTGAACCTACTATATAGATTCATTACCAATGTGGGACTTTTTCCTTCCTTGACTTTTTTATGCGTAGTCTTTATTCTGTGCTTTTTATTTTATTTTGAATTATGTGGCTTATTGAATGTAAAAAACAGGGGTGCTGGAAACAGTTTGGTCTGATTTTTGTTTTTTTGCACCTTCTTAAAGTAATGTGGTTTATTTGCCCCACAGGTTTGACGAAGTGTATTATGGGCAGTTTATATCGATGTACATGAAGCGGATATTTTTCTTGGATGATAGTGGTCCCCCTCTAGGGCACATGCTTCTTGCTTTGGGAGGTAAAAAAACAAAAAAAACGAAAGCAAGTATACCTCATCACATGTATTTACTCAATAACCCTGTTTTGATTTAATCTGGGTTTATTTCCTAGGATACCTGGCTGGGTTTGATGGTAACTTTATGTGGAACAGGATCGGTGCCGGTAAGTCCGTGGAACAGAATCATCTCGACATGGGGCTTAATGTGATACCAGAATACGAAGTGTTCCTCGTCCCCCTGGAACTGACGGGTTTAACCCGAGGCGTCATGTGACATCTGCCGTGTTTTCTCTCGTCCTATACAGAGTATTCCAGCAATGTCCCGGTTTGGTCCCTGCGGCTCTTGCCTGCTGTATCAGGAGCTCTTTGCGTCCCCCTCGCCTACCAGGTCGTGGTGGAGTTGGGCTTCTCTGCCAGAGCAGGTCTGGTAGCCGGCGCGCTGATATTATTTGGTGAGTTAGTGCGAGCCGTGGCCAGCGGTGTCTGTGATATACGGTATATACCAGTGAGTGGAACTGGCCCGCTTTGTGGCAGCCAAATGGGACAGAAGGCTAGACTGTTAACTTCTAGTGCAGAACGTACATTATATTTGTTTGGAGAGGACCAACAGATTCTGTAGCGCTGTTACAAAATGATAATAATGTCACTACACGCTGAGACGTACTAGTATAGCAGGAGGAGAATTCTGATGACATTTTGAGACAGATTGGGCATTTTATATGTTGTGAGGTTTGTTGATACCCTGCTTTTCCCCTCTCATCATAGAGAACTCGCTGATCACTCAGTCTCGACTAATCCTGCTGGAGTCCGTGCTCATCTTCTTCATCCTCCTGGCTATCCTTTCGTTCCTCAAGTTCTGTAGCTGTCAGCAGAGAAGGTGAGCTCTCGTTAAGGTAGATCTCTTCCCAGCTGACACTTAGTTTCATCGCATAAGACGGGTGGGCAACCTTTTCATCATTCTTTAGGAAATATCAGAAGAGTTGCTGATCTTCTTGTCTTCATTAACTTGGACACAAAAAGTTGCAGCACTCCCAGTATTAGCGATATCCTTTCAACAGGAAGAAAAATACAAATTGTTCTCTTTTACATCACCAACCATTGTTAATAATAAGTGAGTTGGGTTTAGCAAAAAATCTTAATGAAATATTAATGGGGATAAAGGATATTCTCGTCTGGTGTCTCCTTATATAACAAAACGATAATGGTGGTAATTCCTTGATAAAGTTGTGCTTTCCTGCAATAAATTAATTTAGATTATGAATCTGATGGATGTTTCTTTTGACCTGCAGCCCCTTCTCTTTATGCTGGTGGTTCTGGCTGCTTCTCACCGGGATCTCCTGTTCCTTAGCGGTGGGGTGAGTAGTCATTTCTATCAGCTTTCTTTACCTTTTTACTGTCTTACTCTATACCGCATCTGTTTCCATCTCTCCAATCTCTTTCTTGTTGTCTCTAGGGTGAAATACATGGGTCTCTTCTCCTATCTTCTGATTTTGGTTATTGCCGCAACGCAGTGTTGGTGGCTGATTGGTGATCGGACCCTGTCCAATGTATGTAACTTGTTTTATTTACCTATACTCTGTGTGGCTGTTACTAGCCACTGACCGGTAATCTTTGTGTTACAGATGTGTGTGCTGTTTCATGTGCTGGCACGTGGGTTGGCTCTGCTGCTGGTACCTGCAGCCCTGTACCTGGGGATATTCTACATACACTTGTCAGTACTGATCCGTTCTGGCCCACACGACCACATAATGAGTAGTGCGTTTCAAGCCAGTCTGGAGGTAATATGCACACTTTGCCCGTGGGGCTCGGTTTACTGGCCTAATCTGTCTCTCCGTTGGATAGGAGTCTCTAATCCAGTTTGCTGTTTGCAGGGAGGTCTGTCCCGGATCACTCAAGGACAACCCTTAGAGGTGGCATTTGGCTCACAGATCACCCTTCGGAACACGCTTGGTAAACCGGTTCCATGCTGGCTGCACTCACACAAGCATACCTACCCAGTAAGGTAAGCACAAAGAAACCTTTACTGGCTCCTACATCCTTGGCCAGACCACCACCACCGATGCGCACTTACCCTACCAAGCCGATTAAGCTGGTAAATGCACCACAGCTATAAACACCTCACCCGTAGGAGCTCTACAAGCCCCGTACTATGTATTCATTTGAAGTGATTTGTTAGCTCAAAGGTCATATTACTCATCGCTTGCCTTCAGTCATCTCATGTTACTCTTGTCTTTTATCTGTAGGTACGATGGTGGCAGAGGGAGCTCCCACCAGCAGCAAGTCACCTGTTACCCCTACAAAGATGTAAATAACTGGTGGATTGTGAAGGACCCAGCCAGGTAATAATCAGTCAGTAATAGGTGTGTTATTTCAGTAGGTATTGCTGTATTTGTACGCTGCCACAGTATATAACTCATTTTTTTTGTAATAAGTTCCTGCTCATCATAGAAGGCACATTGGTGCTGCGTCTTGTTGGGCTTCCATGGGGAGTAATATCTGTTAGGGGTAACTCATTACAGAGTAACCATGGAATGAAAGAGAGCCGGGGTGGGGGGAATCGTAACACTAAATTTTAGGAAGATTTTATATTGGAGAATTCTTCTCTGGCTTCTAAATGTTCTCAGGCTGGTCCCTGGATAGGTTTCTCTACTAACTTTTCTCTTTTGTCTTGCAGACAAGCGATGGTCGTCGGATCTCCACCGCAGGCCGTGCGACACGGAGATACCGTACAACTGGTACATGGAATGACAGCCCGCTTTCTCAACACGTATGTGCTGCACACCTCTGTTAGTTTGTATGTATAACCACAGCCCTTCCTGCATGCCATGTCCAGCCGGTATCACTGTGACGGCTCCATGCCTTTTATGTGATATCTGCTGTTGGAACCTGCTCATGGTGACAGGCGTACAGATTTGCCATACTCCTCCACTCACCAGTGACTGGTGGCTTACTGGTTTCTGGGCACAATGGGTATTTTAAGGGACGATTAGTCATTGAACTGTACCTTGTAGGTCACATCTGACATTTCCTGTTACTAGGGGAACATAATTAGACATAGGTTGAGACGTATTGTTTTAGCTGTTGGTCATATAGCCTAACATTCCATGAGGTTACGACATGATGTTTGAAATGCTGACTCCTACTTGGAGTAGAAGTAGACCTACAGGTCTTATAAAGCTTGCTCGGTTACCTGCCTCTGGTTATTGCATGTGGACCCTATGGCCATATATTAATTGTGTATCTTCGCTCTTCTTCTAGACATGATGTTGCTGCCCCTTTCTCCCCGTACTCACAGGAAATCTCCTGTTACATAGATTACAACGTGTCCATGCCTGCCCAGACCCTGTGGAAAGTGGTGAGTGCCTCTTACTACCTCTTATTATTAGGAATGGTTTTTGGCGCTATCGTTGTTACAGTGCCATATTTGTGTACAATGTACAAGAGAATATACTAGGTATAGAGCTTCTAAGGTCAAGGTACCAGGTAAATACATTATGTCTCTGTTGTAGGAGATTGTAAACCGGGAGTCGGATACAGACACATGGAAGACCATCCTCTCGGAAGTAAAGTTGGTCCACGTCAACACGTCTGCGGTGCTGAAGGTGTGAGGTTAATGGGTGGTGGAATGATGAGCATCTCCCAGCAGGAGCTTATATACAATCTGTATAAAGGAATGCCTTTCAGCATCCAAGGCACATTTATTTGTAATATATATTCTCCTGGATATAATATGAGATATTTAAAAATATTTTCAGGTGGGCGAATTTTTGCTGTTCTTATGCTTGTAAGCTACCTGTACAGAAATTGCCCCCAAATTAGATTTCCTGGGATTCTCAGGCCCTTTCAGACATGTGAATGAAGTTTAGTAAAGTTCAATATGTCTGTGTTACTTTTACACTTAATGATTATATTTGTATAGCTCAGGTTTCCTTACCGTTGTTAATTATCACTTTTCCGCCTCCACTTAGCTCAGTGGGGCAACTCTACCAGAATGGGGCTTTCGGCAACTGGAGGTCGTTGGAGAAAAAGTATCCAAAAATTATCATCAGAGTCTGGTGTGGAATGTTGAGGAGCACAGATACGGCAGGAGTAAGTGTCCCGCGCGTTGAACACGGCAAATCTTCCTGACGGACGCCCTGTCCAGGTGTGACAAGTAGGAAAAACTGTGTGAATTATTGGGTACATGCCAACTGAACCTCCTGGATCCTAATACCCCTCTCTTTATTCACAAAAAATAACCCCTAATAATATTGTTTGTATAGACTGCATGCATTGAATGGCTAGATGAGTTTTTATTAAAGGTGCTGTTCCACCTACTATGCTAAATATAACATTTTCCTACATGGTTCCTAGTACTACTTAATGCCCAGAGCCTTCCTTGAAACAATTCTTTAACCAAGTAAAATGTATTTCTTTAGGGATCGGGTCATTGAAACCATTCCATGCACATAGTGACACTAGTTTGTGTTGACCGGTGCCGTTGCCCAGCTGTTATCTGCTTGGCTTTTTTTTGTTCTTTAATGCATTTATGTCTCTTGATAACCTGTACCTGGTGTCTGCAGGTCAGGAGCAGGCAGAACGGGAGCAGGAGTTGCACTCACCAGCACAGATGGATGTGGCGAGGAACCTCAGTTTTATGGCCCGATTTTGGGAGCTACAGGTACAAGTTCATGGCTTTGAGATCTATGTATCGCAGTTTATGTGCAGAAAATGGGTCGTTTCAGGCAACTTTCATACTTATGTTTTTGCCTGCTTTCAGTGGGGCAAACGTTTTTTTAATCGGTAACCCAAGGGAACGTTTTTCAAGTTCCTGCACAGCTCTAAGGCTGAGGTCTGGAGCCGTTAAGTTGTTTAAGTGATGAGGAGGTGTCCCCTTTCTTGCTCCTTTCTACAGTGGAAGATGTTAACCATGAGAACAGAGACAGCGGAGCACAAGTACAGCTCGTTGCCTGTGGACTGGATCTCTCTGGACAGCAGTATAGCTTACTGGCTTCATCCTAAAACTACGGTGAGTGCAAGCTCTTGGGCCAGTAATACTGGAACTGCGTTAAGCCTCGGTCCCAAATATAAATAAGGAACGACCAAAATCACTGGAGGTATGCATTCCCTTCTCCACTGCATGAAGAGGTAACCTAACCCCCCGATGCTGTGAATATAAGGGATGTTATGTTCTCTGCAGGCACAGATCCAACTCCTGGGAAACCCTGTGATCTGGTATTCCGCCAACGCCGGTGCTCTTCTGTACTCCGTCTTGTTCCTGTTCTATTTGCTTCGCCAGAGGAGGGCGATATATGACATTCCATCAGGTTTGATTAAGGAATAGTTGGTGTTTGTTTATTTCGAGGTTTAGCCTAGAAGAGTAATTCTGTATCCCACCGACACGTTCTAATGTATTTTTCTCCTACAGACTCGTGGCAGGCTTTCCAGCTCACCGGCGCTGTGTGTTTGGGAGGCTGGGCTGTAAATTACCTGCCTTTTTTCGCGATGGAGAAGACTCTCTTTCTGTATCACTACCTCCCGGCCCTTACCTGTCAGATCTTGCTGCTGCCCCCTCTTCTGGAACACATTCACCAGTGTTTGCTAAGGTACTTCTGATCCCTAATATAGGTTTGGGGTGAGGGACAGGTTCTATTCTGTTTAAATTATCAGCGTGTCCTAGTAAACTATGCGGCAAACAGGGAAGGATCATAAAGAAAGTGGATTTTGAAATAGTCAAAAAAACATTTATTTCTGTCATAGTTGCCCATCTTTGTACAAAAAAGTGTTTGTTTTGAGTCTATAGAGCATGAAAACCAATCTGTATTTCTATCCAACATATGTATGTATGTATATATATATATAATAGGACAGGGAACGGCTAGCACCGTATGGCTGGTAGGGAGGGGAGTGTTGCGTACGTACACTCATGCTTGCACACCCTGTTTGGCCTGCCCAGACGTGGGGTATAATCCGTGGTGTGGTAGCCCCCTTTACTGTTTCATTTTCTTGTTCCCATTCAGGTCCGAAGCCTTACGGAATACATTCTCAGCGCTTCTGGCGGTTTGGATATCCAGCGTGTTCCTGACGCACCGCAGACTTTGCCCTTTGACGTACGGGGATCCTCCGCTCTCCCCTGAAGACTTACGCGGCCTGCGATGGAAAGACAACTGGGACATTTTGATCAGAAGGCAGTGACGCCTTTGCCCTGAACTGTAGAAGTTAAAACTCCAGCCAGGAATCGTGTGCAGCCGGGCAGAGGTAAAAAAAACTTTCACTTCTTAACAGGAAAAGGGTTTTTCATCGCCGATAGGAAGAAGCTTCACAAACTGTCGGCAGGTCAGACGGTAGACGTAGAAGTAGAAGCACAAGAGATAAAATCATACGGACTAGGATCTCTAGCGCCTCAAGCGCCCCCCCCTCCATGGCGCTCAGTCGGACAACACTACATTTTTTTGATACAATTACTGTTTTTTAATGAAAATTATTTGAAATGAACACGTGTGGTTTTGTGGAAGGAATATACAAAATGCAAATAACTGTACAGAACGGTCACTTCATTATTTTTTTTGTAATACTGCAGATCTCAAAAGAAAGACAATCTGAGTGATTTGCCTGCCCTAGCGGTCGGAGATCCTTTTCTACGCGAACGCTTTGGGGTGAATTTTTTAAAAATATTTTACAGACTATCTTTGAATAGTGATTGTCTAAAGGAATCGCATCCGACGGTCCCACAATCTGAACAGGTACTCTCGCTTCCTCTCACTCCCCGGGCATATTAACCCCTCTCGCTAATAAGGAAGCTCAGTGTTTCTGCCCCCATTCGGAGGCAGCAACAATCTTATTGCACTTTAATCAAAGCGGGAATCCCTTTATCGAGAAGTGCGGTTAAAGCAGCTGGGAAATCGGCTCGTCGGTGGTTTGATATTTAGCGTTATAAATATTACTACCGGGTAATTGTCAAACAAACAGGTACAGGGAGAGGTACTCGACAGAGCCGTCAAATCCTTCAGCCAGAAAACATGGATGCGAGGATAAGAGTTGTGAGAAAGCTCAAACATGCATGCGTGCGAATCCACATGCAAATAACATATTACAGAAGTGCAATTAACTCATTAAAACAACTAAAAAGAGACAATTTCCCTTTAGATGTCAGAGAGTCACAGATTAGGTATTTAGGAGGTCTGAGTGCCAGGAGGTAAAGCATTTTGCTTTGGAAGGAATTGCTTATTTATTTATTCCACCATCCTAAATTTAATAAAAATAACTGGCATCTGAGCGGGGACTCAGCCCTAAGCGGACGGCCGCTGCCACATTACACGCGCTATACATCCCGTGCTAGTCGGTTTGACCTCCTCCCTATGTTCCGGCTGCTGTGGCTGTCCGGAAGTGAAGGGGTTAATAAGATGCTATAAAAGCTATTCGATTGTTCTATAGATAACCCTATATCCGGTGTAAGGTTAGTAGAACTTCACACCCGCCTGCAGCCGGAGTCTGTTACCCTCCCGAAAATTATCGGATGTTGGAAATACGGACAGGGGGAGAGGAGCCGTGGGATTTGGGGGAAAGAATCCGATCCGGTTACTCCCGATGAATCCGGCTCAGTGAGGTCGGCTGCTGGATTCCAGGTGAGTGCGCTTCCCAGGAACGAGTGCCCCTCCGGATTCCCCCGGCCCCGGGAAGGTCCTCTTCGTGGAGCGTCCGTTCTGGATCCCGCGCTGCCATTTACAGATGTCTCCGTTGAGGATGTCTTGGATGTGCTGCACGATCAGGTTAATGGCCACTGCAGCGACAGACACGGCTACAGTTAGTTAATCGGGTATACTCACGCTCAACTTATTGAGTGGTCAGTCGAGTTAAAAGTTAACTTGCATGGCCCTACACACTTACACATAACACCAGCTGCCATTTTGTTTTTAAAAACGTATGTTTTCCGTTTTCGATCTTATCACCAGTATGCCCCAGTCACAACATATCTTCGATGCACCGGGAAACCATTAAAAAACCAGGCTTACAAAAATATCTAAGCAGCAGGAGGGTTAACGTTACAGTGAAGGAGCAGTCAGGGTTCTTGAACGGTCGTAAACTCAAGAACCACGTGAGACACCTGGATATGAAATAGCAATAAAAACCTCAGCTGTAAAACCGCGTAGGAACCGTTTTGGGGGTAAGTTTACGATACGGTTTCACATCTAAAACACATGAGTAACACCGAGTGCCCGTCGGCAGTACTTACCCATATTATCGACCCCCCGCGGGATAATTACATCCGCGTACTTCTTAGTCTAAAAAAAAGGAAAGGCGTGAGGTTATGATAAAAGACAAATGGTCTATCAAGGTGTCAGCTACGCTCTTTATCTACCCAAAATCAGCCCTGGGGCGTGGATATGAAACAATACATTATCCTGGGCCAAATCGGAGCAGGAGAAGCTCGCAGAGGTTGGTGTCTCGCAGTATATAGCGAAGGTGGGGAGTCTCCGGGGGGGGGGCGTTTATATTACCGGCAGAGAAAACTCCTCGAAGGCCGGTTTCACAAACGTCGTGTACTGCGTAAGTATCTGCTCCAAGTCTCTGCCTCGCTTCATGTCGCGTAGAACTGAAAGAGAGAAAACCCGACACTGTGTTCCTCACCGGCGCAAGGTGATATTTGTTACGCGGGCCGCGCATGTAGCAGGGCGGCAGCTCGCACAGAGAGTGTGACGGGGCTCCGCGTGAGATAAGAGGGAGGGTGGAAGAGCTGTGGGAGCTGCATGGATGATGGGAGAGGGTGTGTGAATGTATGGCATGTATCAGTGTTTGGTATTAGGATGTATGTGTTACTGCGCATGGGTGTTAGTGTATGGTGTAAGCATGAGTGTGTGGGTATTCGAATACAGTGTTTAGAGTATGTATGTGTTAGTGAATGGTGTTACCGTGTCAGTGATGTGAATGAGGGAGTGCATGTATGTGTAATGTATGGTGTTAGAGTGAGTTACTGTGGGGCAGTGTGTGCATGTATCAGTGTATGGTGTTAGGATGTATGGTGTGTAGTGTTAGCATGAGTGTGTAATTTATGGTGTTAGAGTAAGTTTGCGTGTCAGTATGCACATCTGGGGGTACTAAAGAAAAACAGGGGCCATTAACCCTATGCTCACCCCTGTTAACTGAATTGCATTAGACTGCAAGCTTTGGGGACTATTTATGTCTATGAGCAACACTCAGAGTTCCTTATGGAAGATGTTTCATGGAACGTCCCCCAAGTTCAGACCGGAGCCGTGACCTCTGAGTACCTTAATGGGGGGCACTCGCATTGTTTTCTCCCCTGTAAACGCCAGAATTTACAAACTTACCCCTCCGGGACAACCTGACGTCAGAATCTGTATCGACAAAAAGTTTCAGATGGAACATGTCCCTGATTTCTTGGTTGTAGAACGCGAGGATCCCCTCAAACAGCAGTACGTCGGCGGGGTACACAGTGGTGGTCTCTGGTAGCCTGAGTTGGGGCGAAACATGATTAAAGTCCATCATGGCGGTCTAAACATAAGCAATCGTCCCCAGGTCATGAACGAGTTCTATCTGCGGTCACACTCACACTAGAATACGACCAGTTTTAATAATTTTTACATTAAACTCAAAATGCCCTTTAAATGACTCGGCGGCGATGATTTGCGACACTCACTCACCTGGAATGAGTTACGAAGTCATAAATGGGCACATCCACAATCTGCCCTTCCAGGATACGGGTCAGCGTTCTGTGCATCAGGTCATTGTCAAACGCGTCTAGAAAGGGGGGGAAAAAAAACACTTTAGCAATAAATCCAAAAAGTAGAGACCCGGAGCAAACCCCCGTCAGAGGCTTCACCCGTACGAGCGCACAGTCCCGCCATAACATGACTGGAAATCCACACACAGGTCCCACCAGGAGAATATTACAGGCTGCTCATCATACGCAAGATGCCATTCCATTACAGTCCAGCGCGTGATGGGTTAAATTACAAACAGCCACAAAATAAGTGAAATCGGTTGACTTTTTAACCATCAGAAAAGAAAAGACCCCCCCTCGGCCCGATCCAGGCCCCGATCCAACAAGCCCCATGTGTTTGGAGAAACCAATTCACTCGCATGAAGTGTCCATTAGGGAACGATAACTAAATGGGTCGATCGAGACAACCCGCAGCGTCCGCCAAAGTTATTACACGGGGGGGGGGTATATATTTACTCACCGGGGTGATCGAAGTTGTACTGTCCTTTGATGGCCCTGGCTTTCTGCTCCGTCGTCAGCACTTTGTAGAACCGGTCCTGGCTTAAAATGACGACTTTCCTCTGCCGGTGATCGACCTCGTTCTGCCCCAGCAGCTCCATGATCTTCTCGCACACGGTCGACTAACAGGCAGAATATCACATCATATGCATTAAATACACGCGTGAAGATACCGCGCAGTGCACACGACAAACATTACAGCAGCGGGTTCTGGTGCAGGACTCAGAACACAGAATAAACATGCGCAGCCTCCCATTCTCCAATCAACTGCTGAGGGAAGGCATCTAAAAATGGCAATTATTTCAGAAGATTCTCTGGCCGGCCGCCTGAACCTCGACAGAATCCCCATAATTACCAAATAACCAGAAAATGGAAATAAATCACAAGGGGGGCGGTAATATTAAGAAATGTGTGTGTGAGCATGGGTGTGTACATGTGTGTGTGTAGGTATGTTACTGTGTGTGTGTAGGTATGTTACTGTGTGTGTACATGTGTGTGTGTGTAGG
>VKOC01000008.1:1564858-1581530 GCA_009364415.1 Spea multiplicata
CGCAGTTGCTTGGATGCAGTCTGGAATTTCTAATTAAAATCCTGCAAATCCGTGTGTTTGCACAGGCATTATTATTATAAAAATAATAAAATCCGCAGTATGTCACGTATCGCCGGCGCTGTACATAATATTTCTTTTGATTTTGGTAGAATGTTCCCTAATGCAACGCTTGTTCTCGCTCCCTCGACTCCCACGTTCGGCTTGCTTTGGCTACACATCCTCCTCCTCCTCGTCACGCTCCGGAGACACGAACGCCACGTACGACAATGATTGCCGGTGGTCTCCGACGCCGGTTGATCCGCAGCCGCGTAATAGCGGGACAGGGGGATAGTTAGCCAGGCTTGTCAAACAAATCCAGCTACTTAGTCACAACACAGATGGGGAAAGCGTCCATCAGAAGAAGTGACGCGCGTTTCGGAACTAATCATAGTCTCCCGTCTACACGTTTTTCTCTCTTTATTTAAATATATTTTTTTTTTATCGTCCCATATGGTTCTACGATGTTACAGAGAATAATTATTGTAGTGAGGATTTGCTATTGGCATATATGTCATCAGTATCGTTACAATGGTTAAAGTTACATGCATGGCACATGGATGTAAGAGTTGGGGCAGGGCATGGATGTTCGTAGTTATCCCACGTTGTGTGGGGGGAAAAAAGTCATTATTAACTGCATAATATGTTTCTTATCCAATTCTACCCTACATAGAATTTGGCGGAAGGCCCGTTCGGCCTGTCTAGTCTAATTTTTCTTTTCTTTCTTTCACTTATTATCACTACACCAATATTCGCGCCATTTATTGAGATTATTGGGTTAAAAAAAAAAAATCACAAAATAATGAAAAAAAGCTTGAACAAATAAGCAAAATTCTCATTTAAGTCCTTTAAAATTAGAAATAGTTTGTGTCATGACCTTAAAAATATTCAGCCTGTGTTTTATTTTTTTTTTCCTGATTATTTATTGACGAGGTCCACAAGACCCACTTTTTTTTTTTGCTGCTATTAGTAGACTCGACCGTCGAATCTTGGCGGCCATCTTGAATTACCGCGTTCTTCTGCGGAGCGCGATACAAGCTGGCCGATTGATCGCGCGCTCACAGTGGACAAGTTTATAAGATCACCGCGATTTAGTTCTTATTCAAAAACGACTTCTGTATCAATATTTACCCGCGTCTGCTCGGCGATGGGATGAATGTCAAGTTTTGTCCTTAATCGTTATTTTCTGGCCCCGTTTTGCAACTTAAGGCCACTTAGTGTTGAAGTCTTAAAGAACGTCTTGGGACTTCAAAGCTTTATTCACAGTAAAAGCAATTAATTCACAGCTGACCTTAGGATCAGCAGTAACGTGACCCAGAATGGTCTGCTGCAGTCACATACATAATGTCCCCGGAGGATCTAGCTGAGTGCAATTTTTAGAGCCTCTCTCTCTCTCTCATACGGGTCTCTTTACATCTGGCCCAATGTTCCATTAGTTTTTGCTGTGTCAGCCGGAAGACGAGGCCGGTGAGAACCTTCAACATGAATGCAAAAAGGTTTTATTTATTTACAAGACGAGGCAGAGTGATTTGTGCTCAGAGGCCAAACATTAACCACTCAAAGTATCAACTCCCGTTTACTTCTTAGACGGTCTAAGTGTCACTGGAGATGTTCTCCAGAAGATTCCGTTCCTGTTAATGGGGTCCTTTCCGGACGGACCATATTCTTTCTGCAAGGTGGAAGCTTGTATATTGGTGGCGATCATGCATTTCAGGTGCAAGAGGTTAAAATACTCTTTAGTACCCATGGAACTATAAGATCTGCTTGTTTTCCTGGGCTGCTGGGCAATTTGATTTCCCACCTTTCTTCATTTTTGACTTGGATACATTGTAACAGACAAGCTGTCTGTCACCACAAGAAAGAGACAGCTGTCCCATTTTGCCCCATGGAAGGGACAGCCCATGTGAAGGTTTGGAAAGTTTTTCATTGTACGGCTTCCTTGGTTCAACATCACCTTGTGGTTCCCAGTTATGCCCATTTTCGAGAACCACTACCTGTTTTAAGGTGGGTCAGTGGTATGGAAAATTGAATACTGACCTGACATCATGGGAGTTTTAAATTCGGTAGTTTTTCTGTAGGTCCCCATGTTGTCCAGCGTTTGAATGCTGCTTTCAGAGAAGGTCCAGGACCTTCATATCTGGAGAATGGTCCACGTGCTACCATCAGCAAGCGTAATGCTTTGGGTGGATCGAGTTCCATACCTCCAGAGACAAAATTCCCTAAAACCTCTTCTGGAGGACCACCACAGTCCTATTCATAGGACAGTAACTGTGGTGTTACTGGTGGGACCTGCATGGTGTCGCCTTCTGCTCTTTTCGTTCAAATCTTTAAACTTTGTCTTGCTCGGAAGCCCCTGACAGTCAGTACTATAAAATTGCTTATCTGAGCACAGTTTTCCTTTACAACAGATGGGGCTGTTTCAAATTAAAACAATTTAGCGCAGACGCTGCCAACGTTCAACACCCTTTAATTTATTTTAAGGGCAAAACTCATTTAGGGTACTTAAGACAACTTAATCTTACGGTAAAAAAAAGTTACCATTGATTGGGTGCGTAGAAAGATTACTTGATTCCGTAACGTAGGTCTTTCTTCAATATATAAATTATTTTAGCATTGTCCTGCACTACAAAATTTCACAGAATACCTGTAAAAGTTACAAAAGTATATAAACCAGCGTTACCATAGTCACGTAAAAGTGTACATAGCAGCCCTTTCATTGGTACTTTCAAGTGATGACTTCTAATGGAGATCATTCCTTTTTTAGGGCTAAAGAGTAAAATGGGGTGTGGTTAAGTAAATATAATGTCAAATATAACCCATAATAACCGGCTGTGGTATGTGTATTCTTGGGGCATTCCCAGAAAATCTCCTGGTTTTACTTGGAGTCTTCAGGTGAAGTCCTGCTCCCCGGGGTCTCCGAGTCAATTTCTTCTTTCTCCACCCAGGCCACGCCCACATTCTGCCTACTCCACACCCACCATTCCCTATTTCCCAACCAATGTACTCCCACTAAAGCTCCTTTAGGACTATTCCTGCCCCTACAAGAAGCCACCTTCCGGGGGAGAGGGAGAGCATATACAGAGCTATAGGGGAACTAAATTGCTACCCTGTGCTGATCAATATGCACAATATAAATTAGGATTTACTTTTTGCATCGGCCCTTTAAGTGCATGTGATAAGTCAACATGCGTAGCTATAGGCTATCAACAAACCAGTATGCTCCATTTTTTTTAACCTTTTGACCCAAGAGCTGATATTTGTATACCTCCAGCCGTTGGGACAATTCATAACGCTGACAGCTTTATTATCCTCTCTTGATCGATTGGGTTGAGAGACAAACATTGGACAGCCTTCTTCATTTAACCGACCTCTCGTCTCTTTTGGTCCTTCCGCTGCCACCGAGGCCTTAGAATGGGATATATAAATGCTTATTTTGACTTTAATAATGAAGACCCAGCACGCCTAAATCTCCTTCCCAGCTTGGTATTTTCCAGAGCGTCCATTGATGGATCTTTTCCCCCGTCGGACGAGTATTGTCCTGGCTTTGTGTGCGCACAGCGCAGGTTCTCGGGTTCTGGAGTCAGACAATAGTCCTAAGAAAAGAGCGTACTTCTCCTTGGCTGAAAGAGGAGACATTTAAAAGTAATTAGGCACTTGCCATTTGCCTTGGTTTACAGTACAACGATCGTACGAGTTAGCTGATGCATGAGAAAGCGAACCCGCATCAATCATTCCCCATAATGCCCTTCAATTAGAGATCCCTTTCCTGCTAATACATCACAAAGATGGTTGTCAGCTAAAAGTTGCAGTTTTATTTGGTGGTTAGAGGGGGGGAGAAAAAAAGTTAACTTGCTACATGCTAATAAGATTCTGGAAATACTGTTTCAATCTGGTACGGCTGTAAAAAGACGTCGGAGTTAAAAAAGAAGGCGATAGTTGCAACAGATTTAATAATTCTGTGTTTCTGAATGCTTTGGATAAAAACTGTTCCAGACACGAAGGTGGGCATTGGTTATTACATTTCAACTTTAAAAGGAGTTTGCAATTCATCCCCAAAAAAACACTTGGTAAATACAACAATTTCAGTTATACTTTAGTGAGAGGGTCGTGGGTAAGTGGAGCAGTTACCCGGCAGAAGTGGTAGAGGGTAACACAGTGAGGGGATTAAACATGCATGGGATAGACATACGGCTCTGATTAAGGTTTGAGTCTTTACAGCAGGAGAAACAGGTAGGCTAGACCTTGATGGACTTGGAAGGCCTTAAAATGCAGCTGCCGGTGTTAAGTGAGCTGGTGGAGGCACTTCCTGTTTTGTCCGGCGGCGCCAAGCAAATCGCACAGGAAATGGAGATTTCGTCGGACACGATTGCCCTATCACCTGAATAAATTGGAGATACTAAATCTTCATGACAGGCGACCTTGGGTGCTGTTATTTGTTGACGAAAATCAAGAATTTTAAAAATATATAACAAGAAAAAAAATTCCTTTTATTAATGGTCGCCCGGCCTAAAATTCTACAAACTTTGTTTTTCCCGATTTCCAGAAACAAGACCGTAAAGCGTTCTAAGCACGTTTTTGGCCTGCTGTAGATTCGTTCCCGCAGGGCTGGCATTGCCTGTAGCTTTTGCCCACATCAAAAATGGCAGCCTCCTCAGCACAGAGACATATGCGTCCTGTCCGCGCGGATTACTGACTTTGTGAACCTCTCGTGTTTTGACAGCTAAGGTCTCGTACCGTTTTCCAATTAATTAGTTTGCGTTGGAGCACGCAGTGCCACATTCCCGTCCTCGTTATGCCGCTCTGTATGTTGGTTATCAGCCAGTTGCAATAAAACCAGTTTACCCAACCCCCCCTGTCCAAAACATCTATGTGTCCATTTTTACGAAATGTATATAGATTTCTTAAATTTAATTGCGATAATAACCGGTTTCTGCATTCACTCAGCTATGTGTTAACCCCCTGGTGGTTCTACTCTCACGTTTTGTCAAACGCTCGTCGCGGAAGGGGACTTCTAGCTGTCGGGACGGCAGAACGTGGCTCATCTCTCCATTGGCACGCGTTCAGCTTAGTTTTGCACCTCGCCTACCTCCTCCACCTCCTGGTAGCTAAACGCGCTCGCAGAGAAAGCTTTCTGGCTCTTCGTTATTTCCCGAAGCTGAGAGCATTTGCAAATTAATTGCCGCGTAGGAGGGAGGCATCTGCTATTATTAAAAAATAATAATAAAAAAAAAATAAAAAATAAAGAAAATAAAAAAATCTCTATTAAAAACGCGTGGCACCCGTCATTACAAACGGAATGACCTAAGTGTTACTATGAGCTTCATCATGGGTGGGGTCAACGAGATAACCATTTTTTATTATTATTTTAATGATTATTCATTATAATTCATGATTGGTCTCTCGAAATTGTGTAATATAGTGCAAGTAATTATGTTTTCTCTTGATCAGTGGGGGAATAAAGAGAAATTTGTTAGATTTCGTCGATTTTGTGGTCCGTTCGGTTTTTTTTTCTGTTTTTTTTTTTTTTCCTTTCTATAATTCTCCGCAGTTTGTTGCCAATTCATTTGGCGCTCAGAGATTTAAAAGACTTAGCACCAACCGCTGCACACCTGTTCTTGCTAATTGGACACCTAGTACTATGAATTTAATATTCTATTTTGCTTGGGGGAGGGGAACTTGGCGTTTCCTGCATCACGGGTTCCCAAAAAGCAGAGGAAATATTACATAGCGCCACCTGGGTATTCATAGATGTAGCAAATATGGCGGCCATGGACATCAGACCATTAACTGCTCTACTCCATGGATGGAGCCTCCAGGTTTCTAGGGCCCTTGTGCATTAAAACAGGTCCATCAGACACAAAGTAAGGCAAGAAAGAGCGGTAATAAATGAAAGTGGACGGTCCATCGGGGCAGGTTTCAATCTCAACGATCTGGAGGAAACGGTTGCAAGGGATAAATAGAAAACGGAGGACACTCAATGGAGAACTATCAAGGCACATCAAAGAGCCTCGACGATCTAGCAAGCACTTGGGGAGAAGGCAGCCGCACGTAACTGGGTAATTACACTCTAACGAGGCTGTTGGGAATCTCAACTAGTTCTGTCAGGAACATGCGCTGGATGGAATCCCAGAGGAATCTGCCACTTCCATTTATGAAGACCTTCCAAGCAGAATGGTGACGCTACAGCAACAGAACATGATGGTGTGCGAGCTAAACTCGTTTCCCTCGCCTCCAGGAAAGCAGACTAAATGTCATATCGTTGGCTTGCTGTTACAGAGCAGAGCATCTTAATGGGCTTGATCCATGGACTCTTCAAATATTAACCCCTTAATAGAGATTCTGTTGTAAGCTCACTAATGGTAGCAACCAAATGGTTCTTATAAGGGTCTGTATTAAAAACAAGATTTGTTCCAAGGTAAAGATATTCTGAATGTAGCCACCTATAGAGCACCAACGTGGATGCTCTGATCATTAA
The DNA here is from genome assembly GCA_009364415.1 of Spea multiplicata. NCBI lineage: Eukaryota > Metazoa > Chordata > Amphibia > Anura > Pelobatidae > Spea > Spea multiplicata. The sequence goes on from VKOC01000008.1 coordinate 1,571,370, forward strand.
ATAATTAGAATATGAAGGTGTCCGGGCGAGATTGTATTGCCCCTGAGAATCTGACCGTTGACTAAGTGGCTGGGGTAAAAACCTGTGACAGTTGGTTGATATGGCGATTTCATGGTTCTTCCTATCATACCCTTCTGGGTAGCTTGTGGCTTTTGTGCTTTTTCATCTCATTGTAACCTGCCGCTTTGGATGAGACAACGCACCAAGCTTCTTTTCTCCAAACAAGCAAAGGATTTCCAACAGATGAGCGTCTGAGGTCTTCGCCGAGTGACTGACGTCTCTCGTGAAAGTGCTAACAATCTGATGACTGCTTCAGGCAAAGTGTGAAATCTGAACGTTCTTCTTAGTTTCCCTAGGCAGCGTATGGAACACTGAAACACGCTCTGAAGGAGAAAAAACACTAAAAGACAAAAAAAGCAGTATATATATAAAATTAGAAGAGAATTTATAGAAAAGTAAGAGTTCAAAAAATTTCACAAAATTTAAGAAATGAAGCCTTCTACTCGGAATATCTCAGATATGCGACACGGTCCTTTTTAGTTTTGGAATGACCTGAGATGTGGGGACTCTTCTCTGTTTCAAACTTTTTAGAAGGCTCCTTTGTTTCCCCCTGGAGGGATCTGAAGATCCTACAAACAGTTGACCTCCTCTGAGCCAACCTAACTCTTCAAATTCGTGTTTCTATTTTAAAAAATGTGAGATGGCAGATAATGTAAGGCTTTATTATACGGTGCCGGTCGGCTAAAGCTTGTTTTTCAGTTTAGTCTGTAGGGTACGGCAAAGAACGTCCTAGATCCGCTTTATAGAGTTGACTGCTGGTCCTGAGGTCCTGAATTTAGAGAGTTTCTCCATAGCCATCACATCTGGTCGGCCATCACACCTGCGTCCATAAGCTGCAAATTGGTTATCAATACCAAATCACTACAATTCCGATCATCCTCAGACACTGAAATATATAAATTATGCATTAAAATATGAAGCATTCGCTTTACGTCCCTGCAAACCCTTATTAAGATACATTTCCCACTACTTCACTATTGCTCCTTTCAAATGCACTTTAAACTCCCCATGTGGGCTCAACATCTATCTCGCCGGACGCTCTCCGGTAAATACCAGCACGTCTTTTCGCCGGTACGGCTTAATTAACCGCGTCGCCTTGGCTATCGGTGGCCTTTTGTTTATCGTGCGCCTGCCTGGGTCACGGCGCTCTGTCTTCTGCCCTGTGTCCAATACATATTTCGCAAGTGGTTTTGAAATGCCAAACCATGATGCATGTGCCTCTCTTAGCATTTCTTTGATTTATGGGCAGCGCAGTCCAAAAAGGCAAAGAAAGCAAATTAGACCGGAACAACGGCAATAAGGAAACCAAATCGCCCCTGGTTTATCAATCACCTGGACTTTGCTTTGAGTTCTGTCCAGAAATACCTTGATATTTCAATGGCGTGGTCTCTTCTTGGCTAAAACCACGCTTTTCCCCGTCTTTTTATTATTATTATTATGATTATTATTATGTCTACCCCCTCTTCTTGGCAATGTGCCATACAGTTCTTTATTTAGCTTAAAAAAAAGTTAATTTGTTCCCTTTTTGTTATCTTGTGACAACTGTTTTTAGTATAAAACTTAACCAATTCTAGTCTTTATTTTAAGAATTGCTAATAGGAATAAATTAAATATGTGTCCAACTGGAGACCCGGCGGTCTGTTACTGCCTTCTGGGGTTCCATACTTACCGGCATTTGGGTGTTCCTTGCCTATGATGTAATGCAAGGGCCCTCCCACGCAGCGTGAGTGATGTCATGATGCCACAAGGTGTTCTATCACAAAATACCCTCTCTGCCTCTTGTTCGCGTGTGCGTTGCGGATACAGAACTGCCAGAAAATAATTGGGACACCTTCAAGGACAGCCAATAGTCCCCATATGAGCCCAGTCCTTGGCTTATTCCCAGAATATTTGGACTGTTGGCTCATTTTATCTCGCTACATCGACCCTGTCTGGAAAAACCTTTGGTTACTGCTGCTTCACTAGGGTAGTTGCGTGTTCTCGGCACATAACCATTGGGGCAAACCGACCACACGCGGTACAATGCCTCGTTCAGAATGACCTCTGAACACCCAAGCTATTGTCCTTGCTCGGTTATTTGATAAAGACCTCATTGTGAGGTCGAAACGTTGTTATCTGTTTCCTACATTAAATCTGTCTGATGGAACCCCTGCGTGCCTGGAGCCTTTTTCTATTTTTGATTTACCGGGGAGCTGGCCCTTCCTGGCACAGCTAAGCACCTGAGTTCCTGTGGGGAGTGAGTGCAGATTCCTAATTCTGGTGACTTGCTCGGTTATTGTCCTTAAGGATTGTTTTGTCTCTATTTGCTACTCGCAGGGCTTTCTTTTGCGTGAAACTAGTGTGAACAAGTTGTGTCCCTTAGATCTTAGTAACCTTAATCTTCTAAACCGGTGCTGACACGAGCCCTGGATGTCAGGACCTGTCTGAAAGTGGTCCAGATAGTCTGCTGGCTTTCTTTAAGCGCCTAGGAATTGTGAACAGAGATACAAGCTACACATTTTTTAAACCCTTTTGACTTCCGCCTGTCCCGTTGATCCCCTTTTTTTATTTTAAAACGATGACGACGATGCCTTTGTCAGCACCGGGGAGCTTAAATGATAATCAAGGACGGGTTTGATGGGTTCCCTGTTTCGCAGTCAGCGCCCCCCCCCCCTCGGGGAGAATCTTTTAGGGAAGACGAGTTTTAAATAAAAAATTAAATAAAAAAGAACACCGATACAAGGACGACTCAAAGGCTACGATCCGACGCCAATTAAAACAACGCTTAAGGCGGAAATTCGGCAGCCTTCCCGTAAAATAACGGAAATAAAACATCACAACAAAATAATGAAGGCAGAATACAACGGAAAGGAGAAAAACGTGCGGGAAAATAGACTAAAAGAGCTACGACAAGGTGCCTGGGAACTTGTTCTTGGCCTGTAACTAGATTTGAAGATGAATTTCTGCTGCCCTGGTCTCTTTTGCTGTTTGTAGCTCGCAAATGTATTTCTTGTTTTGTGATGTTGATGATTTCTCGCCAGGAATGAATTTTTTTTTTTTTTTTTTTTTTTTTTTTTACACATAATTGTTTCCCTTTGAAAGAGAAAAGTCGTTTTTCTTTTTTTTTTTTTTTTTTATCTTTGACCTGGAACCGCGTTAAAATTCCGTACCTTGCTGTTTCCTTCGAGAACGAGATTATGTATGAATTTTCCGAGCCCCTTGTTGACGAGTGCGTTAGATGGCAGCGACTCGTTTTTTTTTTTAATACTTTATGGTTATTTTAGAAAATAATATAATCTGTGCTGTCGCTTTTTTTTTTTCACAGAAAAAACACGTCCTTCGTTCTTTGGGCTACGTTACTGTCCGTGTGTTCTGCTTTCCTCTGCTTAGCCTCTTCCTATTCACTTTATCATATAAAGGGTCAACTTGGCACCACAAAGTCTTTTGGAACTCCCAGAAATCCTCAATAAACTCATAGAGAGACATGGACCATGGCAACGTGCCCATGGACACCTATACGATCACCCCCCCATTTCTTTTTGTGTTCTCTTACATTGTACATGGATGGCGAAGCCAGTCCAGTCATTGTTAGGAACGTTGCACTTGGCGATCCAACGGTTGGAGGCGACCATTCAGACTTCTGATCACCTTAGAGGACCTTAAGACGTATTTATCTAAAAGCAGATGTTCTTCATGTGCCAAAACAGTCTTTTTTTTTTACAATGCTTCTTTCTATGATGCATCTTTGGAGAAGTAATATAGGTGGCCGGGGAAATTGGAGACTTATTGACTATCTCTTATCTTTTATTTTACTTTCTTTTGGGTAGATGGAAGCTTTCCTGACCAAGCATACTGATGGATTAGGAATGTCATTAAGGAGAGAGATGTTTTATAGCCAGCAAAATGCAATACATGTGTAAGAAATCAAGCCAGCGGTCTGTCCCTAACGGCTATCGATCGTGCCTTTTGTTAGACCTGTCTGCAGATAAACCGTCGGATAAACGCTCCTCTGTTATGTTGGCCGTGGATCGTTTGGCTCTCCCAATGGCCGCTGGACGGAACTGACTTGATTTATCATTCCAGATAATTCAAAAGCATAAAATTGTCAATGGCCACTCGTTTGAGGTCCGTTCTCATCCTTTAGGTTATACGGCAATGGTGCTACTTTTAGATGTTCCGAAAACATTGTGTTTATAACCTTCAGTAGTCTTTCGAGAACAATGTATCGCTCGCTGCTTAACTCTTTAAACTGTAAATGTGGACTTGTTTGCCTAAAAAAAAAAAAAAAACTTTCATCAATCAACGCTATTTATGGAGTAATTCTTTCTAATTTTATATAGTTTAGCTCATATTCTCATTGTGAAGTTCAGGGGTAGAAGGATTTCCTAATAGTTTTATATACAAATGTATCGATGGACCTTTTTCTTTTTGTTCCTTTTGCCCCAAAGGCAAAAATCTCCCAAATTCTCAGATTCTACAATTTTTGTTTCTGGCAGCGAGTATTTTTGGTCCTCTTTTTATGTCGATCTCCGGCGGATGTGTCAGTTGCCTCCCTTTTTGATGGTTGCCGTTGGCTTTGCGTTTCGAGGTGGTCCGTGGGGGTACGGAGAGTTTATCTCGTGATACAAACCGATGCGGTCGGAACAGAGAACCGTCGATCGTACGATCTTCGCGCACGTCGTATACTCTACAGAGTTAATCTTGTTCTTGCTGCTGGAGGGGGCTTCTGTCAGATGCCATACATATGATGGATTGGTCTTCATTCTAAGGCTGTTTCTTGTATACAACCGCAATGCAAACCGGAGCCGATGCCGGAAGATTAATAAACGAGGGTAACGCACTAAAGCACTCACTTCTCCCTTTGTGTAATTTGTACGGAGGTTACTGGAAGACGAGCATTAAATAAAATCAGAAGTTAAGGAATGTGGCTTAGAGGTAAAAAAAAAAAAAATGAATACGAGTTTAACTCCAAAAATGCCAGCTTATTTTAAAGACCTAGAACTTGACGGCAGACAAGAACCATTCAGCCCCATGAATGAACACAATGGTTCTTCATTGTCTACTTAATGCGTTAATCTAACATTTTAGCTTCTCGTGGATGGAAATCTCATGAATTTCACTACGCTTTAGGGCAAAACTGAACAATTTCGTCATGTTGTCTTTATGATTTTTGACCCAGACATCATCAGCCACGAGACAGTTAGAAGAAGACTTTATGCTTTGTCAAGGACGCTATGATAAGAGCTGAAATATATATTTTTTTACTTTTAGATCTTTTCTGCTGGTGCAGATTTCCCTAATTCTTTTTGGGTCTTAAATCATTTATAATTGGTACCTTGTGTAAAAAAATAAAAATAAAAAAAAAATAAATAAAATGGAAGCAAAAAATACATATTTTTTCCATTTAACAAGAAAACATTTTTAATCTTTGTTTTTTATTATTATTCTTGTACAGAAAAAATATGAACCTTTTGTCATTTTCCATATCTTCTTTAGCTACTAGAAAATAATCATTTGTAGGCTGTGTTATCACGTCCTGACCCGATGTATCTTCACTTTACCCCATATCGGCTGCCGTCTCTGCCCATCGCCAGGCAATGTCTGCCTAATGGGCCTCTAATTGGAGCCGAAGCAGGCCAAAGCCTCAGGTCTGCCTCGGCTCCTCGTTAATTGAAAGAGCCAAGATCTAGGCAGCGCGAGAAAGCCGAAAAACAAATAAATAAATTGGAAACCCTCCGCTTTGCTCTATTCGACGTGGCATTTGGACCACACTGAAAATTTTACCTCCCTGTTAGCGGATCAAAAGCCGTTTGAAAACCAAACATTCCCAAACTGGTCTCATTAACGGAGATATTTTCTTTTAATCAATTAGAGCAATTTAATTTCTTTCCAGCTAGCTTTATAGTGGAAGGATGAAACCAGGGGCCCGCTGATGCTCGCTCCCGCCTCGTCGTGTTCAAAAGAAGCTGTTTTTATTTTATTTTTAATATAATTTTATTTTTTTTTTTTTAGCAGATAGAAAATTCTCCCTCATTAACGGGGAAAAAGAGAACATTTTTTAATGAGTAGAAACAAGGGCCTGTTTTTTCTTAAAAGGAAACAGAAGTCTGTATGCCAAATGCATGTACAAAAGCGTCTCCACCGATTAGGACCTGGCATCTGTTAAATAATATATGAATTCCCCGAGGGGAAAGGAGACTTTCTGATGCGAGATATTTAGATCTGCTCAACTTTATTTTAAAACAATACGAATTTTGTTCTCCTCCCACCCCAAATAAGTTATTTCTCACCTCTGTATCTATAGAACCTTTTGGAAACGCTAATTTCTCTGGGATCGTAAGACTCTTTGTGACTGTCGGATTATATCGTTAAGTTGTAGCCTGGATTTAACAGGAGCAAATTTGGATCCGTAGGAAGGCGCATTTTTATTTCCCTCTTGGGTGCTCTGGTTTGATTTGTTACAATTACCGATGATGATAAATTACGGTTACAATGATTCACTTCAAGTGACATGGCCGACCAGCAATTATGAATCTCTTAGTAGCTCTTGATGACCGTATCTTAGAACCTGTATAAGTTACAACCCTTGATAAAGGGAATAGAATTTAAAAAATGCCATTTGGATGTTTATTATCTGTAGTTAAGTATCCATCTTTATCCCTAGTCCCATTTTTTTGGCCCATTTCTTCTAATTTCCTTATTTCCCCTCTTTCATTCATGTCCTATGTCCCACCCTCTTGTTTCCCCTCATTCCCTCCATTCCTCTTGCATTTTACCTTTTTTCCTTCATTCCTTCAACATTCATTCACCCATACATTCATGCTCTTCCTTATCCGTCTTCTTTCCCTTTAATCCCTCCCGATGATCATCAAGAGAACTCCAAAGGACAACTTTCTTTGATTTTGAGAACTACCCTGGATTATTGTTGGGGCATTTATACCAATGGTCCCAGACTCCGATGTATCAACCATTTGGCCACATGATCAAAAGGCTTATTAACAAAAGCAGGGGCTTGAAGGAGAATCAGAACATTCCAACTCACCAGCTTTATTGCTTACTGAGATGGAATTACCATACAGTATGTGCTGCGAAGGGCCATTGAGGTCCTTAATGAAGAAGTTGCTCCTTCTTTATCCGTAGTGAGGACAGAGAGTCGAAGTGTTCCCCTCAAACGCCCCATTTAATAAACGCATCCCTTGTCCCGTGTCTTTCTAATGAAAGAAACCTTGATTGGCCAGAGGAACGGCATTTGAAGACCATTGTTCTAGAATCCTGGTTAGAGAATTCTAATCTGTAGCAGGCTCCTTTAAATTATATCTTAAATCTATCCGTTTCGCAAGCACATTTTTTTTAAAATTAAGTGTTTTGGGTTTTTTTGCGGTAAAAAATCAAATAACCTTTGAGGCGCAGAAGGACCAGGTAATGTTATTCACCCCCTCTGGGATAATAAATCCGCATTATAATAGCCTGGAATTGCGAGCATGCAAATATACTCGGTAATATGCAAGACAGGCGAGAGTTCCACCGGCGAAGGGCTTTCCAAAACACCCATGGTGAAGAATTCTACATCGTATCTACTACACGCTGCTATTCATCACGCTTAGGAGAGGTCCAAATGGGATAAGCCGAGGAGGAGAGGCCGGTGTGTTTGCCGCGTAGCCGAGCGGCGCTTGTGAAATCTGGTTTTTGTTATGTTAATTCTCACCCTTGAGCTCCATCCATTTGTCTTCTCCAAGTGGTGACCCAAGGACTAAGGAGAGCGCCTTCTCTCGAATCCTCGTTAGATCAGAAACGCGCCGCCTCGAATACAGTGTGCGGTGCTTAAATAATGTATAAATCAGGTTAGACAGGAGCTGTCTGTCAGTTTTATTAACTTTGACCTTTTCTCCCATTAAAAAAAAAAAGACAGTTTGCTAAATATTTAATGTTTGCTTATAGATTGTTAGGTCCTTGTTCCTGGAAGGAGGGTGCACTTACCTATGATTAATTTAAGAATAAATTACAAATATGACACAATTTAAGAATAAATTCTTTTCTTTATTATGTCGGATTTAGAGTTTATGTTGCGGGAAACATTGACGTGCCGCGCATGAATGTAATACGGAACGCGTCTCTGTATCTCTCTGCGTTCTGCACATTTTATTTGTGAGAGGGGAAATAACGAAACCACCTGCTTAGATAGTTTTGGGGATGAGTTTTATCTTTTAAATTAATTTTTATGCACCCGGTATACATTGTATTGGCAGAATAGGTTGGAATAATCTGCTTTAACTGTTTACGAACAGCGTTTGAAATCATTCTTTACTTTATGACATCATCGAGTTGCCTCTAAGTATCCTTCTGTATGTAATCATACAGAATGTTAATGATTTTGTGTTAACATCCAGCATAGATGATAATGTTGTTCTTTGCATGATTCTGGATCGAATTTAACCCCTTCCGAGCTAGTATCTGTCCACGACATGCATACAATTTGGCTTTCAGATACCCTATGTCGTATCTTCAGCAGCGAACAGCTTGAGTAGACTGCCTTCAATTACTGTAGTCTTTCAGAATGTTCCTATGATAGTTTACATTGAAGAAGGGACCTCTGAGGTCTTGAAAGCTCATGTGACACTACCTCTTTCTGGACCACCAAATATATATATTTGTTCTGTTTCTTCTAAATAGTTACCAGATTAGATTTTTAATCCTGGAATCCATACCTATTTTATTATATGTATATATTTACATGTGTATATAATATATAGCTTTAAAATAAACTAAAATGGGCCGCTGGGGCCAGCTCTCTGGTTAAGGACTGACTTTGTACCTGCTTTTCTAAGCTGCATCTAAAATAAGAACCTTCAAGAAGAAAAGTTCTGCCAGGCATCCGTTCTCTTTAATTCCACAACTTGCTCTTGTTGCAAATTCTAGGATCCGAGATCGAAGCCCAGAGTCGCTGACATTTTGAAAATTTGTCTTTCAAACACACCGTCTGGGGGGGGGTGGATTTTTTTTTTTTTTTTTTTTTTTAGGAATAAAAATGTCTTTGGAACGCCACCTCAACTTCCATGGATGGTGATACAGTTTCACAACCACCAGAATAACAAAATTACTTAATTCTCCCACCGGCTATTTAATGAACAGTCTTAAGGTGCTGAGTTGAGATCAAGAACTCTGTAGAAGACCCAAGTAGGTCCCACAGACATCAGTATTTGACTCTTTAATTAATATGTAATAAATGACCGGATAATCTACATTTTCCCTTGGATGACCAGGAGCTCTTTAATTTTTGAAGGCTTAATACCCTGCGCTAGGGCTTTAATTAGAAACTATTTGCATAATTTATTTAATTTTTTTTTTTGCTACAAAATTCAAAAATGCTACATTTCACACAGTGACCTATATTACAGATCCCAAGTATCAGCCTTTTGATATTTTGTTGGTATTTCTGATTTTTATTTGAAACCTTGAGTTTTTGGCCAGATGCTTAAAAGGTATCTTAACCCCCGATACATTGTATTTTCACCGTTAATATATGGTGCTTCTTTAAGGGTCCGACGTATACACCGATATAGATCTCTTCTCGTGTTACGACACTAGTAGTTGTGTATTGGCCCCCGGGGGACAGTTTAAAGGGTGATGATTTTGAAACAATATTTCTCCGCGGGCATGTAAATCGAAAAAAGGAGCTTTGAATACGTGTGAAAAAAAAAATTACCGCTAGCACTTGCCAAAAGGCAACGATCAAAAAAAATGACAGATTCAGGAGATGGGATTAGTGGCCAAAAGAGAAATGTAGCCGTGAGCACTCGGGGCCACTTCCAGATGTGATGCGGCAAGGAATTAATTGCTATCCCTTCTACGTGCTTTCAAAAAAAAAAAAGTTCTATCTGTCATCAGTGTCAATTACTCATTTTCTGCCCGAACTTGCCCGTACATTCAATTCCGACGTTCATTAAAACACTCTACACTCACTCGGTCTCTGCTGCTTTGGCTTAATGAACAGTGAACATGGTGAGAAGCCGTTGGGGGTACCCTTTGGGATACCCCCCCCATCACTACGGTACTTCTAGACATTTATTGAAGAATAAAATAAATAAAAAAATAAAATAAAAAATATGTGTGTGTATGAATATA
>VKOC01000008.1:1581630-1621598 GCA_009364415.1 Spea multiplicata
TTTTCATTATTATATGGAAGCAAAATACAAGCCCGTAATGGTCTGATATACGAATCTACTGAAAAGGGAGTTTTACATTTTTTTATCCTAATCTCTTTTTCTTTTAAAAATTTTAAAAATATTTCATTATTCACAAAGAAATATGGAAAGCATTTAAGTGATCAGACACTGAACTTTTATGGATTGAGCAGGAAGAAGAGGGCAATCTTTAGTGTGTCTTAAACAGAAAATGTTCTAAAGTGCTCGTAGGAGCAAGTGCACCGAGAAATGGCTTCCCCCACCTGCTCAATACAATTAGATCCTAGAGTCTTATGTATTAAAGCCCGGTTGTGAGCAGCTTCCTTTTACTGTGGGTAAAGTGTAGCATAAACTGGGCTGCTAAAACTGTCCGTGACTTAAACTTCTCCCGAGGAATGATATCACATATATGTTAAGTCAGCTATAAAAGCATTCCGATGCTCTTTTTTTGGTCCTCGCTTTGGCAGTATAGAGCAGGGATGTGTTACAGCATATATTAGGAAGATTTGTGGGACAAAAGACTGCATTTTGTAACAAAATACAAATAAAACATCAGTATTTTTACTACGCTCCATTTTGGCTCTGCCCCGACGGCACCACCAGCCGCCCCCCTTCATGCTGGAAGTTGAGATATGATGTCATATCCCAGCGCACCGCCTTTTCAGGATGTGCGGTGTCCCATTCTCATTAAAGGAGCTGTTCCACCTAATTCTGCTGAATTTGGCTCTTTTGCAACTAAATAGGGAACATTATTCCCAGCACTGTGTTCAACGCCCATCCCTTCTTAAAAATAATTATTTAAACATGTAAGATTCTTCGCCTGGAACACCTAATTGTCATGTGACGTAAAGACGGCCACTGATACATTGTTGCCATAGACTGTTTTGTTTTGGGTCTTTTTTTAAGTACTTTGAAGGTTTCATCTGATTTAAACCTCCAGATGGAAGAATAACAGATTTGCTACAGTGTATTGGCATAACATGAGACGGTTCGATAAGTGTTTTGTATAAGTGGAACTGCAGCCTTAAATATAGAAATAACTCTGTCCATTGCCGTGGGTACCTGGAATACATTTTATTATAAAGACGGTCGTTGGCGCTTTGACCTGACAGGTTGCATTTCAATGCTTTGAAGAATTGAGAATGAGTTACGCCAACGCTCTGCAGGGCAAACCACGCGAGTCTCTCTTATGGAAAGAGTTGTAGATCCAATGTAACCTTCATGGTGTAAAATCTACCAGTTAACTAAGTTCATCACTAGTCCCAGGAGACTATTAAAATCATCCTTCATTCACAAAGTTAGGAACATGTAAGCATCACATAAATCCTACTAGTAAAACATTTGCCAACAGATCGGCTCCATTCGGCCCCCATCTAGTCTGCTTGTTTATAAAGACTCAAACCCTAATCAGCCGCTGGTCTCGTCTTAGATTCAGAAGCCATATGCCTATCCCATGCATGTTTAAATTCTCTCACTGTATTAGCCACTACCACATCTATTGGGAGGTTGTTCCACTTATCTACCACCCTTTCACTTAAGTAAAAAAAAAGCAAATAAAGAAAAGCAAACTTTACATCTTTATGAAATAAATGTATCGTCAGGGTTGTCTGCATAGGAACCTCTGCAGATGGTGGTCTTCTGGGTAGCTGTCAGATTTGTGTTGTTAAATATTACTAGCCTTTATTGATTCTTTTCTCACTATGAGGATCTCCCTGCTTGAGTGCAGGTAACTGGATATGTTTAATGGATTTAGCACCAGAGTTCAGGTAGATCAGATACAAAGAATAAACCTATAATTAACAGCAACACAAAGCTGGCGTGACGATCCATTATCAGTCGTCAAGAACAAGCGATGCCTTCGTTACAACATCTTAAGTAACTACAAAAATCCATTAGGAAATATAAAAAAGGGGCTTTAAGTAGCAGGGATGCAAACCCATTTTATAACGGATCTATATATTACACATCTCTGTTTGTTTGTTGTCAATGGAAATTCTATTGTTTCAAAAAAAAAAGATGGGGGAAGTTATTTTTTGTTACACCCTGCATTTCTGGAGCAGGAAGTAGTGATTTAATTTACGAGACGCAACAGGAAGTACAGACAATACATGAAAAATGTCTGCCCCCAGTTAAAATTGTGACATTTCAAATACCTTAAATCCGTAAGGTATGAAAGGCTATAGATATATATTATGTATATATACACATACAGTATATATAACACCAAATACTTTACGTTAAGGACATTTATTTTTATTTTTACAAAGACAAGTATCATGATTACGTGCATTCATATCATCTTTTGCCCTCATAAGTCGACCATGACAGTTTAATGAATGCATTATCTCTGGATACTTTTAGAATTAGGTAAAACAAGATAAATTTTATACATTAAATTATGGATTTAAAATAAGTAAATAAATAAAAATCGCCTTTAAATATTAATATAAAAAAAGTTTGAAATGTTGAAATTGTTATTATTATTTCTAAATAAAAAATTCTTTTATTTTTAGAAAGCCAAAATGGGAGGAAAAACCCGAAATATATATATTTATTAGTGCGCAAAGCCTAGAAGCTGCGGAGATTGCACGGGCACATTGATCTGAGACACGGCCTTCATATATCCGCGTTAAAATCTCTTTCGCCCCCTCGCAAAGATGAAGTCCGGTTGATTGAGACAAATGACTTGCAAAGGAAAAATCCATCTTTCATAGCGGAGGTCTGAATGTTATTAAGACGCCCGGCCCCGGTCTCGCCAACCTAATAGAGATCCTTCTTCTAATAAGCTTTGGACGCTTCTTCTGGCCAAGGCTTTGTTGGACGATCCCTTCTACGTTTTTTTTTACTTTTTTTCTTTATTTCATGTGGTTCAAAATTAATATAAAAGTTATTTCTCCCTCTACGAGTGTTAGTTGCGTAAGAGAGAAAAACCGTCAGGGTGAAAAATCTCATTAAATTTCCGATAATAAGACAATTAACCCCCAATGCGCCAGAAGCCCTACCAGACTTCGTCTCGAAGCAGTGTAATGCGGCGAATAAAAGCAGAATTTTGTTACAATTTTTAAATTTCAATTTTCTTTTGAAGGATCGCCTCTAATATACGACCTTTAAAAAAAATAATAATAATGTGGGATTGTTCATGAGTATAGTAGGAAAATATCAATATTAAGACGATTAACCCTCAACGTGCCAGAAGTCCTACCAGACTTTGTCTCAAATCTGTGTAATATAATGAATAAAAAGTAATTTTGGTTTTAAAGTGTAGTAAAAGATCAGCTTTATACAATACATGAATTTAAAAAAAAAATAATGCAACGAATAATATATATATATATATATTATAATAAGCATTAATATTTACACCAATCCAGTCTATATAGAAATTTCAATAAAATAAATAAAGTTAATTTCTTTGTTTAATGGCATTTTTAAAAAAAAAATAATAAATGGCATATAGTTAAATTCTGCAAAAGAATTGTTGTGTTTGGCAGAAGAAGCATAAAAAAAAAATCTAGGGGGTATAGAGAAAAATTTCAAACAGAGGTTAATGCGTTACGATTCTCTATGTACTTAAAAAACATCATCTGCTCAAATAAAAAAATATATATTTTAAATTACAATAATCAAGTTTCAGAACAACCTATATCTGGATTCATGCTAGACTACACTCCGTCTGTTAAACTTGGGCTTCCAGGTGTTCACATGGAGGAGACGGCTCATAGTAACACACGTACACATACACACACACGTATATATATATATTATATTATATTTATATTATATATATATATATATATATATATATATATGCACACAGCTCTCATGAGAACCCGTAGACCATTTGTATTTTATTCACCCGGATGCCTTTCCATCACTTTCCAACCCGCATGGAGGCAGGCTGGCTCTTTCCAAGTGCAAATTAAGGACCAGTATTAACCCTTATAATACCAGAATCTCACTAAAGGGCTCCGGCCGTGGAATTCTGGGTGGCTTTTGTAATATATACGTTCATACAAACAAAAAAAAAGGGGGATCAGCGTACAATCCTACGACAATACCGAGGAGCTCTATAGAAATGCAACTACCGGTATATCACTTAATATTCTACTACGAGAAATAATAATGTTAACCCCTTGTCTGCCAAGTCTTGTATTGTAAGCCCTCTAAGATAAATTATGAATCAAAGATTGTTAAAAAAAATATATAATACCATTAGAAACAGAATCTGTCATCCCATCTAGTCAGCCCATGTATCCTGCTGTCACAAACCTAAACACGTTGGTCTCGTCTTAGATTTGGGAGCCACATGCCTGTCCCATACGTGTTTAAATGCCCTCGCTGTATTAGCCTCTACCTCCTCTGCTGGGAGGCTGTTCCAGTTATCTACCAGTTGTAGATTATGGTCTCTTATTCCAAAACTTTATGTATTGAAATGTCTCTCTCCCATCCCCTCTCTGTCTTCTCTCCTCCAAGCCGGACATTGCGACCCATTAGCCTTTCATCATATAGAATGTAATGCGTTTTAATCTCTTGGCTTGCTGTGGATTTGACAATAAGTTATCGTGATCGTCTGAAACTCGGACCATGCATTATGGACCATGCACGATCCCCTGCATCTGCATGAACTATAACAGTCAAGAAAGCTTGGCCTTTTCCAGACCCCTTCCTCCAAACCCCGTCCATCACAACTGAACGTTCCTTTGACGTATAAATCTTTATCAGGCATTATTAAGAGGCAGCCATTCCTACATTTAAAGGAAAGGATCGATGCCTGATCTCTCCTTTAAGAGAAACTTCTTCTCCACTGGGGACTGATAAGCAAAGTATAGTGAGCGCAAAATTAGATTTCAGCTGGATACATAGACTCGAGCTTTCCTTTTTTCATTTTTCTTATTGATGTAACAATTTTTAACAACACTGATGCCTTTAACCCTTTCCCCAACCTCCGCAACCGAAGATTATCATTTTAAATATGGTATATTATATATATATATATATATATATATAATATATTATATTATTTATTATCATTATATTGTATTAAAATAATAATAATATCATATATTATACCGTAACACTTTATAATAAGTTTGTTTAATAACAATGTATCAGGATGTTATCTTACCTGCGGACCTATACATTAGTGTAATAAGACATATTGGATACATTCATTACATTACTATATTATATATATTAGTATAACACTTGAGTATTTAAAGGACATTAAGAAATAACACGAGCAAGTAAAAAAGGTAAAAATAAAATAAAATTGTGATATTTAATGACATTTTTAATCCATACTGAGCATTTCTGGTCCCTTTTTAACGCAACCGGTCAGCGAGTCCCTGTTAATAGTTGGGGAAAGTGGTACATAAAGCGTAGATTTAAATCAAGGCTTGTAATAAAATGGCTTAATATGCAGATCAAGTATCTGGGAGGCTGTTTATTTGTCAATCCAGGGAGAAACTGCTTGCATTGCAAATGTTCTTATGAACCGATCCACCAAACACAGCCAGCAATCATACAGAATAGCCGTGAACGCAAACTAATTCCGCATTAGAATGACACAAAGGATATCCGAAGTGTGTTGCAACCTCAAAAGTCATCGCCGTACTCTGATAACTAAACACAAATTCATATCACACACTTCTTAGGTTGGCCATGCCGGGGCTCCTTATTCTACTTTCAAGAAGGCCCGCAACCCCCCGTGAAAGGGTTAAAACACGATTAGTATTCAGCTGTTCCAAGGAGACTGCAGCCCACAGGCTGAAAAAACTCAAGTTTTGTGTTGGCCCTCATAAAACGCCGACAACTTTTTGCTACATTTAAAGAATAAAAATATGAAGAAGGGAGCTCGTTGAGAAATAAAGAACATTTTTAGTGATCCGGTAAAAAAAAAAAAAAAGGTAACCGGACCTCTTTGGCTGTCGGTGCAGTAGCACATGGCAGGCAGTGACTTCCGAACTGTTTGCGAAGACACCGAATTAAATGAATAATTTAAGAATTTCTGAGTCCGAGACCCATCAGAGCATTAAGGGGAAAAAAAATCAATAATTTATATATATTTTTTGTATGTATCAAAATGCAAAGGGATGGTAAATCTATCCGTCGATGTCTATTTATTTTGCTAAATATTATTATTAAATATTAATAATATAATAATAATAATTTATATTTGCATGCAATTTTTAAAAGAGAAATGCAAGTTGCCTATAAATATCTGTATTTAAATAAATATATATATATCTAAATGCATATTAAATAGAGATACAATCTGGAGGTTAATCTCAGATTATGTTAAATATTCTACAAGCAGGTTTGGGAGATAGAATCTCTTTAGACGAAGGACCTGTCCTAATGTGATGGACCCATTCTTCTGGAGTTTGGGACACATTCTGATTGCTGCTAGATCCTCGCTCTATAATTAAACACCGATCTGTTAATGAGCCCCTTGAAATCAGAGGCTATTTGCTCTTATTGTATCTTGCTGGGTGTTAAATCAGCAGCCCCCCCCCCCTGTACCCTTATTCAGGGAAATGAAGCCTTTGCTTACCGGATTTCAGTGCTTCCCTGGCTGATCCAGCTCTTTGAGATCCCTGCAGTCAGATCCTCCTTGTCTTCTCCAAGCAATGACTCCCAGTGTTGTGAGTTTGGAATCCCCTTCCTTGAGTGATACAGTAACACTGAGATGTCCTGCAAGCTGTGGATGAGATGATGGAGGGGGTGGAGAGGGGGCATCTAACACCCCATTGCTCTGCACCAGGCTGTAGGAAGGAGCAAAGTTTCTTCTTTCTTAAAAAAGGAGGCAATAGCACCTGCCTGAACTCCTTGTCTCCTTTTTTTCTTGCCCTCTTCTCGTTTAGAAGCATCAATCTCCCCCCCACCCCTTGGAAGAGCAGGGCAGATGGCAGGAGGCTTTATGAGATCTCTCCCCTCTGCTCCCTACCTCTCCAACTTAATACTGAAGCTAAATCCTTTAGCCATCACTTTCAATCACCAGCACAGCTTTTATCTCATGGCATGATCAGGGCTGCGTAACTTCCTCTGTAGCCTCAAACACCATCCCACGATGGAGCAATGTGCTTCTTAAAGGAGCAGGCAGGAGAGAGAGGAGAGACAAAAAGAGAAATAAGAGGGAGAGCAGCAGTGAAAGAGGCTGCAGATTGAGCAGCAGACAGGGGGGACAGCTCCGGGCACTTGAGTCTCTCCTTCAGCACCAGAGAGCGGATTATCTGCTTCAGCACCGGGCTGGGTGGACAGCAGCAGCACCCATCAGCATCTGGGATCCTCCAGGGCCAGGGATCCTCCAGGGCCAGGACCACGCTGTGGGGACAGCTCCTGGGGGTCTTACTGGTCGAGGACCACGCTGTGGGGACAGCTCCTGGGGGTCTTACTGGTCCAGGACCACGCTGTGGGGACAGCTCCTGGGGGTCTTACTGGTTGAGGACCACGCTGTGTGGGCAGCTCCTGGGGGTCTTCCTGGTTCGGGACCACGCTGTGGGGGACAGCTTCATGGACTCTGCTATGTAGTTCAGAACCAAAATGTGCCCCCCCCCCAATATATTCCAGCACCACACTGGGTGGACAAGCTCTTGCTCCCGACTATCCAGTTCAGAACTGAACCTGTTGGCAAGCTGTCCAGCCCTGCACAATGTTGTGTGGACACCTACTAGGATGTAATTCAGCACCACACTGTGGCCCCCTAGACTTATATATATCTCAGCACCACCTTTATAGGACAACTCCTGGAACTATCTAGTCTAGCATTAAAGTCTAGCATAACTCTCACACTGAATAGTAAGCTCATGGGACTACCTTCTTAAGCACCACCATGAATGGGCACCTCTTGGAAATCCATCTAGATCAATTCTAACCAGTCTGGACAGCTCCTCACACCAAACTATCTTATCCAGGTGGCTCCTCACACCAAACTATCTAATCCAGGTGGCTCCTCACACCAAACTATCTAATCCAGTGGCTCCTCACAAAAACTATCTAATCCAGACAGCTCCTCACACCAAACTATCTAATCCAGACAGCTCCTCACACCAAACTATCTAATCCAGACAGCTCCTCACACCAAACTATCTAATCCAGGCAGCTCCCAGGTCTTCACCACCAAGTTGATCCTCACACTGAATTGCCAGCTCATGGGACCCAGTGACTTCCTTCAGCACCACAGTGGGTGGAGAGCTCCCTGAGACCCCACTCCTTCCTCCAGCATCCCACCCCTTGCTGAAGGGTGTAGTCTTTGCAAGACCTCTCTGGTTTAATTACTGCTGGAAGGGAGAATATGCTATTAATTTTGGCTGCTCCTGCTGCCTTCATCTGCCAAGGATTTCTGAACAAGGTTCTAATCACAAAAACACATCTCACTGGGAATTGAGAAGATGGGGTGGGGGGATTAAACATTTTGGGAGTTATTTGTCAAAGTCAGGCTACAAACCAAAGGAAAACTCCTCCGCGCATATTAAAAATCTTTTAAAATAACGCAGAAAATTTTATATATTTTTTATTTTTTTTTCCAGTTCCGCTGTTATTGGCTGCAGCGAGCACAAAAATGACGCGGTTTGCTCTAATATTGTTGGAAGTTCCATAAAGAGAGACAATGCATTAAAAGTAGATTTTAAACTTAAAGAAATATATATATATATACACACACGTACAGTATACAGTATATATATATATATATATATATACACTGTATGTATATATATAATGAATAATTAATTATTTAACACTCAGCTACATCCACCAGCCAGCAGACCTGGTTTTCCTATATATATATTCCATAAAAGGTTTATTAATGCATTAAAAAAATCTTAATAAAAACCTAACAAAATGTTTATAAAATGTTTATAAATAATCTATTTTTTCAACTAATCTATATTTTCAACTAATAAAATATCATAATTAAATACTCTAGATGGCCTGTGGGTATATATATATATATATTTATATATATATGTATGTGTGTGTATGTGTGTGTGTGTGTTTGTGTGTCTAGATCCTAGATCAGCTATCCGAATGCTTCTTTTGGCTTGTACAACGTGGTTACAAAAGAGAAGGAATGTGGAGGAGGATGCATTTCTAAGCATATTAACTCATTTGATGTTTATTAGCCTCACTGGTCTTTCTAGATCAATCCCTTTGCTCTAGAGGCAAGAGGATGTGTACATTGATTGAAAACCCCACGGTGTGCATGCCTACTTTTTTCTTTACTGAAGGGGTGGTAGATCAGTGGAACAGTCTGCCAGCAGAAGCGGTAGAGGCTAATCCGGTGGGGAATTAAAACATGCATGGGACAGGCATATGACTCCTGAATCTAAGATGAAACCAACAACTGATTAAGGTCTGAGTCTTTACAGCAGGAGAAACGGATGACAAACGGGCCAAATGGGTCTGATCTTCTGGGAATTCTATGTTTCCACCTGTAATTCTATATACATTTTGTTCAACAAATCTATTATCGTTTCCTACCTATTATAGGAAAACTAAAATAGCGCCTCATTAACGGTGTCCAGAAAGGGCTTTAAATTATGTGAGCGTCTCGGTGGGTTAAGGTGCAGTCCCACTGATTCAGCTCCTTGGTAAGCAATATGGTCATGAAACATTACATCAGGCTCGCCAAACTTGGGGTACTTTGATGTAGTGGGGGGCTAAGCAATATATGGTCATATAGCGTGATGGAACCCCCAATATTTATAATTTTTAAATAGTATTTACCGGATGTGCGCTAATCTTTTGCTTTGTGGTGTTCTAAATTAGAATGCCATGGAAATGATAGAATATAAGCTTCTTTAACCATTAGTGCCAAGCTTTTCAGAACATAAAGTACCATCAAACCGGGGTAATGATCACTAAAAATAAGAACTTCATTACTACTTACATTGAAAGCTCTTTTAAACACCGTACATGAACATATGGGCCCGTGAGAATGCACGCTTACACCGAAATGCGTCGACACTCACAGCTCAAAATATTAACACTTAATATCCACTAATGCACTAGTGGTTAATGCTACGCAGAAGCAGCTTAAAGACTGAAGGAAGGCGATCGTAGGGTGCGCTCAAAGAATGATCTGAGATCTGCCACATAAGGCATGGTCCTGGTGGTGACTCGAAAACTTTGAAATGTTTTTGTAAGGATGTTTCTTCAAGAAATGTAAGAAGAAAAAAAAAAAACACCCCAAAAAACAGGAGAATGGGGCTTCCTATCTTGGACCTGGTGGAGTCTGTAGAAGACTTTGTGGTCCTAACGTGTCATCAGCTAAGAGTTAGAGAATCCTGCTGTGATTGAACATACATTGAATGATACCATGCCAAGCAGAGGTAGGAACTTTGGATAGGGGAAAGGAGGAAAGGAGAAAAGGAGGAAAGGAGAAAAGGAGAAAAGGAGGAAAGGAGGAAAGGAGGAAAGGTGGAGAGCTACAAAGAGAGAGGCTGCAGGTTCAGCACCAGGCATGGAGGACAGCTCCAAGCAAGTTGGTCTCTTCTTCCAAACCATGCTGTGGAACCAGTTCCTGGGGCCCCGATCATTTTTCATTGGATAATGTGCATGTCTATGTTGGGCCCCCTGTTTAATAGTGACCAAACTAAAAAAATTATATTTTTTTTCCTAGTATGTCTTTGGGCCTATGTTTGGCCAAGCCATGTTCTGCAGCTGATGCACTAGGGGTTGCAGAAAATCTCTGCATTATTGAAAGATTAGTAGATACCTGGAAAAGACACCCAGTGGATGAAGTGCAGGTAGATCTGGTAAAGGAATTAAGTAAAAATTGATTAAAATGGCAACTCGTATAGGAAAATGACAATGGAATTCCCATTGTACAGCACTGCGGTATATGATGGTGCTATATAAAATAATAAATAATAATAAAAATAATCCTTAGAATTATCATGGTGTAGCCAAGACTGGTTTTCGGGTGCTGAACTATAGGGGGCGCCACTAAGGATATTCATCTTATGTTAGCAACAAAGAACATGCAGTAGGAAGGCTGCATTTAAAACATTTTAAAAAAAAACTAATCAGATTTATCTGTTAATAAACATTTTAAAAAGAGCATTTTTTTAAATTTTCAAAAAGTCTGGATTTGTAAATTTCTATACCCTTATAAAGGGGCATTTGTAGATCCATGTCGAAAATCTCCATCCGAGCTTTGCGACCCTACCTGCAGAAGTGTACTCTGTGCACAGCTCAGAAAAAAAACACTTTATATCTTGTATACATACATTGTGCATTCATTACCCAAAAACACATTAAACATCCCAAACGCATCATCCACTTAATGCCTTTTTTTTCTGTTTCGCTAAACAGAATTTTAATTTCCTCCAAGCGAGGATTTCAAAACTAGGGGCTTTTCTTAAAGCGACCCTCGGGACATCATAGATCTAGATTGTAAGCTCTTTTGATCAGGGCCCGCCTCACCTAATTGTTGTGTTTTATATCACTTGTTATGTTCCTGTTTAGCCTTTGTACCGCGCTATGGAATATGTGGTGCTATATAAAACAATAAATAATAATAATAATCATATAAGCTTAAATTCTTGTGATATACTCGAGGTCCCATTAATTTATCATGATGCTCGCATGGGAGGGGCTCAACAGAATCCCCCCCATATGCATTTGCCCCTTTGGCTGCCCCACAGTTATTTTCACCCCAACACTACTCCTGTCACATGATATACTTATCTCAAGTCAGCTCCAGGGCTGTGTTCTGGTGTGTTGAGGGGGTTCTATTGAGACTCCCTTGTGTGCATGTGCAGTGACTTCAATCTCCTGGCACTGATATACTCACCACCAATCACTCCAACGCTGGTTCAAATCAACACATTACCCCGGCGTAAAGACTGAGGCGGCTTTAAGGCCCAGCGGCTACCTAGTGATATATGGGCATATCCAGCGGCAGATCGGGTAAGCATGGGACGCGTACCTCGTAAATCTCTGTGGTTCGCTCGGAGACTCCGATTGATCCACCACTTCTCCGAGTCACCGAGGGGAAACTCCAGATCGCGGGAGCAGCATCGCTGCACGCCCCACTCATCCACGCCCTACTCATCTCCCCTCCTAAAGTGCCGAGTATCCCGCGACATCAGCGGGACCTCCCGAAATAACCGGCAGGGCCGCCCAGTAACATTGGCGCGACCACTCGCGACCTCAGCGGGACCTCCAGATCCGGCAAGGGGGGGGGGCTCCTGACCAGAGAGTTCCCAGGTGCGATGGGCCGCCGATGGCCAGTAGCCTCGCCGACCATTTGCCCGGCGTGCGCCATTCCGGGACTTTACTGCCCCCCAAAAATCTAACTCTTTCCTGCGCATGAAATCTTTCCAACCCCTGCCAGCCCCGATAGCGGTGAGATTTTAATCCCGCTGTTTTCTAATGAATTCAATGACATAATAATAATAATAATAATAATAATAATAATAACTAGTTCCTGATGTTTGATCGCTTGACGTGGGAAATAAATATCCGTAGAATACGGCTGGTTCTTTTCCGCGCTCCTCGGGTTCCTGTTATATATGATACAGGATCGGTTTCTGCGCATGCAATTAATATTGTTTTCTCCAATCCATGTTTTGCTTAATGTTAAATTATTCAAGATTATTGTCCCAATTTTATTTCTATAATTCTCTCCTGGCACGGCGACGTCGTCATGTGAAGATGTTAGATGACTCACATTATTCTGCTTTATTCTAAGTGATATAGGGAGATAAAATATTTATTTGATGGACACGATAAAAAGACATTATGGAATGAGA
This sequence comes from Spea multiplicata, assembly GCA_009364415.1. Taxonomy (NCBI): domain Eukaryota; kingdom Metazoa; phylum Chordata; class Amphibia; order Anura; family Pelobatidae; genus Spea; species Spea multiplicata. The sequence continues at coordinate 1,594,407 of VKOC01000008.1, forward strand.
ATAAAGTTTGATGATTTATTTTGCCCTCCTTAATACCCCCAAACGCAGTTTATTGGGGTAAAAGCCCACCGCAGTACCTGCCCCCCCCCCCGTTCTTCCGATGACTGTAAGATACCCCGGCGTAATATTATTTTCTACATATTTCTGGGATAATCTGATTGCCGCTCAAAAAAAAACAGACAACGCAGCACTATATGTAATGAAGAATAATCCGGCGGCGCACGTTTTCCATACAGGTCGGAATTTTCCGGAAGGCCCGTTATCCGAGGAAATATTTTTTTTTTAAAGGGAATTGAGGCAGGCAACGTTTAAGAATGAGTGATAACAAGCAAGTTCCATCCATCACTCCTTCAACACCCGTGTACGTCTCAACAGTCCTGACTGCCATGGCGTCTAAAACATGATCGGCCCCCATTCAGCTCCAGCTAGTCGCCCGTTTCTCAAACCTTAATCAGTCGTTGGTCTCGTCTTAGATTCAGGAGCCGTGTGTCTATCCCATGCGTGTTTAAATCCCCTCGCTTTATTAGCCCTCTACCACTGCTGCTGGGAGGCTGTTCCACTGATCTACCACCCTCTGTAGTTCCCTGTGTTAGAGTCATAGAATTTGGAGAACTTGGAATGATGGCAGGAGTGCATCCAGCAGAGGTGGTATTTAACGGTCCTGGTTAAAATAAAATTGGAATTTTTTAAATTTTTTTTACATTTTATTTAATTATTCCTGAGAATTACTATACAGAACGTCACCGTTTCTAGATGAAATGGCCTTAAGAGGCATCTGAATATTACCGCTCGGTGGGGTTATATAAGATGATCATCGTAGCCTCGCAGAGAAGAGATTGTATGTTTAATATAACGGGTACGAGGCAGGAGAGAACCCAGCGGCAGATGCTAAGCAGGGTTATTTCAGGCGATCGGCGAGAAAAAGAAATGAGAGCGATATCCCGGAGTATCCACACGCGGGAATTCAGACACAATTCACTCCCGGCGCGTCCTGGGGAGTAGAAAGGTGGATGAGTGAGACGGAAAATGTCCAGAAAGGGTTAATTTCCTTAATGAATAAGCAGCGGTGGCTCCGATGGATCAGAATTCCTGCGCATGCGTATCAATAAACTCTTTCAGCGCCAGAGGGGTGAGAAACGCACATCGCAGATCTATCAATGGGGCTTATGTATCACAGAGCAATTCTGCTACAAAGTAGGGAAATCAAAAGGAATATAACAATTAGTTGCTATGGTGACTGCACCGCATTTACATTTGGAGCCAGAATTGCTGTTAACGTGGGAAAGCGATATCTAACCAAAGACATATCTAGATTTAATCTAAGACCTATAGATATACCTAACCTAAGACATATATCTACAGAACAGTGTGTGTGATGGAGGAATCAAAGACCGACGGACAGAGTTAAAGCGCTAGAGCGACAGACAGACAGATGGATGGATGGATAGTCCAAATCACATTAAATGGACCAAGAATCCAGCACAGACGGGGTCAATGTTGTAAAACAAAAAATGTCAAAGGCGCTCATCACTCTTTATCACTCCCATCACTCCTGTGTTCCAATGGCCCTTTATCACTCCCATCACTCCTGTGTTTCCAATCCCTTTATCCACTCCCATCACTCCTGTGTTCCAATGGCCCTTTTATCACTCCCATCACTTCCTGTGTTCCAATGGCCCTTATCACTCCCATCACTCCTGGTTCAATGGCCCTTTATCACTCCATCACTCCTGTGTTCCAATGGCCCTTTTATCACTCCATCACTCCTGTGTTCCATGGCCTTTATCACTCCCATCACTCCTGTGTTCCAATTGGCCTTTATCACTCCCATCACTCCTGGGTTCCACTCCCATCACTCCTGTGTTCCAATGGCCCTTTATCACTCCTACTGATGGTTAGAAACCCTTTTGTAATTACATTACAGCCAGAAATAGATAGATAGATAGCACTAATGTCAAGCAATAAAGTAATAGCGCCGTGACCAGCAAATCATGGGTTAAAACCCCCAAAATACTCCCTGTCTAAAGCAGGTGTTCCTCCTTTGAGACTCATCAGTTTCGGCGCGGTCGCTGCGTTTTGTGCACACAATGTAAAACAGCAGGTGTAGTCTCCAGAGGAGGCGCATGCAAAAATGGTAACAAGAATAAAAATGACAGCGGCATTGTCCTCATTTCCATGCCGCCTCCCAGAATCCTTCACTGCAGACCAAAGAAATGATATCCAAATGTCAATTAACGATTATAATTATCCTTTCTTTATGAAATGCCAGCGAGCGCGGTAACCTTACGGCGGCGGGCGTATTCAATCTCATACCATTCACCGTTGTCCCCCCTCCCCAAGAGCTTACAATCTATAGAAGAACGAGCGTTGGTACATTCCATAGGAGCCATATTGACTACCTTGAGAGAGTCGCCTCCTAGCAGTGTCTACATTTCGTACGCAGCTGGAATGAAGCCAATTAATGAAATTAACCGCGCGCTTCCCCTGGGATCCACAACCTGTTCAATTCTATCATTTCCTTAGTTACGGTTGTTTATGATTTTTTTACTAGGAATGCTGCCGTAGTCATTTCTACCAGGCCCAGCAGGCAGGCACAATAAGAGACACGCGGGGGCAAGCAGTCACAAACCAGATTTATCTTCCCGGCAGATCGGCTCCATGCCAGAAGTGGTTTGGTGTACCGTCAAACCCCTTCCTCCTCCAGCTGTCACGGCAACCCTAAAAAAAATATGGCGTTCAATGTATACACAAAGTTTGCCTTCTCAAAAATGCTTACCCTCTAACTCAGGGGTCAATAAAACTGTGGGCAGGTTTGCTTAAAAAAAAAAATGGCCACCACCAAAATGGCCGCCCTTTGCTCCCTGAGGGAGGGAACCTTGTTTCCACATCAAAGTTTCCACAGACACGTACATGACAAGCATGGTCCGTGACCAATCTTTAGCCTCCATGTTGATGGCGTTACTTCCACACAACATACCGTAGAAGCTAGGGAAAAAAAAGCAACTTTTCATGCTAACAAGAGCTCGTTTTTTTTGGATATTTCACCCAAATCTGTTCAAAAGTCCCAGCCCGGGCCTCGCTAGGTTTCATTATAATTGGTGAGTTTTAAAATAGCCGATGGTCGGTCAAGAAACGAAGACGCTATACTTCTGTGACCTTCCGCCGTGAATATATTTAAAATATTCTATTTATATTGATCCTGAGGAAGGCAAAAAAAAAAAGCACACACATAAAACTGAATTGCCAATTTTGTCACAAGGGGAGGGAAAAAAAAAAAAAAAGTTAAATTCCTTCCATATCCCAAAATAGTATAAATTTATCTTCAGTCTTTGCACATCTATAATATGTAACTCTTCCTTCTTGGGGGAAAAAATCTGAATCATGATTGGAATTCTACTTTCTAGACACGAATAATTTTAAATCTGACCCCAAAAGGGGCATTGCAAAAAAACAACAAAAAAACAACAAAAAACAGATAACATCTGGCTCCCCAGCTGTGACCGCTGGCAACTTTGCATAATGTGTCCCAATCTACTAGACAAACACTCCGACTCCCTATCATACTGCCTGTGGGAAACAATAGAATGGCTCGGTCTTAGTCGCCCAGCTGGAGACTGACTAGCGAAAATCTATAGAACAGACTTCATTAGCATTGCCATAAAGCACCAGCTCAGTGTGGTGTTGGAGCCGGGAAAGTCACCCAAAATATCACATGACTGACAAAAATGGCGGCCTCCAGGTCTGCAGATAAAGCCGGGTTTTTGTCCAGGGCGGCCTATCTTACTGAAAACGGCCCTGGGGGGTTTTACTGGAAGTGTAATCCTCCTATAAACAAACTGGCTCCCCAGGGGAAGCGACTGTTCTCGATGAAATTCTATATGATTTAATGTCTTATGAAAGACTGTCTCTTATTTTGTACTAAATGACTTACAGACAAATGTGTTAGTCAATAATCGGGCCACCAAATCTACTCTGGGACTCTTCGTCGAGTCTGTTTAGTCTGGTTTTCGATGTAATATTTATCGAACTATCACGTAGATGTGTTCAATTTTCCAAGGTCTCCTTATGAGAGGAGAAGATGGGCAGGTTACAGAAGAATCCCGCTGGAGGAAGACCAGGCAACTGTCCAGGGGCATAACTAATAAATTGTCCCTGGGCCCCCCACCTTCAACAGCTGGTCTGGGCCATCATTACCCCCCAAACAACTTGTCTGTGTCTTCTTTGCCCCCTTACACAAATTACACACACTTACTCATTCTCACTAACACATACACATTCATTCTAACACACACTCCATCTCACCCCACTTACACACACACGCTCACTGACCTACGAAAGAAGATGTAGGACCACCACATAGAACCCCGTCTCATAAAAGAACGTCGGGAACTTATGTCTGGTGTTCTTTAAATTCAATCGTTGACTTGGTTGGGTCCTTGGGGACTTCGTTGACCTGTTACCTCAGATGCGGATTTTGGTTAGTAAATGGGACCCTAAGTGGGTTTTTTTTGGTCAGACATAGGGTTAACCGAATTTCCCAGCAGAAGGTCAGCATTGGATTGCAAACCCATTTGCCCGTTATTCTCATGCCTGGGATATATTATTCCAGGTATAAAGGAAAATGTATCTTGTGCTACTCAATATGCCCTTAAGCCTATCGACAACGCGGATGTCAATAAGCTTTGAATCCTCCAGGACGGTTCTCCATGCTTCATTCACTTATTTCAATTAAGTTTATTTAGATATCGCTCTTAAAGGAATATTAATGGTTTTTTTTTGTTTTTTTTTTAAATCACGTTATTGGTGGGGTTTTTTTATCTTTTTGGGGCTACATTTAAGGTATAGAGAATCTTTTTCTGTGGTCCCGCAGTCTTAATAGGTTCAGCGTCTTATAGCCAAGTGGATACTCAAGACGTCAAGTGGCAGCCACCAAGAACATTCAGGTCATTGATTCCTTTCTAACGTTCTTCAAACTCGGCAAATGCCAACAGCGCGCCATACTTGCAGTTTGCGGCCACCGGCTGGATATGGCCGGCCACGTGCGACCTGAACACGGAAACACATGGCGGAGCATATCCAGCCGTCGGCCGCGCTTACGTCATCAGGCAGCCGCCAGCCTTGAAGTGCCAGGGCCGCCTCGTCATCGCCAGTCCAGACCCTGGTAGGAAATGCTTTTCCTTCTAAACATTAACATTCCTTTATGGGGGGGGGGGAACACATTTATTCATTTGGTCTTGAGAATGACACCTCGGTGATGGCGGAGAAAGAGCGTTAAAGACTTTTTGGATTCCGGCACCGATCTCCGTGTTGCAGCGGGAAGGAGTGTGTAATGAGTGAGAGATTACTAAATAAGTAGTGGCATTTCGCTGAGAAAATGCCCATTCAGCTCAGGGGGGAGAAGGCTGTACAAGCACACCAAGGTATACCTTCTTTTTTTTTTTCCCTGATTCAGCGTCTTCTCTTGATGTAAAACAGCAGATGTGGGCTGCCGCAGACCTGTTAGCGAGGGCTTTTTTTTTTTTTATCATCACCCATTCTTTCCAAGTGATATTCCGTGGCAATTTTAACAATGATGGGAAAGTCTTGGTAATAGTCTCTGGTGTGGCAGACCTACTGGTCAGACGGTCCAGGGGAGCCGAGCACAACACAGATGTCTAACAAGAGGACATAGCCTAAAACTAGATGTAATGCACGTGCAACCCCCACCCAGCGGAAGTGGTAGAGGGTAATACAGCGAGGGGATTGAAACATGCATGGGATAGGCATACGGCTCCTGAATCTAAGACGTGACAGGCGCATCGTCGAGATAGGGCTTGGGAAGGACACCAAAATATTCTCCCCCCACCGTCAACCCAATAACGGAGACCACACAGATATATTGGAAAATAATTGTCCACAGCTTTATTATAAACCATAACAATAAACATATTAACATATATATATGTATGATATAAACATATATACAACATTCCAAAACAATAAGTCATTGTCCACAACAAATAACACACAGTATAACCGTCACAGATCCCCAACATGTCAACACATAGACAATGACCCCCAAATTATAACACATAAACCTCACCATACGAGTGAGGTGCACACCAACACCAAACCAACAGTAGGGGCATACCGAGATACCCCTACCACCCCAGGTTCTGAGCCACAGACCAGCTTGAAACCTACCAAACAAACCAACCATACCAACCAGACAACCAGAACCAACCAAAACATCCCCATTCTACCCCCCACCTAACCAATCCAGCCCCGCCGCTGTGACCAAGCAAGGCAAAAAACAAAAAAACAAAAAAACAGGGAGGGAGGGTGGGACAAAAACAGGTAAGTGGTTCAAATTAATTGTGGCAGGATCTAAAATGTCCGCCTATATATACCTAACCAGGAAAACCCCCACCTACAAAAACTACCACCAATCCCAATCCATTACAACCCTTAAAACCCTCCTCCTAGCTCTGTCAAGGCCTGCTCCGCTAAGCTGCGCTGCTCCTCTGGCTACAAGACCAACGACTGATTAAGGTTTGAGTCTTTACAGCAGGAGAGACGGGCAGACTAGACGGGGGCCGAATGGGGCCGATCTGCTGTCAGATTCCATGTTTCGATGTCCAGTTAGTCTTAACTAAGGAAAAGGGCCTCGCTGGAGAGTTGGCAACAAAAGAGGCCACTTTAATGTAATAATCGGAGTCTGCTACCTTTATATATTTTTATTTGTGTTTTATTTGCAACTCTCCATATAGCCAGCAGAGCAATGTTACCCCCTGTCTGGATCCTTTCTGTACTCCTTCCATACATTTTGTGTGTTGGACAGGTGCACCGGTTTTTATCTTTACGTTCTAAAGGCATAACATCTACTTTACCTTCATCTGCGTTAGAAGAGAAACAGACACCAATATTCTTTAAGATGCTCTTCATCTACTGCTAAAGACCCGTCGTCCGTGAGCATGGGACTTGCTGGGGACCTTGTCTAGAAAGCTCCAAATCATCTACCCCTCCCCTCCCCCCGCTCATGTATGTTTAAATATCCGCCTGGCCACATATACCAAATTTTGACATGTTTAAATAATTTAGGGCTAATTTTGGACGTTCAGAATTTAAATGAATTAAAGTCTAAAAAAAGGCTCACCAGAAAATGATGGATTCTTGGACTTTGAGTTCTTCAGAGAGCTGGATCCAGGTATACTCCGCTCGCAGAACACAGCCATGTAACATGTGTAATCTATAAGCATTCCTGGTTAAAGAGGGGATATGGCCATCGTATTGAGGGGTTACCGACGGTTCCCCTCCATGTACCAACCTCCATACCCTAATCCTCGGAAGACGTACCATGCACTGACCCACAGACCCCAGTCGTCTCGTACTACAAGAGGACCATTTGAAGATATAGTCCTTTCTAATTATCCGTCTCCCGGGGGGCCGCCTGGTGATGTGAGCTCAGTTTAAATCCTGGCGGGGTTTACGAAGTCAATTGGTTAATTACCTGATAATTAGAGATATCCCAAAACCCGACGCTGTCAGCGGGTGTTCAGAACTAAGTATTAAAGCCATTAGTAAAGTTAGCTATCCTGTTCTATGGAGCTAATTGTTAATTATGGTATTTAATGCTTTTGGGAAATACAAAATTACATAATTAGTAAAGCCGAAAATATACATTAGCCCAAGAAATTTAATGTTTCCAAGATACCTTGCTTTGTATTGATCACAAAGAAGGCAAGTGTTTATGTTCAGTGACGTATCCTGGCCTAAGCTGACCAGAAAGTCCCCCTGCTGCCAAACTGGTGGGCAGATCCCCCCAATATCCCGCTCCTCAATGGAATGGTTACAGGGGAGATCTTTGATCTTCCCAACTGGCCCATTTACACTATGGAGGCTCAGCACAGCCTCCATCAGACTGCATCAGAAGACTTTAAGACACAGAGCGCCGTGATATGATGTCATATTCTGGCAGTGTGCCTTAAAGGTACGGCGTGACTTTTAATGGGGTGCAGACACCAACAGGGGTCGGACCTAAGGCAGAACTGAAGTTACACATGTTGATGGGTACCGTTGGATTCTCAGTATAGCCAAGTCGAATGAATGCGTGATCCAAGATGGTTCTCACAATCTTTCACAAATCTGTGGATATCACAGATCACGGCCGATATATCCCGGAGGTTTTAATTTTTAATTTTTTTTAAAGCTGATAAAATCCTGTGCAGCTAAACAGATTGCGAACATGCTAATGGCAGAGCCAATAAGGACTGTAGGAACGTTTGCCTCCACTTCCATGGTAACGGGTTATTATGTAACTTCCACGCATAAGGGAGCCTCTGATAAGACAGGACATCTTTTTTTTTCAGCTCTTACTTTCTGGCAGAGAAAAGGGAGAAGGGAAAAAAATAAATATCTATTTCTCTTCATTGTTTGACACGTTCGGCTGTTTACGAAAAAAAAAAAAGGGCAATGTAACCGGCACTAAAGTGGGCGAGTGAAACGTCTCGTTCCTTCAAGTCCAAGCATCTTGAGAAAATTCATGAGATATGATGTGAGTGGTTAGCTCAACATTCCATAATTGTCTTTTATGGTGGAAAAAGAATAGATCACGTATTTGAGGGATGGAATAAACAGTGTTGGAGCTTGAAGGCTCCATCTTCATTGGGATGGAGAATCATCTTAAAACCTACACTGAAGTCAATGCTAACTGGTGGGGTGGCTTTTCTAGAAGAAACACTCCTTAAAACAGGAGGAATTAAGCAGTGGGATAGGAGACTTGTATGGGCCAAATGATGACATAGAGGGTCCTGGTTGTTAGACGCTTACAGTCTGAAGAGATATTAGAACATGATGAACAAGATTGTTGATGCCACACATACTGCCATATTTACTTCTGGAGCTCACCCAAAGATCTTCCTTGAGCAGTGACACCTCGAGGAGCCTGGTCACCCAACAGTCTACCAGTAATACATAGGTGCCATACTAAATTGCATATGGCGTCTTGGTTCTCATTGAAGCCCTAGGAGAGCGGAGCCAATTATTTCATCGAATATTCAAAGGATTTTGAGTGACAGGGCTTTCTTTTGGATTTGGGTTTCTACCATCTTGTGCCATGCGCCTGTGCCACCAAACCCAATGATTTTTCATTTTTCAACCAGGTATGATGATAGCACAATGATATTAAGAAATGTATTTCTCAAGGTTCTGAAGATGCTCAAGGTGCTACTTAATTCTTTAAGATGTATATATATATATATATATATATATGGGGAGGTCCTTAAGCTTCTTTTTCAATGAGACATATTATTACCATTCAGCAAAGATTATCTGAGACGGCGCTCTTAAATAAAGTCAAGTTTTCAACACATGATCCCTTCCTAAGATCCGTCAATTCGACAGTTTGCACCGGAGTATAAAAATAGACAAGGTTTTATCTAAGAGACCGGAATAGCGATGTAACACGAGGCTCAAATGCCCTGCAATAAATAGACCCAAAGACTTAGGGACTTAATAATAAATAAAAAGAAGAATGATTCTGAAGGATGACACAAGACATGAAAAAAGAAACCATTAAGAGGGCATAGATAATCAATAGACGCAGCAGAGGAATTTGTCTAGGATGGAGTCATGAACAAACCAAGGACTCTGAGCAGAGGCCTCATCGCCAGCCCTTCTACCTCTAATCTTTCGCTTGTTGTATTTAAAAGCCTGTCGTGAGCGATGAGGTGGAATGATCAGAATGACGTGCTATGAGACAGCGACAATGAAAGTGTTTGGAGGGATTGCCAGCCCAAAAGGGCTTAACATGTCAAAGACTAATCATTCGCCCTTGCCAACATCAGTCGTTTGACCTTCAAACACTTTCCCTTCTTCTAAGTGTCCCATGCCTTGGGTAACGATGCGGGAATCAGAGATCACAAGGATTGTGTTGGGATATACTACAAAGGGACACTTTAAAAAGACTTTACACAAAAGAAAGCACCCTTAAATCACAAAACAACAAGCTTTCGGGACAAGGATTTTATTCACTAAGCTCAGAGTTTTAGTTGTTGACTTCTGTTGCCGGAACCCATGCGTCTTGGATACACTCGGACAGAAGAGGGCTGAAGGCAATTGTCTACAGTAACTTTTTAGTGGTAACGTTCTAATCAAGATGTTTGGCTTGGTGGTAGCCCCACCTGGTTCTTCTCCAAGTTTCCTGGCCAAATTCTGCCCACAGAGTTTCACGAAGTGCCTGATGTTAAGAGTCTACGCTGATATTCTTATGTCAGGAGCTTGCCAAGTTCCTAAAGCCTTTTAGATATCACTCTGTTTAACACGGGTTCCATCATCGGTCAAAAATCCCCGCTCAATTCAAACCAAGAGTCCAAGCAGTGAATACCAAAGTTATTAACTTTAGAGTTACCACTAGAAATCTAGAACATTGTTTTCCTTCATTTAACCAAACACACGCCCAAACCTTTTGGGTATTTACATATCTAACAACGGTTCAACTTTTATTGTCTAGTCAGCTCATAGGTTCTTCTCATTCAAGGATTCCCAGGGATGAATACCCAAGCTAATAATGGTTGAGTTTGCACCAGAACTAAAGAAATCTAGAACATCATGGGTTTTTTTTCATTCTGATTTGCCAATACACACAGGATTCAGACACACACATAAACCTTTTAGATATCCAGATGTTTAACACCAATACCTGCCTAAATGTCCACTTGTTTTCAAAGGAGTCCAATGGACTCGGAGTTAACAATGTTCGATTTTACAACAGAATGGGAATCAGCTCTAGAAATCTAGAACATCATGTTGTGTTATTTTGCCTTTACGCATATAGATGATTAAAGTTTCTGCTATATGTTATTCTCCAAATCTAATCCCGTAGCACTACAAACAGTATCTTCCTTAAATATTGTTAACGCTCAAGCTCTTTGGGTCACTAAGCAATGGTTATGGCCAATGTAGACCATACGTTAACACAGTAAATCTCTATAGTTCCTCTCAATATATTTATTTTTTATCGCACACAGTTTCTCATCTTGGGTCTAAAGTGTTTTTGGCCACTTAAGGTCTTTCACGAGGTGTCAGATAGGATAACCGTGAACATTAGTTAAGAAAAGCTACATTGTAGCTCATCCTACCTTCTGGGGACCTGGCTGTTAGGGGTCAGTTATTTTATTGATCCATTATCCTTGTTGGGCTCCCTTTGTATCCTCAGCTCCCACTTCACATGCTGTGTTAAAAAGACATTTGTCAACATTTATCCCATTGTCCAGACTTGATGATTAAAAGATCTTTATAGGTCTTTGAAAGCAAGCGAGTACACAAAATATTGATTCATTTGCTACAATGTATCTATTTTTTTTATATTGTTGATACAAGGGGAGCAATTCCTAGGAAGGTGGTATTTTTTTTGCAATCACCATAGCAACAGATGGAATCTTCATGCTGATTCCTCTATATGTATCCATTTTGCACCAGAATTGCACTTTTTAAATGGCCATAACGAATAAGTGTATATATATATATATATATATTTATTATTATTATTATTTTTTTATTGTTTTTTTAAATGCCAATATTGATTTTTGGGAATTAAAAAGGATATTTTACTGAAGGCATAAAAACAGTTAAATAACTATATCTTTTTTGTGTATAAGCCCCAAAAAAGGTTTAAAATAAGTAAGATGTCTTTTACCAGAAGTTGATATATATATAATATATTTAATTATGGTTACGGTAAATTATATCTTGCTTAATCCTACATCAGACAACGTCTCTGCTCGTAATATTAATTACTTTTTAATTATATTTTTATTATATTTTTAATTTATTCCAAATGTATGTTACTGAACAAAGCTTACCATAGCGCAGCAAGATAAGACCTTAATATATTTATTTAGCAAATACAGTTATACGGTTAGATTAGGGCGACGTATCCTGGAAAATGTACTTTTTTCTAAATCAAATGGTGGGACTTGTCCTTTAGGAACTATGGCTGCTTTTTAAATCCCCCCCTCGCCCTTACTGTCCTCAATGTCATCGTTCTTTTCACCTTTGGGCTGCTTTAAATGGATGCAAAGAGCAAAAATCCATCCGGCACCTCTGCGGGGGCTTAACCTTGCCCGTGTGTCGGCTCTGGGAGCAGCACTGCGGACGCACGCACTTAGCGCTGCTCCTTGAGAGTCTTACTTTTGTGCTTGGCTCTGTGTAATGCAAGCCTACAAGGTCACGGGAGGAATGGGAGAAAGACGCGGCTCGTTCGCAACTCCTACCCCTGCAACTCAATACCCTGCGACGAGTACAGTAAAATCTCTATTTTTATACCGGTGACTTTTGCTCGGAGAATTGATGCTCCGTGGAGACCGTTGGGTACCCTGCAACGAGAAAACAAAATCCATAGTGTGATATATCAGACCGATAAGGCAGTCACCTTTGGAGTTTTCCATACAAAATACAGTAACGCTAGGAACGTATATCTATTTATACACCCAAAATAACTGACCGTCGGGGAAATATGATAGGAATGAGCTGTGTCTTCCTCTCCTTCGTCCTGTGACCTCGCGGAGGGTGGCAGATTAGTGGAACAGCCTCCCAACAGAAGTGGTAGAGGGTAATACAGTGAGGGAATGAAGAATAGAAGAAGCCCAGAACCTGCTTCTCCCCTACTATAGTCCTTGAGGTAGCGTCCCTTATATCTGGACTGGTCACGAGCCCAGGAGCCACAACTAAGCTCTTTAATTCCATCCGGCAGCCAGGGAGTTAAGGTTATTTTTGTTTGTCGGAAAGGATCAGAGGATCTAAATATTGGATTTCTAATGGGAGTGAAAAGGTTTTGATGCAGCATCCGGAGGGTGAGAAAGTCCGGTTATTGCCGCGCATCCCATGGGGATCGCGAGAAAAAAAAACAAACAAGTAAGCAGAGATTTTATTGTAACTCAAAAATTCAGTGTTTGTTCCCGAAAAGCTCATCCTTATAAACTCACTTTACCAAAATCTGTATTCTTATAGAATAAAACGGGCCGAGAATGGGAACACCCGCAGTAACGATCTACACATTGCTAGGGTTGAGTAACTAAAAATGTGTCTTGATTACTATGCTTAAGCTTTTAATCATTAGCAGATCCGTAATTTTCTTATTCTCTCTCTGTGTAACGACAACGAAGTCCTGAACTGGACCCTTAGTCAAGGATGAGTTGGGAACGTCTAGGAGAGAAGGTTTTCTGATATAACAGACACGTTCCTCTTGGGTGAACCTCTAGTTATCGAGAGCGTTGGGTCTTAGCTGCTACTCAGAGAAGACAGAAGAAGAGGCAGATCTAAATCGAAGACAGGCCAAAGGGCTGGGGCAGGTTGAGTAAATCTTCCTTACGTTGCATCTAATCCTCTGATCAGGGGAAAGCACCCTAGGACTTTGTCCCAAAGAAGGAGCCCCAGCTGTGGAAGCTCCTGACATTCTAAAGGTCACCTTTGTATCAGTTGAAGTTGACACCTTTTATTGGGCCACCAAAAGAAAAAAATGTAAAGTTTTCTGGGACCACAGAGGTCTTTTCTCTAGATGACATTCTAAATCCTTTCCTAGGTTGGCCCAATAAAAGGTATCGACGTCAACTACTCCCGGTGCCCCTGCGGCAGTATCCATTCTTCTTATTAAGCCCACTTTGTGCGTAGGATGTAATTGCAAGTCGGATTAATAGTCAATGTGCAGAAGCAGGAGGAATGGCTTCATGGATGGATAGTGAAAGAAGAAATGGAGATTGAATGAGGTCGGCCAACAGTAATGAACCAGCAATCGCAGATCAGAAGACCAACCAAAGAGACTACGAGACCCATAGACAGGGAGAGGCATCTAAGAGTGGTCTTCAAGGAACACGAAGGATGTTCTCCTCCCGTCATACGCTGTAATCCTATAGAGTTCTTCTGATGATGTTCCATAGTATCTCAGTCTACTAGATGACCCTAAAATGATCTTCTCTTTGATGACCTCATGATTTTGTGCTAATTCCTTGCAAAAGCGGGAGGAAGCTGGCAACTTCGACTCGCTGACGCCTTAACTCCATTTATTTCCTGAAATGCATCTTAACGGATATGACGCCAAAAACCAAATTGAGATCTTTTTCCACGGTAGAAGGCGTTACTTTCTGATTATTTCGTGGATTAGGGAGAACGTATTTTTTTTTTACCCACTATCGACAGTTACGGTTATTATAGGCAGGACCCGCAGAGGACCACATGTAGAGATACTATTATGGCCCCTATATCTTTAATCAGTCGTAGCAAGGATCTGGAGCTGGTTTGGCACGCCGCCCAGGGTCCCATGAGATTTTAACCCAGCTCCCCTTCCGCCCTCCGTTAAATCAGGACACATTTGGAGTTTAGATGGGGAAGAGTTTGCTGAAACAACAACATTGGAAGCTGAACTTTGCAACATCTACTTATGAAAACAGAATCGATCTTTTCTTTATTGGAATGTTACACGAGAAAAATGAACAAGTTGCAGACAGAATAATCAGCTTCCAACCCCCTCTCCCCTTTACTCGCACCGTCAGCCTCCGACTTTTATACCAAGGTCAAGTCTTGTAGGTAGCGATGACTCCGATGTGTTCTAACGTTAATGTTTAGCCGTTAACTGAATCGTCCTTTGGCATTGCCATCACTACTATAACACAGGGTGTCTCTTAAAAAACATTGCTGAAAGCTGATTCGCTGTGAATGCAGTGGGGTACTGGGGGGGTCGCCACCGGGTGCCAGTCATTAGGAGAGCTGCCACTCCTCTTACCTTCTCTGCTGACCACTTACGAGACATTGAGAGAGAGAGCGTGATAGACTTAGAGAGTGTGAGAGTGTAAGCATGTGTAAGTGTGTGAGCGTGTAAGAGATTGAATGGGTAAGCGAGCGTGTGTAAGAATGAGCATATGTGAGAGAGTCATAGAGCGTAAGAGCGAGAAAGAAAGTGGGGTGGGATATAGGATACGCCCGAGGTGCATTATAGAGCCATACATACTCATACTTCTATTATGTGAATTAAGTGTAAAGGTGCAATGAAGGGGGGTGGTTAACCCGTCTAATGCCCGTTGGAATCTTAGTCCAGTTCCAATGGGTTTACTGTACATTTCGATGCCATCACACCGATAACTTTTTGGACCCTTAACCCCTTAAGGACAATGGGCGGTCCCTAAACCCATTGAAAACCATGCATTTTGAGCCCGCACATGTACGGGCTTTGTCATTAAGGGGTTAAGATATTTGGCTGCGGTCACCTCTTCAATGAACAATACTTGAAATTACGAATTAACCCATGGTGGGATACACGTTTCAGGTTACAGAGGGGTTTAAAGGGACACTGTCTGTATTTACATGAAACCTACAAAGAAACAGAGAATCTGCCACCAGATCGGCCCCATTCGGCCCGTCTAGTCTGCGAGTTTTTCCTGCTGTAAAGAGTCAAACGTTGGTCTCGTCTTAGATTCAGGAGCCGTATGCCTATCCCATGCATGTTTAAACCCCCTCACTGTATTAGCCTCGACCACCTCTGTTGGGAGGCTGTTCCACTTATTTACCCCCCTCTAAGAGCACTAAAATGACAAACAAAAAACCACCAATATTGGACAAACAGATCTTTTTGTGCGCCACGTGTCCTCCTGGGGTTATATATATATATCGTGACACTCGCCCGTTCCACGCCGCGGCTTAGGGCTGATACATCTCTAACCGGCGCGGATGATCTGGATCAATATCACAAAAGATAAATTGGCTGAAATTGACTACAGACTGCGCTGTCACTAAGTGACGATGAAAAATGATCCCGCATCGCATGCATCGCATTTTATCTTCAGATCTCTGAACAGAAACCCTGTCAAGACCAGAGCGTTAAATATCCTCTCGGAGGCCGCGAGATACGGGGGGAGATTTATCAGGCGCCAAACTTTGAATGCCCAAATATATGCAATCAGGTGTAGATTTCAATCAATTGATCCCTGATAGGGTAGCTTTATGTATTGAATGGCACACAGTAGCCGGGTCCGGATTGGCTGTAGCAAAGCAGCGCTGGCACTTTAAGGCAGGTGGCCACTGGATGACGGCCGGCGGCTGGATATTCTCCTGCAGTGGGCTTCTGCCGGAGGCTGCACATGATCTGCATACCCGGGAACTATGTAAATGAGCCGACCCCGAGGCGCTGGAAACATTAACCCTTTAATAGCCCATTGTGACGTTGGAAAGTAGCGACTCGTCAAATGTGTTAGCCAAACGGCTCTAATACAGATCCTCATGGGGACCTTGGCTTCTTTAAATATACACTTAACTAAGCCACCTGCATTCAAGCAGGGATATCAACCATGTCATACTGGGAGAAAAGCACCAATTTGGGGTCTTATATCCAGCGGGCAGAATAGGAAGGGGTCGGCTCCAGACTACGTGACCTGAGAATCTACCCCCTTTACCCTGGGGTTAGTGCAAAAGCCCTGAGACTCCGGGCCAAACCCTGACACTTGGCATTGCATTTTTAATAAAAGGTTAAATACTTTTTACTATTATCATCTTTCTGTGTTGGGTTTTAATCATTTATTAACAATATAACATTTAATTTCCACCCTTATCTAACACCATAGGTTATGCATATAGAGCAAAATTTGGTGCAAAGTGGTAAGCAAGGAAGCAGTCACCATGGCAACCAATCAATGCTCTTATTTACTTTTAGCACTTTGCACCAGAGTTGCTTTTAGCGACCCCATTGTTGCTCTTTTGCAGCACAAGCGCTATACACCGGGTGCTGGGAGTGGACTACACTTCCCGGCGTCCCTTGCGCAGCCCGTGATGTCATCACTCGGGGACGGCTTCCCTGTGTCTGTGTGCAGGATGGCGGATGCGTTGAATGTCGGGGTGAATCTGGAAGCCTTTTCCCAGGCTATTCACTCCATCCAGGCCCTGCGCTCCAGCGTCACCCGGGTCTTTGACTGCCTGAAAGATGGCATGAAAAACAAAGAGAGCCAGGAGGCCAGGGAGAGGGCCTTCGTCGGCGAGTTCCAGGACAACCTGCATGCTGTCAACCGGGACCTGAAGTAATGTGATATGGGGGGGTGCATGCAGGGCTGAGGCGCCACAGTGGGTTCAGTGGATCCCAATATAATGAATGGGATCTCTACCGGTATTTGGCCATCTGCATCCCTCAGCTGGTTTGTTGGCCTTCAGCTCCTATTGGGTTTGGCTGAGGTTGATGGGAGTTATAGGCTGGCAGGGCTGTAGATTGCTGGTTTTCAGCCAGGTGCAGGGTCTAGATGCCTGGACAGGTCATGGGTCTCCTCCATGAATGTGGGTTATAGTGGAGTTTGCCGGGGTTAACGGCTGCCCGTGATTTCCGTTCCCGGTACTGTCCCTTTATGTGCGGAATAATATATATATATATATATATAGAGAGAGAGAGAGTAATTGGGGACAGTAAATGTATATTTTGTTTACAAGGACTTCAGGGTGTTTGTCTAATATATTGTTCTGAATCTGAGCCGTTGTAATTAACGCACTTATCTGTTCTTTTCAGCGAACTGGAACGCCTCAGCAACTTGGTCGGCAAACCCTCTGAAAACCATCCTCTCCATAACAGCGGATTACTGAGCCTCGACCCGGTACACGACAAGACGCCCCTGTACAGCCAGCTCCTCCAGGCATACAAATGGTCAAACAAAGTAAGACGAACAACTTGCACTTGATGTCGATTAAGGTTTCCATTCTTTTTAAGTCAGTGAGTAACATATTGGCCTCTGACACAAGCACAGCAGTCCACCCCGGCCATTACAAACTAGATAATATTAAAGGCACAGTAATGGCCTGTGTTCCAATGGCCCTTTATCACTCCCATCACTCCTGTGTTCCAATGGCCCTTTATCACTCCATAACTCCTGTGTTCCAAAAGGCTTTTTATCACTCCCTCACTCCTGTGTTCCAACGCCCTTTTATCACTCCATCACTCCTGTGTTCAAATGGCCCTGTATATCACTCCATCACCCTGTGTTCCAATGGCGCTTTATCACTCCATCACTCCTGTGTTTCCCAATGGCCCTTTATCACTCATCAACTCCTGTGCTCCCAATGCCTTTATCACTTGCTCATCAACTCTTGTTTCGGCCAGGGCCCTTTTATCACTCCCCTCACTCTGTGTTCCAATGGCCTTTATCACTCCCCATCACCCTGTGTTCCAATGCGCCTTTAATCACTCCGAATCAACTTCTGTGCTCCAATGCCCCTTTATCACTGGAACCTCAATCACTCTTGTGCGCCAAGGGCCCTTTATCACTCCCCTCACTCCTGTGTTCCAATGGCACCATTTTGGTAAACTAACAATTTAAAGTAAATTTCTCTGGCATAACCTTAACTGAAACTCTTGCTGATTAAATTTTGCAGGCAGAAATATTTTAATAAAATAAAAAGTATTAAAAAAGTGACATCATAGCGGATTCAGACTGACGACATACGGCCTTGGAATTTAATTTATATTTATATATATATACTGTGTGTGTATGTGTATAATATATAATGATATATATATATCATGTTTGTACACAATGTCTACCTGATGTAAAGCAGGACATTTAGAAACATGTAAATTGTACTACATGTCCTTTACATTGTTGCTATCGTAATTTATTTAGGAATGTTCTTTATTTGTATTCTGTAAAGATCCAGTGGTACGTTCCTGTAACAGACGATGTAAGTGCGACGACCGGCTGTCTATTACATCATAATGAATGTGTCGTGGCTGTTGTACTTACAGAAATCCTCTACCGTCCCTTTAAATATGTTGCGGGTGGGCTATATGCACCGGTGGGCATATATAATTAGATGGGGCTAAAATGCATCCTTAACCCGTTGTAAGCCTTGTAAAAGTATCTACATTAGCCCAGTGCATTATGGGAAGTCCATTCACCGTATAGATCAGGTACTCCCTGCGCGCCTCTAGAAAGTTTTTGATGACATCATTTCAGTCTCCGATGTTCTATGCAATCTGCTTCTGTCTGCATGCAGCGCGTATAAATCTATCGGGAGTAATAAACTGGTTATTAATAATTTAAGGCATCTGTCCCCTCCGATATAATTTATTTTACTTGTTTAATAATAACAGAACATAAAAAGGAACTGTTTTCCATTATCCCGGTTGAGTGTCCCATTTACTGCCTCAGCGAGAGGGTTATTAGAGATGAGTTGTTTGGGTGTTTATGTATCCCCCCCCCCCCAAATAGTATCCTATCCCTTTAAAACTTAGTGCGAGAATTCTGATAAGACAGAATAAGAATGCCAGACCCTCTTTGTTTCCGTCTCCATGGAGACAATTGGCACAATCACGTACCCAAAAGCAGCGGCAGCTCCAGGTGCGGGACTACAACTCCTGCAATGCTCAGGCATAGGCACTTGTCTTCATTTAGGAGGGTGGCAGAGCATTGCTGGACGTACCATGAGAAGGTTTAGATATTCTTGCTATCGGTTGTTTGTATTGATCATAGATTATTGAGGCGCTTGGGTTAGTTAGTAATTGGATTTGGCGATCAGGGTTGAGTTGCCCCCTCAATTATTTTTACTGTCTTTTTAGATCATTTGTTGGGTATTTTTATGGCAAAAGGTGGCAAAGATACATTTTTTTAAACATTTTCTCATTCATCTCTTTTAATTGTCCCTGTCCTTGTAAAGGCTGTGTGAACCAATCAACTGGGGAGGAATAATCATGCAGATCATGAGAACAGGAAGTTAGGATGGCTAATATATATATTTATATAATAAGCAGTGTGTGTAATATATATATATATATATACCCACACCCACACTTTGGAACTTTCTTAATAAATTGACCCTGCAAATCTTGAAATATTAACCATTTAATAGCCCATTGTGAAGCTTCTATGTAGCGATTCACCAGATATGTTAACCTGTTGGTTCCAATCCTGATCCTAATGGAAACCTTGTCCTTGTTTGAAGACACGCCTGATTAAGTCATCTGCATTCAAGCAGGGGTGTCAATGATAACATACTGTGATCGATTAGGAGTCTTAGATATGATCACAGCGACGGGGGAGAATAGGAAGGAGTCGGCTCCAGACTGTGTGACCCTGAGAATCTACCCCTTCACCCCAAAACACAGAGGCTCTGGGGCAAACACTGAGTTCCCAGGTGTATGTATGGTGTGTGTGTGGGTATGGTGTGCGGGTGTAGTGTGTGTATGTATGGTGTGTGTGGTTGGTGTGCGGGTCGTTAGTGGTGTTGTATGTATGGTGTGTGTGGGTATGGTGTGTCGGGTTGTGTCGTGTGTATGTATGAGTGTGTGTGGTATGGTGTGCGGGGTGTAGTGTGTGTATATGTATGTGTGGTTGGGTGTAGTGGTGTGTGTAATGTATGGTGTGTGTGGGTATGGTGGTGGGGTGTAGTATTGTATGTATGAGTGTGTGTGGGTATGGTGTGGCGGGTGTGGTGATGTGTGGGTATTGGTGTGCGGGTGTGGTGTGTGTGTGGTTGGTGTGCGGGTGTAAGTGTGGGGTATTGGTGTGGGAGTGTGGTGTGTGTATGTATGGTGTGTGTGTGGGTATGGTGTTGGGCGGTGGTAGTTGTGTTAGATATAGGTGTTGTGTGGGGTATGGTGTGCGGGTGTCTGGTTGTGTAGTGTGGGTTGGTGTGCGGGTGTAGTGTGTGTGGGTGGGTATGGTGTTGCGGGTTAGTGTGGTTGGTGTGGTATGGTGTGTGTGTGTGTTGTTTTATGGTGTGTGTGTGGGGTATGGTGTCGGGTGTAGTGTGTGTGGTGGGTATGGTGGTGGCGTGGTTGTAGTGTGTGTGGTGTGTGGGGTTGGTGTGCGGGTGTGGTGTGTGTGGGTATGGTGTGGCGGGTGTGGTGTGGTGGTGGGTATGGTGTGCGGGTGTAGTGTTGTTGAGGTGGGTATGGTGTCAGCGGGGTGTAGGTGTGGTGGTGTGTGTATGTATGGGGTGGTGGGGGTTGGTGTGTGTGTATGTATGGTGGTGTGTGTGGGTATGGTGTGGGGTGTAGTGTGTGGTGTGTATGTATGGGTGTGTGTGTGGGTATGGGTGGTGCGGGTGTAGTGTGTGTTGTGTTGTATGGTGTGTGTGGTGTGGGGTATGGTGTGCGGGTGTGTGTGTGGGTTTGGTGTGCGGTGTGGTGTGTGTATTATGGTGTGTGTTGGGTATGGTGTGCGGGTGTGGGGTGGTGTGTAAATGTGTATGGTGTGTTGTGGGTATGGTGTGCGGGTGTGGTGTGTGTATGTATATGGTGTGTGTGTTGGTATTGGTGTGGCGGTAGTGGTGTGTGTAATGTATGGTGTGTGGTGTTGGGTATGGTGTTTGCGGTGTGTAAGTGTGTGTGTGGGTATGGTGTGCGGGGTGTGGCTGTGTGTAGGTATGGTGTGTGTGTGGGTATGGTGTGCGGGTGTAGTGTGTGTGTGGGTATGGTGTGCGGGTGTGGTGTGTGTATGTATGGTGTGTGTGTGGGTATGGTGTGCGGTGTAGTGTGTGTATGGTGGTGCGGGTTGTGGTGTGTGTGTGTGAGTGGGTGATGGTGTGCGGGTGTGGTGTGTGTATGTATGGTGTGTGTATGTATAGCGTATAAATATGGGATCTGCTTTAATCGCGAGTCCGTTCCCCTGTACCCGGTAAGCTGTATATGATATATTTGTGTTGCGTTTAGTCCGCTATACTTTTATATAGGTCAGGGTGCGCCAGCGGTTTCTCTATATCTGCAGATGTTTTTCTATCCGTCTTTAAATAAATATCTGACTCTTTCTATGTTTTTTTGCTTACTGCAGTAATCTGCTAAGAGGATAAGTGATTGATCTATTAGCCCAGGACCGCTGCAAACACAGATTCATCCTTATAGATTGTTCTGTCCTTTTCCAATCTATCAAAATATCCATTTTTTTCCCTCCTTTTTTGGGTTTATTGCAGAATGTCAGGCTGGAACGTCTAGACGTTTCATATTTTATTCGGCGTATTTCAAGCGTTCGTTTAGAAACTGACATACTTTGTACATTGAATAAAAAATATTAATAAAAAAAAACCCAAGCAACTCATAATTGCGAAGCCATCCAAATAGGAACTGGGAAAGCTCATGGGCAAAATACAACTTCCAGCGGTGCTAGCTGGCTTAGGGTAATGGGAGTTGAGGCAGAGAAACTCCTAAGAAGTAGTGAATACAAACCAGGTATTACCAGTATCAGCCAGGGATGTCCGAGTTGAGCTTCAATGTATTTTAAATCTGCATTTTCTTCATTGCCGCTATACCCTGAACCAGCTTCTCTTCTCTCGCCTTGATGGTGCGATGTCATTTTTGCCCTTGTGATGTCACTTAGAGAGAAGTTTTTTTCTGCCGCTTTCCTCCGGCTTGGAAACGCTATCAGAATTAGCATCGATTCTCGGGTGCTTTTGAGTTGTTGATGGGGAACGGATGTAGTTTGATGAGACGGGCGTCTTGTTTATGTTACGTGTACAAAGCCCCCCTCCCCCGCTGCCATTCACACCAATTAAACAGGAGAAACCTTAGACTATTTATAAATTGTGTTAATAAAAAAGAGTGTAAAAAGTGGTTTTTAGCGCTTGTTGATTATCTCGTACCGAGTTATTTGAGATGAGAGCCGTCTGTTTAATGTACGGTAGAAGAACGCGAATGCTAGTGCTCAGTCATTACTTAAATATGTATTCTTCAGAAAAAAAAATCTTACCTGGGCTGGAAGCTGCAGCTCTGCAGCTGCCTTCCTCCTCCGTGGTCTGACGGTTCTAGCTGCTGATTGGCTGCAGCCAGCGGCATGCGCTCGGTTTGCTGAGCCAGCTCTGGAGCTGAATGGGGGTAAATGTATCGGATGCAGGGAGATACGCTCCGCCAAACGCCTCTCCGGTGTGCAAAATAGCTGGGGGGGCAGCAAAGGGGCAATTGTATATAAGGGGAGGGGGGGGTCTTTAGAAATTAATATTTTTCCACCAATCAGATTTATGTTCGCAACTTTCTAAAGTACTATTAAAAAAAGGGGCGAGTTCACATGATCCCCCCAACGTCACTATCGGGGATGCGATGTACAAATCGGGATACATGGGACTTCATGATGGATTTGAAGGGGTTAAAACCAGTACTTTTTTTATTTTAAGGGAATATTTTTTCCCCCCAGGTCCGATAATGCGTTTACTTTAAAGTTTCACACTTTAGATTTTTTTTATTCTCACCCAACATGCCTCTGTGTGATCAATAACCGTAGAGGAGACGCTCTACGCTCTCAGCAGCTCGCTATCGATTAGCTGCGAACACCGGGTTTCGAGGCAATAAAATTCTATGAAATTTTTAATACCGTAGAAGAATGGCGTCATTTTTATCCCCCCCTCCGCTGATCCCTGGAACGGCCGTTCCGTTCTTTTTTTTTTTTAATTTGCTGGATGCGTTCAAACATTTAAAGTATAATGCGGTTTATCCGCCTGGCAGGACAGCTGCCACTGGGGACCTTTCTACAAAGTCTTCTTCCTTTGAGATATTTTTTCCTCTAGAAACATGCCCCCCCCCAGGATAATTTGCTCAAGAAATGTCCTTTTGGCGATTATCCAGGGATCTGAGCTATGGTGGTGCCCCCTTTCGGGTTCTCGGATCAGTTTGGAGACCACGTGTACAGATGGAGGCATGGGCAAGAACCCCCAAGGGTTTTTGAGAGTCCACATGCCATGTTTTGAAAGCCCCCCCGGTTAAAAGTGTTAATTTGGCTATTCCTGTCCCATTTCTTACCATTTCAACCCTCCCCATACTTATTTTAACACCTTATGGGGTTATTTAGAATGGACTTTTGTCATCTTAATAGCCCCAAGTGGAATGGAACATAGCACTGGCATACCCGGCCCCTCCTCTTCTGGGAGTGGTTTAAAGTAGGAGGGGCTAGGCTCATGTGATAGGCGGGCTAGCCTTACATGGGAGGATCTATCCCTAGAGTGCCTTTCATGAGCGTAAATGTGGGTGGAGATAAGGGAAAAAGGGGAGGAGTGGGCGTGGCCTCCACCCCTTCATCCGGAGACTCCGCGCCAAACACAGCGAGTTCCCAGATATGACCGTTGGTTGCCATGGTGATACAGCAGCTTGTGAAACTTTGTACCGTAATTGCTCAAATAACGGACCCCCTGTGTTCGCTAAAAGCTGCGCTGAAATTCCTTCAATCTCCTTAATCGGATTTAAAATATTTACTAATCTGTCCCAATATTATTATTAATTTTTCAATCTGTGTTAATAATCAGCCGTTTAATAAAAATAAAAGTTTCCGTTGTCCAAACAACGAATGCCAAGCAAGCAAATATCTTGTTTCTTGTACCCCGGCTTAGAACATTTAAATTTTATATTTTAACCATTAATTTGATTTGCTTCATCTATCAGCGCTGCAGAAAAGACTGTGTGGTTTTCCAGCCCATCCCCCACACTCCTCCTTCCCACTAAAAATAATAATATATATATATAATTTTTTTATATAAAAAAGTTTATTTCTAGCCAAAAGTCTGTTCACTACCCGCGCCATCTGTTCATATTTCTTACATAAGATCTTTTCTGTGATTGGCTGTTCGGATGTTTTTATTTTTTTTTTAATTTAAATTTTTTGGTAGTACGGGGTAATGGAGTGGGTGCTGCCTATTGCTCATTTTCAAACTGTTTAACAGTCTAAAATAAGTTTCAGATCTCCCTATATGTACCCCAAGCTGAGCTATGGTCTAAAAAATTAGACCATAAATATAGTGTGGTCTAAATATCATATATTTAGATATTATATATATATATATATATATATATATATATTAATATTTTATTTATTAGAAGGTACAGGAGCCTCACTAATGCCTAAAATGTTGGCATTACCTCTTCTTTTAAGGTACTTTGTACATCATTTTTGTTCAATGTGCAGAATTTATTTCGCCCTCCTTGAACGAATACTGCAATGGAGTCCTGCACCAGTCATTAAACCCTTTCTCTTGTGGTTCTGATTGTCTTGGGGCAGAGAATGTCTGGTGGGTGGAGGAACATCCACGACATTGGAAGATGCCATCTGTGACATCGGAACGTTGGCAAGGATGAGAAACTTTTAAGACCCGCACCCAATTGCTTTCTTAAATGCTTTATCTGATGTGCAAAGAAAAAAAAAAAAAAGCAGGTAAAATCAGGTCTTGGACGTTCGTGGGTTAATTACCACCCAGCAGGTTTTGTACAATCGAGGTCCTTCTGTTTAATAATAGATGAGTGAGCTTATGCTAACCCGCCATGCGTGCGTTCATATCTCCCGTCTCCAGTGACTGTGATGAGACACGGCCCGGCGCTCGCTGCTTCTCCTCTGTCTTCGGCTGAAGTCAGGTATACAATTAACAAAGTCACTGTATCCCTTCCGCGCAAGACAGACCACACGGTTTCCAGCTCCAGGTAGGTCTTGGTTGGCTTCTTCATGGAACCGCATGGAAACTTATTCACGTAGGAATCGGGGCCAAGCTTTGTAACAATAAATGTCCTCCTCGCATATCAAATTGTGATAAAGTGAAACGGTAACAATCAGACGTTCTGTCTTCTGTGTACTCCAATCATACGGTTCTAGAAGCTAGAATCGCAGGGCTAACTCATGCCGCGTGCTTTACAAGCCACTATAGTCCCCAAAGTACTTAGTAGAGTGATGCACATCCCAGTGCTAGACATGGGCTCCTAAAGTTGGCTCCTAAGCCTTTTTCTGTTGACCTCTGTGACTACATGCCTTCTTGATCCCTCCAAAAATGTAGACGTCTCCGAAAAGTTTCCACAAGTTTTATAGAGGTTTGAGCATTCAAGTTAAAACCCATAAGCAGGGCTTGCTTATGGGTACCTCCTAAATTTATGGATTAGGCATCACACACATTCTAGGAGATGGCATCTCCAACCGGTTCGGCCGCTGTGGACTTCAGTTCCCGTGATGCTCTGCCTGACATCACGGGGGAGCGTTTGCCCCAAGCAGCTGGATTGACGAGTAGGTAACGTTACGCAAACTGATCACCCTCTCACCCTGAGACTTGCCCTCCGTTGTAGGATCCAAAAACAGCGTTGTTTTTTTATAATCCTTCTCCTTCTGATGTTTCCGGCTTTTGTTTTCTTTCTAGAAGAACGCTGGTTTCTGAGACCGACTTTACCTATGATAAGAGCCTTGGCACTAAATCCAGCTCTTGTTATTCCCGGAGAGCGTGGATGTCTGTGCCAAAATTCATTTTCAAATGGCAGTAATGGATATTCATTCCGTGTGTCAACATGTTTGTTCCTCGTAAACATATTATCTTCAGCCCTTCTAGAAGAAGACATTAAAGTATTTGACGCTGTCTATGATAGATGTATGTTTGAAACGGGCTTCGTGAATATGGCATTCATCTTAAAACTCTTATTGGATATTAACCGCTACAGCCTTGACATATCTCTCTCTCCAGCTATCACTGTGTGTTCATTTTGTAGTCTATTAATAATAATAGTAATATTATCATTATTATTCATAAATGGATTGCGTGTCATCCTACATAGAGGAAGCTGTGGAAGCTCAGGAGATCAGGCAATCTCCCCAAAATTAATCTACTGTTGCAGAACCAGGGTACATCTCAGAAAACTCGAGCTTTTTACTACTGCCAGATGATGCGTAACACCTGATCCTGATGTCATATCGTGATGCAAACTGCCCTTTCTCCCATAACGTTCACAGGACCACCAGTAGAGCGTCCATGGACATGGCTTTCCTACACTTTGGCCGCTCGGCACTCCTTTCCTCCCCGATTCATTTAATTAATACATTTTTCCTCCTATTTCATCCCATTTAACCACTTTAATTACATATTTTAGAAAGCGGCAATCGGCCGTTCTAATACCGACCTGCAAAATATATAATTACGTGATAAAACGACACATTACTCCTGGTACCCCGTTTCTTTGAGGGTCTTATCTTAGACCGGACAACATGGGTTTCTAAAAGATTTAAGCTGGTATATATGTCTGTCTCCTAAATTTGCCCCCTTTTCATTTTTATTAATAATTATTATTATATAATTATATTATTAAACAATTTCCCCAGCATTTCTTACAGTCCATACGTTCCAAGGGTCCGACAAAAGAAGAACTGAAAGATTAACCCAAACCGATACATTTGTCGCAAGCTTGTAGCGCATAAATATGTATTATATCTGAAATGTGCAATTATTTTGTTTCTAATTTTAATGAGCGCGGAA
>VKOC01000008.1:1635345-1691955 GCA_009364415.1 Spea multiplicata
GCACATACTACTCAGCTGCACATAACACTCAGCTGCACATACTACTCAGCTGCACATAACACTCAGCTGCACATACTACTCAGCTGCACATAACACTCAGCTGCACATACTACTCAGCTGCACATAACACTCAGCTGCACATACTACTCAGCCACCTACACCTTACTCTAATTGCCGACAAAGTCTTCACGCACTTAGCCAACCAAGCAACTGCAACTACCATCATGCTCAGCCATTATTTATATAATAAGCAGAGTGAGGCAGCCTGTGGCATTCTGTCAGATCTAATGTAAACTCCCATTACACCGAGGCATTGTGGATGTTGTAGCCTAGTACAGCCGGAGTAAAGGTGACAATTCGGTGGTGTGTGTGTCCCCGGTACCCTTGCGGAGGGACAACCTTGTGCTTATTGACCTTGCAGCCTGATAACATTTGGTTTTGGGGGGGAGGAGGAGGACGGAGGACACAACCAGATGCCAGAGAAAAGATAAAAATCAATAAAGCCACAAAGAGAGAGAGAGAGAGAGAGAAGAGAGAGCATTAGAAGAGTCCAGATTTAGAAACTCTCCGAAACAAGCGCCCCATTTCCGCTGCGTGAATAATTTATCTCGGCTCAGAGTTTTCTTACCAGTAGGCAGGAAATAGTCTCTTTCTGCGACCCTTTTCTGCTTATTGTGCAGCTCAAGACCAGCTAAGAAGAAGGTTTTTTTTTTTTTAACCCTTTCATGGCCAGAAATGTCTTCTGGTAAGATAGCCTGAGATATCCCTGCAAGCGAGCGGGGCAGCCGGAGCGACGCATGCTCACAGGCAGTTTGCCGTCATGTATCACTTTCTTGGGATCTCCTGGTATTTTTCCGGTCTCGGGGTGAATGGGCAAATTCTCAGGGGCGACTCCTTCGTATTATGTTCTCATATAATGACAATTGAATGCCGATCGGCCCTTTTATTACTGCTGTATCACAGATGAAATCCCTGCTTGAATACAGGTGACTTCATCCTGAAATGAAAACCTTTACCTCCTGACAAGCCATGGTTTTTCTTACGAACTGTTATTGGAACCATGTGGCTGCCGCCGTTAACTATTCAATACGTTCTCCGCAATGAGCTATTAAAGGGTTAATATATGACGTTGTACCTTGCTTTTCTCCACGTATACAGACCAAGCAATAAACCATATCTGGCCAAATGGTAGCCCACAGGCCACTCGAAGCCCTGGGGCTTTATGAATAGCGTCCTTCCCTTGGCGGCAAACACTTTTTCTTAATGCATGTTTTAGTCCTCATAGTTGGAGTGGCACTCCGGTGTCCCAGGCTGGATAAGGAGAAGCTGCAGCTTCAGAGCAGGAGAAAGGGACAAATACATATAGGAGGGTACTCTGAAGAATCCCTCCATGATAATTTAAAGGGACCTCTCAGCTATCATAGTCTTTAAAGTGTGTAGGATGGCTGGGATGTCTCTAACTGGTGGCTTTGTGATCACCACGCAATGTGTTGGTCCCAACACTGTCATGGATTTCTCACCTGATGATAAGGAACCATCTCTTGCAATCTCTACTAAAGTTCTTTGGGGGCATTAGTTCTTCTGTATCATGTTTCTCATCTCATTACTTCTACGGTCATTTCTCATTTTCAAGTATGGTGGACCATGTTCAAGACTGATATCCCTACCTGGGAACTTTCTACGCTCCCGGATATGATCAGGGATAGGCAAAGGGTCCATGTCAAGGTTTGTGAAGGTCTGTAGAACATCATTAAATTGTCTTCCACAGACCCCAGTAAATGTCCACCATGAGCGATGTTGGTCCCCAGCTCTGGATAAGACTTTGTTTTATGAAGAGCCGAGAGTACGTGATATCTATGAGGTCACCTATGAAAACGAATTATGGTCAAAAGTTTGGAAAATGCTCTTATCCCCATAGCAATAGAATTGTCTAGTCACCAGGAACATTCTATCAGTTGTTACAAGACCATTTTTCAAGCAGTGCACCAGAATTCGTTTTTTTACGCCCAACCCCCAGTAATTGGCTTCAAAAACGTATGGACGGCCATATTCTACATGACATTAAATTTAATGCTGCGCTAAATGAAACATTTTTCCGAAGCGTTTACGAGCCTCGGGTTCTTGTTCTAGTGATTAAGGGAACATGAGGTTGGCACAGCTCGGTAGCTACTAGCTGCCTGGTTCCAAGACTTTTACCCTTTATGTTCCAGAGTGGGGTTACCTCGCAGGGTTAAACCGGAGCCGGGCACGCATTGCCTGCCTTTGCTTGTATTCTTCTCCGTGGTCAGTGATGAGCAGATCTCGCGCTTAGCACTCTCAGCGTTATTGTTTTCCGAATTGTGGAAGCCATATGTGTTATGGCGAGATGTGCGAGATCTGTTATGTATCTGGTGATAATATGTGCGGTTCATCCAAGGTAGGTTGTCAATCAGCCGTGTGCTACATTTGCAGACTTTGTGACTCATTAACTAATCTTATGTTATTTTGAAGCTAACATGAGCTCAATAATGTACATTGAAATTAAAGAAAAAATGCCAGACACTGCGTACCCAAAGAGTGGCGGAGACAACGTGGTTTGTTTACCTCACCCTGTTGTGGCTTTATGGCGCTACTTACCAATAATAACTTTGATATCTAAAATTACACAGAACGTGTCCACAACATCCATACACAACATCCATACACAACTCATTTCACACATGCGCTACAATGCAAGAACCAAGGACCTTCGATGGCTTTTAGGCGCGGCCGCCATTAGTGGGCTTCAACAAGTACCCATGTATGGCGCCCAGGTAAGCAGAGGGCCCATTCAGGAATGGGCTTTTGGGGCCCAAAAGGCCCCTTTTTGGGAATATGGGCACAGTGGCCTCTTTCTGAGTATTAGGATCTGGGGCCCCCATTGCAAACTTTAGAGCCTGTAATTTGGGCAGTTTGAGGAGCATTAGGTTGGGCAGTTTTGAGGAGCATTGGGCAGGACAGCAGGATGTGCAGAAGGTGAGATGGGCAAAGGGGCTCCTGTCTTTCAGTTTGTGCTGGGCCCAAAGATTCCTGATGGCGGCTCTGCTTTCAGGATCCTTTTGTGACCCATGTGACCCATTTCTGATGGTGTCTCTGCTTTCAGGATCTTTTTGTGACCTAACTTATGCTTCACATCAATAATGCCAATGCGCATGACCCACAATCTGGGTCAGCGGGCACTGCTACGTACTTGGAGGGAACACATTATATCTGTGTTTGGTCTTAAGAGCAGGTCGTGATAAATTGTCATGCAGGAAGTGAACGGTGCAATGGAAAATAGCTTCCCCCTCGCATGCTATTTCCATATGGAAATCTTTTCATCAATGTGCCCAAAGCTTTATGAGATTTCAAGAACTGACTTTTTTTTTCCAAAGGTCAAATAATCCAGGCTTTCACAAAATTTGCTGCCAAACTAATTGTCTCGGCGTGATTTAGGACGTTGGCTTTAGTTCAAGGCATTTGTCTCATTTTTAACAAATGCATTTTTCATGCTGCCAATTACCAAACCAAATTTACTTTGGTGCCGCAGAGTTTCAGCAGGTCGCTGTGCAGAAAGGGGCAGCTTTTACTAAATCTACAGATCTATCAACACCTAGTTGACTAGTTGTATGCGACAGGTCGCCGGAACAGCTACCTACAACTCAACAGCTTTAATTTAGCACTTTCAATAAGTTAGTTATGGGTTACAGAACAGAAAACATTGGAGTTGGGTAAATTCAAGAGGAAGATGTTCCACTGGTTTGTTATAATCATTTTTATAGGATGTTATTGAAGATCCAAAGTTCTAAAATCCACCAAATTTCCTTTCTTTTTCCAGGAAAACCCATACCTCTGCAGCGATGAGTGTGATGCTGCCAATCCTGACCTTGCCCATCCACCAAGCCTGATGTTCGACAAAGAAGAAGAAGGCCTGGCCACCTACTGGCAAAGTGTCACGTGGAAACGATACCCCGAGCCGCTGGTTGCTAATATCACGTTGTCTTGGAATAAGAGTGTTGAGTTAACCGATGACATTGTGGTGACCTTTGAATATGGACGTCCTACGGTCATGATGTTGGAAAAGTCATTGGACTACGGAAGGACTTGGCACCCCTACCAGTATTATGCGGATGACTGCATGGAAGCGTTTGGCATGCCGTCCAAGAAGATCAGGGACCTCACTGCCTCCAACGCCAACCGCGTACAATGCACCGAGGAATACTCCCGCTGGGCGGGTTCCAAGAAGGAGAAGAACGTGCGCTTTGATGTGAGAGAACGTTTTGCCATTTTCGCGGGTCCTGATCTTAAAAAGATGGAGAACTTGTACACAAGGATGGAGAGCGCCAAGGGTTTGAAGGACTTTTTCACGCTCACCGATCTACGGATTCGTCTCTTACGCCCGGCGCTGGGTGGAACCTACGTTCAGAGAGACAACCTGAGAAAGTATTTCTATGCCATCTCCAATATCGAAGTGACTGCCAGGTAAGAGAGTGGTTTATCGCCCATTGAGATCACCCTATTGTTGTAAACTGTAAATGCTTCTCAATAATGTCTTTGGAGGTCCTCAGGGGCACCATTATGATGGACAGCAAATCACCATATGCCTGTCCGATGCATGTTTAAAGTGTATTAACCTCTACCACTTCTGCTGGAGGCTGTTCCACCTATCTACCCCCCTCTTAGTAAAGTAAAATCCCTTATATTACATCTAAGCCCCTGACCTTAAGAGATGTATTAAGTCAAGAGGAGAACTGACCTGTATGTTGTAGGATTCTGCAGAATAAGAAGCTTGTTCTGCAAAATGCGACAGGGGGTACTAAGTACCTGCTATATCCTTTCCTAATGAGTGTCCTCATTGAATCATGCCTCGTATGCTGCATGGCGTAAGCAAAGCGTCTTGTAAGGGAGAAAATTTGCAGAGCCAGCCGTACTTCCGCAGCCGGTACGCTGAGCAGCGTCTTGTGCCGTGGACCCCATCTGCTGGAGAGCGGAAAGCTCTGACATGGCACCAATCCTGCAGAGAATTCCCAAGACACACGCTAAGGTCACCAGCCTTGTCTCCGGTCGGTGAGCGTCACTAAACCATGACAAATTCTACAGCGCTCGACTGCGAGAATACTAAGGTTTCCCGTAATACGAGCCTCTGCTGGTCGACCTTTCCTATCGTACTACTCATACACTCAATATGTCAATATCATCAGTAGAGACGGGCAAAAACATTCACCAGTTCTCTAAAAAAAAAAATGGCGGAAAATGCTGCTTTGCAGCCTATGTCACCCAAACATGACATTTATATCATGACGCTTGCGAAGATTCTGTAAGTGAGTAGAGACTCTGCATTGGTTGTGATGTCATCAAGTGGATATTTGCCGTTTCCGCAGTACTTTTTGGGAGTGCAAGTCGTTCCTACGGGAGTTAAAGCGAAAATAGGCAAAATAATGTAATATTCCCAGTAACTTCCGCTGGATCTTGGGATTTCCAGGCTCAAACCATGGGAATTATAACAAATTGGAAGACTGGTTTAATTTTTTGATGTCCGGGCTATGGAAGGTGCAGTCCATGCCGATACCAAAGCCCCCTTCAGTAGTCTAATCAAAGAAAGTGTCGGACCCTAGGTCTGGGAGGCACTTGTGATACAGGACACCGGGGTATTCCCAGATTCGAAGCATGAGATTCCATTTTGGAATTGAAGTTATCATCAAAACGACTGTCAATATAAGAGAAAACCTAGAAATCCCCCCAAATTATCTTTTTTTAACTCTACATTGTCCTCATGTAGACCAAGGACTGATTAACTTTTGAGACGTGCCGAATGCGTCTGATCTCCCGTCAATCTCTCCCGTCAACCTCTGAGAAAAGCTTTCTTTTCTCCTTAAAATCTGATAAAATGCATGTTAACTAAAAAAAAAAGAAAAAAAATCAGCACGCAGCTAAATTAGAGCAGGGTTATTGTTAGCACGGAAATCAATGCTGGGCTAAGCCGTAGTGCAATGCTGAGACGGCTGACACCTGAGAACACCCCCGAGACTAAACATTTACATCACAGCCAAGATTACTGAGAGCGGCTTAAACCTTCCCAGTGCCAGGAGGATTCAGTCTTAACTACGTAATAAACCTTTTCTGGAAGTCCTCCCCCTCCTCTTTCCCCCATTGCCCCTAAATGTCACCTGTAGCCCTCCATAGCGCTATTGCTGGTCGCTGGCCTCCAGAGCGCCCCCTACAGCAAGCTAACAAAACTACAGACCCCCGAAGTCGGACTGGGGATAACGAGGCGGCCCTGGCGCTTTAAGGCCAGTTGCCGTCTAATGACGTAAGTGTGGCCCATGGCCAGATATGGCGTATGCTCATGAAGCCTGTGGCTGGGCAGATCCACTTGGCTGCTGAACACGTCAACACTGGATCTGCTGCTGGAGTATCGGATCGGGATTGTGTGGAGCCACCACATTTGCCTAATGTGCCAGATGGTCAGTCCAGCCCTCATGTTATCCGGTCCCTCTTAAAACACCCCTAAATGCTACAACAGCCCCTTCCCCGCTAACAAAGTCAACTCCTTCTCCCCTAGTCTAGGTAGACAGGTCTACAAGACCCTAGTCAAATGCACCAGGTCCTCTTAAGACCTTAAGTCCAAAGAAGATCTGCCATGTTGTGTCTATTAAAGGTTCTAGTCCATCTTTATCAATGAATGAGGCTATCAGCAGTTATCTGGTCAACGATACGGCGACCACACGGAATGAAGGTTCAACAGCTTCGAGAAACGTAGACGGCTATCATCTGGAAGATGTCTCTGCGTTGCTTCAGGGCCTGCCAGCTACTTATTGTTTCCATCTTTTTGGCATGTCAATACGCGTCCTGTTAATATTGATCCCATGAGTAACTGGAGAGAGAGACACGGACCATGACTGGGAAGAAAAACTGCGCGGCGGAGAAGGGAGGGAGTAAAACGATGAGCCGGTTACAGACGGGAGAGAAGATAAAAGAGAACGCTTAAGAGAGTACGAAAAATGCCCTGTGGGGGCCGAACCTCCAGAGATTGATCATCGTCGATATGTATCTCTTAATCCATTGTTTTAGTATTTTTAGAATGTTTAAGTGGTTGTTATACTTTTTTTTGTAGGGCTACAGGAAATTCATGTTTTCCTGTATGTAAAAAAATATATATTTCTTTGAGCGTTTTATATATTTTTGGTAAGTTCTGTTAGTTCCGTCTAGCCATGAAATGGGTCACGCGTATAGACAACAAATCTGGTACTCCTACTCTGATACTATTAATATGCGCTGCCTTTTTAAAAGTCTCGGGTCCTTGTTTTTGGAAAAAAGCAGATTTCCCCCAATAAAATAACATGAAATGGATCAGAAATCCAGCGCAGACGGGGTTAATGGTGTAAATGAGTACTGTAGCTGGAAACTAACGATTTTTAATGGAATCTCTTCATAGGTGCTCATCATTCCTTTATCACTCCCATCACTCCTGTGTCCTAACGGCCCTTTATCACTCCCATCACTCTGTGTCCCAACGGCCTTTATCACTCCCATCACTCCTATGTCCAACGGCCCGCCTTTATCACTCCCATCACTTCCTTGTTTCCCAATGGCCCTTTATCACTCGATCCAATGGCCCTTTATCTCCCATCACTCCTGTGTTTCCAATGGCACGTTTGTGTTCGCTGGAGATCCAAGTTTAAGTTTAAAAGGATAATTGATGGTCAGAAAACCCTTTTGTAATTATGTTACAGCCAGAAATGTCCTTGTTTCCCATGAAAACAGCAGAGTGACCCCAAACTTTTGAACAGTAGCGTAGATCTATTTTTTGACACGAGTCACTGGGAATTAATACTCACGCTGGTAATTATTTATGTAGATACGTTCGTCGGAATGCCTTGGGCAGGGTGCCTCTGGTTGTCTTACCGTGTCAGATAATAATTATTCAAATAAATGTTGGTTTATCCTGCAGCGCCCTCGGGTAATGCCTCTCGTTTGCCCTTAATTTCGGTTTATGCCGGCATTTTAGATTTTTATCGCCCACAAAATTAAACTGCGCGGTATAAAATGAATTTTGAATGGTACAGGACCCCCAAAATATGGGACCACACAAGTATTTTCAGCATAGTACCATAGTAACATAATATTTAGGTTGAAAAAAGAGACATATGTCCACCAGGTTCAGGTATGTGGGGTCCTCTGCATTGAAGTCCGTTGATCAGCAGTCTTGCAGGTGCTTGAGTTGTCTTCTCACAATCATCCCAGTATCTTCAAGCCCAGAAAATGGCATATCTAAGGTACCTTCCTTCTAGATCATCAATGGTAGAGCCTCCAAAACATACCTTCTGTATAGATAGTTATGAAAACTGAGGATCCCATGACTGCTCCCATACTGCTGTATAGAGAGTTCATAATCACCTATATGATTGTCCAGGAACCCTCTTGGGTTGATGGGAATGTTAGGAGAAACCCTACGTTCCTTATTTACAAAGTAATGGGCTGTGGGTTCTGGGACTTTATTTTACCCAGAGTTGGAGAGTTTATTCCGTCCCCCCATCCGTTTATCTGTCTACGTGTAAGGCTTCCGTGAAGTCGATAACCTCCCCAGGTATATAATGAGCCCGGTGCTCCCACCTCTCTAGAGTCTCCGAGCGGTCGTTTGTCTCCCGGCTCGATTTTCCGTGATCACTGGGAGCTCCTCTCCTTCCTGCCTCGCTCTGTCACCGATAGCCTAATAGAGGCTAATTGAAGTTAATCAGGCATGGGGTGAAACGCGCATAGAGTCACTTATACACAATCTGATTTGAGGGAAGTGAATCAATCGGAGAGTAATTACCATGCGCTCGTACCAGAAGAGAGCCGGCGGTGAGAGCATCACCAGAGCCGTGTGCTTTATTCTCACAAATGGGGGGCTTCATCAGAATGTTAACGCTATAAACCCCCATATACACTGCATACATACCCTACACATACAGGCTTTAAAGCGGGACATAGGCACGTCATAGGCTACAACCCGGGTAAGTGCTGGGTTAAATGTATACTTTCCCAGGGCCGTGATGTATTTACCTTCGGCGTTGCCAGAGCCCTGGCCCAGGGCACTGC
This sequence comes from Spea multiplicata, assembly GCA_009364415.1. Taxonomy (NCBI): domain Eukaryota; kingdom Metazoa; phylum Chordata; class Amphibia; order Anura; family Pelobatidae; genus Spea; species Spea multiplicata. The sequence continues at coordinate 1,644,424 of VKOC01000008.1, forward strand.
CTTCCTTGCCAACAGGTCTCACGTCTGTGGCCCCCATCCTTACAGCTGGCTCCTTGCCAGTAGGCATCTTAATACTATGGGGGCTCTGTGCCTGAAATGGGTGAAAAGTAAAGATTCCTTCTCCAAGCAAGTACTTTGACTTTTTTTTTACTATTCAAGAGAAATCTCGTGGGAACTGATGCCTCCGAGACGTCGAGACGTAAATGTCAAAAAGCACACCCATGCCCCCAGACTGTACCGCTTTGCGTGGGACAGTCTCTTTCCTGCTCTCCCGCTAAGCTCCACCCCCGCGGTCCCCTTTTCCACTCTATCCTGCTCTCCCCCTAGGCTCCACCCCCGCGGTCCCCATTTCATTGAGCGGATGCACGGTGGCGCTGCCAGTTTGATTGACACTCTTCCTCCCAAGCTCCGCCCCCTGGTATCCCGATTGGCTGGGGATAGAAGTTGGGAGGTACACTCATGCCATATTGAGCAGCAGAAACTTGGCAGAAATATAATTTTTCATAAAAGCTGGGCAGAGAGTGTCTTTTTCTGGCAGTTTTATAATATTATAATATAATATAATTATTTCAACGCCTCCTTTAAAAAAATATATATATATTCCAAAACGAGTTGGATGTAACTATCATTTATTTATTTGTAACACAAAAATATTGAAATTAGGAGGAAATGATAAGAATTCCCAGCGCGTGATGTTCTGTGCCGAGAATGTTGATTTCATAAAATGCTTTTACCGTTTAAGGATTTTGCTACATTTTTTTCCCCCAATAACCTTTTCTTTTGATTAAAGTGACAGGTGAGGGAGTCTGCAGGCCATGGGCCGCTAAATAATTCAGGGCTTCATTGTTGCCGGGCCGAGTGATCGGGACAGGAATGCAAATCCTGCTAAATTTCAAAAAGCACGACAAAAATTATATATTTATTTTCTTGGGCCCCAAGGACAAAACTCTGCGTTTGGGAAACTAAGTAAAACTCAGTAGCTGGCATACACGTAACACGATAAATTCATTTAATTATGCAGAGCGGCCACAATGCAAAGGAATTCAATATATAGGATCGCGCCTGAGCAAAACAGCCTCCCAGCAGAAGTGTTAGAGGGTGATACAGTGAGGGTATTAAACATGCATGGGATAGACATACGGCTCCTGAATCTAAGACGAGACCAACGACTGATTAAGGTTTGAGTCTTTACAGCAGGAGAAATGGCGACTACATGGGGGCCGAATGAGGATTAAAATAGCTTTTTTTTGTGCTAAGGAAGTAGAAATGGTGATAGTCGTGAGCGGCTGTTTGAGGTCCCCGTGGATTGTGTCGCGGCGCTCTTCACATGGATTAATGTGGCGTCTGGGATTTATTTCATTCATGCAGGCAGATATCTGCGTCTCATCCGTCATATTCTCATTACGCTCTCTGTCTCCTTCAGGTGTAAATGCAATCTACATGCCAACGCATGCTCGTTCCGGGACGGCAGCCTGCAGTGCGAATGCGAACATAATACCACGGGACAGGACTGCGGCAGGTGTGAGAAGAGGTTCCGCACCAAGTCCTGGCGAGCTGGCTCCTACACCCCTACCCCTCACGGATCCCCCAATGCATGTAGGTGACCTTCACGTGAACGCCCGCACTCATAGAATCTACGTAACTATGGCATTCCCCTTTTTTCTTCATTTCTTGACATTTTATGTCTGGTAATTCAGTGATTTACGATATTTACGTAACAAGTTCACTATTTTTAATGATGCAGAATCCTGGCATGTATGCGGCCATCTTGTCTCTTGAAACCCCGCCCCCTGATCTCTGCTAGAAAATGACCACGTGTCGCCTTTGCCTGATGATTTATGTAAACGATATTTTATTGGTCTATGTGTGTTATACACGGGCTGCGTGATTGGTGTTTCTTAGTACATGCAGCACTTGGACACCACACAATGCACAGAAATTAATTTGTATTTTTTACACATTAATTATTTGGTAATTAGTATTTTTTTTCTACAAAAAAATTAAGAGATTTGGGCACCTTTTTATAGGGTCGTTGTCGACCATCTTTTTTTTTTCCCTGGCCGGCTACTAATATAAGAAGAACCCTACAATTAATCTTAAAAAAATATGCTCTAGAAAAATTCATCTAAATAATAAAAAAATCCCCCTCCCCCAATGTTACGAATATTGACTTGCGTTCGTACCTAGTCGGGATTTTTTCCCCCCCTGCGGTTCTCTGGATCCCCTCCGGTCCCCCACATTCAAAGACGAGTAATAAAACGTTTTAATCATTCAGAAGATATGTACTTCCACATTTTCTTTCAAGCTCCGATCCCGTTGGAGTTTTCCAAAGAGATATTTCATATATTTTTTTTCTTCCTATCTTTAAACATCTGCACTTTAAATTGATCAAAGCTTTGCGAGGACGGTGACTGGAGTGTCACCGGGATCGTGGAGAAGAAGAAGAAGATTTCAAAGAAAGAACAAGCTTGTCAGATAGAGCCAAGAGCCTGTATTCCATCAAAGGGCCTGACAAAGACACGCCGAGCTGAGACAGATATCCTCGCTCCATCTATTACTCAAGGACTATTAGTCTCCGTGCCCTTCCGACCAGGGACTCCTTAACCCTTTTATTGTCTGATACAATGTAACGCCGAGCTTCCGGCAACCCAAAACGCGTGGGTTCTCGTCTAACGTCGGGCTTGGCCGGTTCTGGAAAAGAAAATCTAGAACACTTCAAGGGAAAGAGAAGGTCGAGCCTCAGCTCAAAAGCTCGTTGAGAATATGAAGTCAACGACATTTTTGTCGTTTGGCTATCACCATCGCATCCAGAAAGGAGAAGGTTAAACATATCAGACACATATTTGCCTCTTATGATACAAGATCCCACTTTTCCCGACGTTGGATTAGCTAAGTGTGTAGCGTGGATGATGGGAGTTATTGTCGTACCACTATGTTACGTTATCATGTCATATTTTGGATTTCCACTCTTTTAACGAATGTTATCGCGGTTGTTTTTTCTTCCCTGTCCTAAACCTGGTGACCTCTGTGCTATTCAGTCCCTGCGCCTTCCTGTCTTACAGGTTTTTATGGCTTTTTGGCTTCAATGTCTCGTCCTACCATATACTGTACATAACTGGGAACCTTCTGGTTAGTTTCTCGGGGTCCCTACTTTGACCGCCCATCAGGACTTTGGGACAGCATCTTAATGTTATGTAGATACCCATTTAACCATCAGTTCTGTCCTGGAGGTTCCAGGTGTTACATGGCCACCTATGGTCTGTAGTTGGGGAGCTTGGCTCCACTTTCTAACCACCCAATCAACAGTTTTCCCCCTGTTTTCAGATTTAGCCATACCCTTGTTTAAGTTGGCTCCTGAGATCCCATATGGAGATGAACAGGAGACCTATGGTATGCATGCAGGTGGAGTAGGGTATAGCTCCACTCCCCATTCTCTACCAACGTCTTGTGCCAATGGAAGTAATGGCTGCCCGCTGTATCTTGTGGGTCACACCTCCAGAGTTCCCAGGTATGACTGTGGCCCCTCTGGCATACCAGCTAGCCTCGCGCTTCCCAGCTAATTACTTATTTTTCCCTTCCAGGTGCAGCGGCTGGTTCCGCCTTGGGCAGTGAGTAGATCCCTCTATACCCCATGTCTTGTGTCTTTCCATAGTCATTCCACCACATGCCTCCACCATTCCACCATATCCTCCACCTCCCTCATCACTCTTTGATGTTGTGTTTGTGAGTGTTTTGTGCTCGTAGATAGACTTTGTGCGATTTATCCCACACTCTCCGTCCACCTTGACAGTCTTATTGACCAAGATCTAGGATTTCTTCTGAGGAGACCTCAAAACCATGGAGATACTTGGACAAATTGCTCCAAGTCCAAAGTGGGCTTTCCACCAAAATCGCCCTATCTAAGCAGATGAGGAGCAAGACCCAAATCCTTCATTTTCTAACCTAAAAGCAAGGTTATATAAAAAAGGTCTATTCAAATAGTCTTAGGGGTTTCTAAGATTTAGAATGGTAGAATTCTGGGAAATCTGTTGTCATGGAGATATATAATATATAATTATATCATTTTATTATATTTAGATCATGGGCAGCATCTGTTTGAATATATAATATTAGTGGTGGGCCTTATTTAAGCCATTTTAGACTTGAACATTAGGTGATGTCATAGATCCAGATTTTTAATACACACATGAAAATATATTATTGCTCTAATATGCCATCTGCGTTCCTGTGAAACTTGCTATAATTGACTACACTTTTTTTTCCAGCTACATCGGATACATTATTTTCCCCCCATTACTATATTTTTTCAGACTTCGTGGCTAGAATATCAAGAATTGGTTCCTATAGATTTATAGATCCGTTTGATTTCAGAATTAAATAAGAACGATGGGCGTTTGGAAAGCAATTCTCACGCCCGTTCCTGGAAACCAAATGGTTCCTTCACAATATCTACTTCAAATGTATCAACCGCATTTGTACAGTTTGGGGGAAACACTGTTACAAACCAACAAAGTGTCCCTGTTTGTGGAATGATAGACCCTCTTTGCGACTCAAATCCTTGTACCCCTTTTTCCTCCCCTGATGCCCCTTTTTTCTAGGAGCTCGGAATGTTTGCTGGGTATAAGGATATCACAGGGTTTTACAGGCTTTGTGAATTAAACTGTATGAATAAAATACATTATTCGTCTACTAAATGCCTCGTTTAGTTACATAATTAGGCCACAAGGTCATGTAAAAGTCTCAGTAAACCCCTAAAACTTTTTTTTTTTTTTTTAGTTTGGAACGTATAGCATTGTAAAGAGACATACATTAATGACCTCATACGTTTATGACCTCATTCTGTATGTGTGTAGGTTCCGAAATGACGCGATGTGGCTGAAGGCTGATCCTTGTATGGTGGGGCTATGAGATGTTGGCTCCTTTGGAGACACTTCCAGTGTGACGAATCTCATTGCTCTTGTGTTTGTGTCCCGTTAGTATCATATACACCTACGCCAGAAATCACAACGACCAGAAAATCACAAACCTCCGATTCAAACGCCTACAAGGTGGTCTACCAAATCCCCTCCTCTCCAAAAGGTTTGTCGATAGGCGTAGCGGGTTCTGCACCTACAGGGCTTCTCTTGCCCCCCCCCCCAATAGAGTAGAAATGGAACTACACCTTGCTGTCGTTATGACTCGATAGAGGGGTAACTGACCTGTCGCTCCCTACCTGGTGTTGGACTTGTGAGAGACCAGGGTTGGTTGCCCCTGGCTTAGTATGTAGAACGATTCTGAAGGCTCAATACACGCTGTACACTTCTAGATGATCTAGAACCCCGGTTTAGGGGCATGTAGCTTGAGAAGCTTCACTATCGAAGGTCGGAGGTGGCCAACTTGTGAATAAAACCTTGTTTTGGGGTAAAACACCCGTTATCACACGTTGGCCATTGTTTGTGTAGTATTTAAAGCCGTAGCAGCTGCCATTGCAATTGTGTTTTTATGTTGATCTGTGTTCTTTTACACCCTATCATTTTATAATGGCCTTCAGTGGATCCAGTACATCAGATCTCCCATTCCCTTCCCGTTAAAGAAGTCGAGGAGAAAGCAGGTACTCTAAAAACCCATAATCCTTCTCGTTAGTCCCTTGTGCCTTATGTAGTTTAGACCTGATCTTGCTCTGTGTCTGTCCTAGCCTTTAAATGAAATCAGTTTTTTTCATTGTGTTCTTCAACAACCCAAAACTCCTTATTTTATTATCTTTTTATTTCAAAATTGAGTACATCTAGATCAGCTCAACAGGTAATTTTGGAACCGTGGAGTAATGGTCCATAGGTGGGGTTTATGTTTCTGGCCAATTGTTTACACAGAAAAAAATATTATTATTTTTTTGCTTTTTATAGTTTTTTTAAGTATTGTTTGTGAAATGCAAGCTATGTCAGGACTTTTGGAGCAAAATACCTCTTTTGCTCCAAAAGTCCTGTTTTTTTTATCATTATTATTGAGACGCAATGGCTAATTATGTCGATAAGGTCCTATAACAATCTCTTTTCTACTGTGCTACCAATGGTCAATCAAAATTAGTAAGACCTGACTTCTCCTATGTTAGCTTTGCTACCAGAGCACACCAGCTCTTCAGGTGCGAACCCTTTGCAGGTGGTCTCACCTTTCTCAAGAAAGTTTCATGACCATACAGAAGGTAGGTCCCCTTTTCCCGCTTGGGCCAGGCTTGGAAACCCTACTTAGATGACGTTCCTCAGCTGTTCCTCAGCATTAGTTGCACGTTAGACCATGCTTTGGTATGACGGCATATGAAAGTTGTATTTAATTCCTCTTTGTAACACCCTTCCAGGGTTTGGCAGGCTAAGCGGCTCCAAATCTTGCTCCATCTGGAGGAATCCCAAGTTGTCTTTTATAAAGGTTACTCATTAAGTTAGAAAAATACCATTCAAGGTCCTAATCTTAAAACAAATAACTTGATCCCCATTTATTAATCTGGATGTGTTTATCTAGACAGTGGAAACACACAATGGTTTCCTACATCATAAACATGATCAACACAGAGCTCGCACACTAATACTTACAGCTAATACAAGAGATGCGGAGCTACCTCCTTCTGGGTCAAGGTTAATTGCTTGCTGCATAGTTCTAGAGGAATTAGCTAATGCACATGTACTAAGATCCAGTAAGACGAATGGATGTACATCTCTAATAGAAAATGTAATGGGCAATCAAGGAATCCATTTACTAAACATTTTCAGGACTGGTCTGTCCAATGGGATATTAGATATTTGTATAAGCCAAAATATGGCTGTTCTTTGGGGGTCCCCCAGTCCTCGGCATCTAGAGTGCCATGGCCAATGCGTAGGGATATATTCTCAATTAGAAGGATTGGTGGGTGAGAGCGGAAACCGACATCATTGACCTTTAAAGTCCTTTTTTTCTCCTGTTTCATTCTGAAATCCGTTTGTTTCAAGCCCCCCGGGTCCCCGCGAGCCCCCCAATGCTGGAGGCTAAACTCCAGCTTCCAGAAATTCCAGAGAAAATCCGAGGTATGTCTGTGTCTGACGAGTTCTAGACTAGGTCACTGCATTCGAGCTGAAAGGTCTTTTGGGTAGGGTTAGGGTGACCACGGTTCCTTTTTGCTGTTCAAGTATATAAATGTGTATTTCAAAAGAGCGTCTGTATAAAATCCAGCTGGGTAGACGCTGGACTCCGGCCACCGGTCCATTTTTCAGCATTTAGCTTTAATAATTCAAGCCGCTTGTCCAAAGATTTGCTGTCTGCTGAAAACCAAACCACATTTTTAAGTCTGTAGAACATGAGGTCCATTAATTCCGCATGACGCAAGCTTCTCCAAGAGCAGAATCAGGCAATGGATGCTGATATTATGCGGCTCGGCCCCTATCTTCTGGTCCCTGAACCCATGTTCCGATGAAACGTGATGTAAAGCTTCACAGCCAAAAGCACGTTTTAGAAATTGACTACCTAGAACCTGGGAATTGTGAAATTAAGAGGCATTCTAGACTAATGAAGGACACGTGGTCGCCCTAATCCATGGGTGTTCATTTAGATGATTGGGAATGTGTGAATACAGGGGATTTGTGGGTAATAGAAAACTTGGTTTTGGATGAATGTATTCTTAATTTGAAATCCAGATTCTAAAAATCTAAACTCATTTCTTTGGTTTCACGTTCTAGACTAGTCATGAATTGTTAGGAATTTCCCATTTAATTCTACAAATAACGCTTTTTTGGTATCTTTGAGTAGATAGAAAAATTAGAAACATAAAGCGTCCAGGATGAAATCTTTTGAACCCAGGTGGGGCAGATGTAGGAGATGTGCTGCCCAAGCGTAGACCGCAAGAACGTGGAAAGTTTTGATTATGCATCAAAGTTGCGTCTAGGAATAGAACCCTGACCCAAAAGCCCTTGTTATTTAGTAACACGTTTACTCCGGCACATTGGGGGGGATTAGGACCCGGGGTCCCTTCTGCCCATGGAGCCCGACGGGGGTGGAAAGAGGCGGTTGACAGGGACAGCTGGCTTTTTTATTTCACCTGGATAGAAAGTATGGTGGGAGAAAGACGAGAGAGACAGGCGTTCCGATGTCTCTCGGTCTGCCGACTCTCTGCCCATCTTCCATTCTCTCTTATCACAGCTGATCAAACGGTAACAACAGACAGAGTTAGGAGGCTGTTACCGTGGAAACGCGGAGCTAGGAATATTGCCCTGAGCTACTGCCACCTGTCCAATGGCATTTAGTAGCCTCGGGGCTGACGCTATTCTACATTGACTTGTAACCGTCCATCTGTGGAAGCTGGAACGCAATAAAAGACCTTCTTTCTATTAAAGTGAGATTTACCCCTGCAGCCTCTGCCGTGTTAAACACCGCCCGACGAATTCTCTTAACCCCTCGCCTGTCAGATGAATAAATCGTTCTCTGCGCCCCAAACCGACTCGCCGGGTTTTGTATTCCAGGCCACGTTGAAGCTTAATTAGCATTTTAGCTTTCAATCAAGGGGCAGTTTGGCAAATGATGCCAGAACGGCAATGATTAAAAGAGCGGTTAAGCCAGGATAAAAAAATGGCTGTTTTAGAAGATTGCACGCTTTGGGGAAGTTTAAATAGTTTTGTAAAAGTTATGGGAATGGAGAAAGCCGGAAATGAGAGTGGCAGAGAGTCAAAAAAAACCAAACTACGCACTTTCTATATCTGCTCTTCTTACATTCTGCTGATACGCTTACGTTAACATAGATTGTCCACCGAAACATTTGGGTGGAAATATTTTGGCCAGGTATATATAGAATTTACAGTTGAGAGAAAATGAACTCTACTTGCTCACTGCCTTCATGTCATGATCAATGCCCCATATGCAAATCAGTTAATCTACATAAGAGCACTCATCTGCATATGAGGGTTGGGTGTTGGTTTCACTGAATGGCTGGAGATGGCAGAAGTCATTATAAATGCAGTAGAGATATTTATTTACGCTCTACGTAAATCTACGCTCTTCGCTCAAGCATTGTTGGGTTGCAAATTTACTGTGTTGTAGATAACACACCTTGTGTTCAGTTCTCCTTTGTGTTTCATACAGCGGCTCCTCCTATACACAAAGAATTGCCTCTGACACCCTCTCCCAGCAGGAGACTCACCAAGACAGGTACCTACTCAACGTCAAAGTCACTCCAATGTGAGGTCTAAGTTGGACCTTAGTTTCTTCTTAGAGGAGCGCGCGCCAATGGATTGTCTTCTGGGTCATTCAGATCCCTCTCTCTCTCTTTTAGATGCTAAATACCATGAAAATGTGACCCATTGTCTAAGGGACCCATTATCCTATAGAGGAGGCGACCAATGACTAATTCTTAAAATGATGGTTTGGTCATGCTACGGGTTTTTTGATACCGTAGTTGTCCAAGAACCAAATAATATCGAGGTATCTTTCTCAGTGAAAGACTTCCCACAATTATGGATATTTTTTTCCCTTGTGACTTCTCGCCATAAGTTATACCTACAGGGTACGCGAATAAGCCTAGGCCAAGAGATATCAGAAACCAAGTTCTTCCAACATTCTTGCAGACATCTTCTTGGCCTCTTGAGCCTCACAGGAACCCAATGGCCAACCCAGAACCAGTCAATTCCTACTAATGTTCATAGGAATGTTGACGTTCTCCATATTTGATGAGGTCTGCTGGGTTCTGGAACCGGGTTCCGTCTATTAACTCCAAAGTGAACTCCATGAATCCTTAAACTTTGTGTATAGACTCATAACCCTTTCCCAATTACCTGTAATATATATATATATATATCGTCTATGTTGATTACTTAATATAACTTTAAATGGAATAGGGATATTGTTTTCTTGGCTTCTAGTCTTGAATTATTGTAGAATAGATAATTATCCAGAACTTACTACCGGGAATTGTTTTATTTTTCACCCAAGCTTCCCCAAAGGGCTCAGTTACTGTTGAACCCACACCAGCCCGCGTCAAAGAGACTCCGGTAAAGGATTCTGAAGGTAAGGGACGTAGATAGATATCTCTGTGGATATACATTCACGTCCGATGTATATCTGCATCTCTATGGTTTTTCTACCCTCCAGCACCCAAAGGGTCAATTGATTAAGCATATGGTTTTACTGATTTTAAGAGATTTTTGAGGATTCCAGCAGTAATCTAGTGAATTGAGATCGGCTTTGATGCATAGAGGAGGTTGATGGGACCGCATTCTAGAATCTAGATCGTTGTTCCCGAGTTAGACAAACAACTTTGTGAACTTTTCAACCTTAGAAACGAAGCAGAGAATATAACGGCTCCGGGCGCTACGTGGCAGCGCGTTAAAAAATGACAGTTATAGAGTCAGCGGATCTATGGAACCAATATATCCCCGGCTTTGAGCACCGCAAATCCAAATAAATCTTAAAATCAATATTAAAAAATAAGATGTTGTTACTAGGATACCGAGACCAGTCGTTCTGGGCATCGGGTACCTTCAGGCATGGACATATTTGCAGGTGTAAGCAGGAAAAGTTGGCAAAATATGTATTTGATCTATACACTTAGCATTTTTAATTATTTTATATTCGGCGCAGTTTTGTACAATTTCAGGGGAGAACAATTTTTTTTTATAATTATTATTTTAAAAAAGTCAATTTTTGATAACATTTTATTTTACTTATTTTTTTTTAGACAGTTTTATGTGCCTGCCGATAATTTTGGAACTGTGTTAGGCTATACCATTTCCTCAGGCTATTCCATGTATCTACTACCCTTTCAAAAGTAATAAAGCTGTCAACACAGCCATGAATATATTTAACGGTGCTATTTTTTTTGTAAAATCCAATTTCCGAGAAAAACAACACAAAGAAGCAGCCCCTTTGGTGAGGACTAACGTCATATGTTTTTTACTCCATATCATCTCCCTGTCCTCCGCATGCTATCTCATCTCATTTTCATTGTCCATCTGTCCTGCGATCTCATTGTCAGTGCTTGGGGGGTGATTCTAGGGTAGGGTAAACTGACCAGCTTGTGAAGAAGAGACCTCTGAGGCCCCAAAAGCTTATATAACTGCCATAAAAAGGTATCCTGCTATCACCTTAACATATATATGGATTTATATATATATATCCTCCATTTGTCTTCATTTATATATAATACCTTCTGGAAATGTATTTATAGGCTAGAGAAGATCAAGCGTCTTCCTGAATATATTGTAGATCCCATGACCTCTACTAAACATAGAAGTCTGCCCTCCGGCTACGCCGGTGGGAGATTGACGCTTACTAGTGAGGAAATCACTCTGCCGGTAACATTGTTCCTAGCCCTCGGCAAGGCCGCGAACCGGTAGCCGGCCTCTCCACAGTAGAACGTTGCTGTTCTGAGATACATTGGAACATTCTAAACACCAAGGACATTTCTTGGGGTTCTTCGAGCAACATTGTATCCCCGATAGCGGAGGCTCGGGAATATTAGGAGCGTTTTAGATGGGTGATTGGAGTTGATGGAGTTGGTGGGGGGGTTTTTTTCTCCATCTTACATGTTTTCTCTCCGTCCTCAGACTGCGAGTGTTACGGACACTCTAACCGCTGCAGTTATATCGACTTCCTGAATGTGGTGACCTGCGTCAGCTGCAAGCACAACACTCGAGGTCAGCATTGTCAGTACTGCCGGCTCGGCTATTACCGGAATGTCTCTGCCGAGCTGGACGACGAGAATGTCTGCATAGGTGAGTCAGAAGAAGACCTTAAGGTCTTGGCTAGAAGGAACACAACCTGCCCAACTTCCAGCTCTTCTCACGACCCCCTCTCCAGTCTAAGGAGTGCCTCGGGGTATCCTACCAACGACCTACTCTTACTAAGTACAAGAGGATGGGACATTTCTTAATAAAAACACGATAATCACTGAAAATCGAGCTTTAGCTGCTAAGTGTGGAAGCAGGGCCTGGTGATGGAACCTGGTGATAGCACAAGCCAAATTTTTGTGTAATTACACAGCTTATTATCATTATTTATTGTTTTATGTAGCGCCTCCATGTTCTGTAGCGCTGGACAATGGGTCCAGGACAGAACAAGTAATGTATAACATCACAGTTTGATTTATAGAGACAACAGGTGAGGAGGACCTTGATCAAACTGGCTTACAATCTAGAGCTTCACCAAATGGTTATGTTTGGGCTTTTCTTTTGGGCCTACTATGAAAATTGCACCCGCTGCCAGTCCATACGAGGAACGCAGGGTTAGACAAATAAAAGAATGTTGGGGAAGGGTAAAAGGTGGGAAAGGAACGTGGACGTTGAGGTGGGGAGACCCTACGTCCTGCTTCTTCTACCAAAACCAAGGACTCTACAGGGCTGCTCTACAAGAGGCAATAGTAATAATGATGATATTTAACGTGTACCCTGCTTTGATTATTTTACAAATATGAGATTAGAGATGTCTGGACGCTCAAAAAAAAACAACCCACCGATCCTCACGATAGGCGTCTGGAACCACGTTTATTTTTGGAATCTTGCTGCTGCATGAAATAATAAACCATGAGAATTCCGACAGAGCGATGGGGTTCCTCCGCCTGCTCTGCGTGACTCGTATTATTAAGTCAGTTCTAATAAGTGTCCCCGCTGTCATGGGACCGAGAGTAATTCACTCACTACTGTACGAGGAGAGGTCTTAAATGCATTAGATTCCTCGCATCACACCGGGCCGAGTGGAGACTCACTCTGCTGAGTAACAGGTCACAATTCTTTGGTAATTTGATTAAAGTGAACCATTTGCTTGTTCTCTGCTGCCAAAGGCTCTCCGCGGACTGGAATTCAGCTGAATATAACTTCAATACATTATCCTTACACCGAATTAGTGGTCGGCGCACCATCGAGTAGATTCCAATCCTTCTGGCACCACTAGCAGAAAGCGGCTAATGGAGCCATTTGTTTCCCAAAGAGTATTTTTTTAAACCATTGACCAATTTCATTTTTATTAATAGTTATAATAATATATAAAAAAAAAGGGAATTTGATGGCAGATCTACCCCATTCGGCCCCCGTCTCGTCGCCTTTTTCTGGTCTTGTCTTAGATCCATATGCCTGTCTATATGCCTGTCCCTGCTTCTGCTGGGGGGCTGTTCCACCTCTCTACCACCATCTTAGGAAAGTAAATCTTTACATTATATATAAACCACTGACCTCCTACTTTTCAATAATGACCCTTCTCTGTTTTTATATGATGCAATGCATTAGCATTCACATTAACTTCATTTCACATACTCAGTTGATCTCTCCAACTCCAATCCCATCAGTTGCTCTTGCCTGGAACCGTCCTTGATCTCTAATTGGCTGCCTTGTCAGCCAATGACCTGAGACAATATCTATGATGCTATTTTACAGTTTCGGGAGCTGATGATGTCATGCAAAGCAATAATGTTGCCTACTGTCAGTGGACAAATGGTAATGAGTCTAATTGTGTAGCTGACACAATGCCTCTAATAAGTGCTACAAACAACATATCATTAAACTTTGATTTATTTAAATATCTTTTTTCGTTTTCTTATATTTCAGCTTTTAAATGATTTTTTTTATTACGGTAATATTGTCTTTGATTTACTAGCTAAAAAAAAAACTATTTTTATGCATATGAAGCTGATCAATATCCTGTAAGTAGAGAAGACCTTCATTGACATATACAGTATCTGTAATAAAGTGAAGCTGCCTTGACTGACCTTGAATGTCCTTGCAGAATGTAATTGTAACCAGCTGGGATCTCTGCATGATCGATGCAACGACACGGGCCACTGCGAGTGCAGAACCGGATCCGCCGGGCCCAAGTGTGACGATTGCCTGCCCGGGTACCACTGGAAACAGGGCTGCAAACGTAAGTAGGAACGCGGTGGGGGAGGCAAGTTGACCTTTTGGCTCCAACTTCCCATTGAAGACTTCAGCGTGGACCAAAAAAGATCAGACTTTTCCTCGTTTGCCAGGGATGGAAGGAGAAGGAGAACAAGATTGGGGGCCAAGTGATCCCCCCCCCCAATCTGTAGTTGATGATGAAAGAATGATAAACCTCAGGCTCCTAGATAAAGATAAAAGGAACCTCGGAGATAGGGCCAGAGCAGAGAATTATCACTCTTGCCACATGATCAGTCAAGCAGTCACGTCATGGAATGGTCTACTGGATGTTTGGTCTTTGTGGGCTATGGCCAGACCAGATCGGGTAGTCAATCTAATCCCCCGATTCAGATAGTTAGATCATATTAACGCAGGGAATGCGTAGCTGCCCCGACGCGTTTCGACCTGTCATCCTTTCTCGAAGGTTGGTAACCGCCATGGATTCTTCAAGCGATTGATACTTTTTGCGGCTGGCATCTTAGCCGAATCCAAGGGGCAAAATGACAAATGCGGCTGCCCTATATACATTATTGTGAGGATAGACGTAGATCTGTCAGTGTGTAAAAGATCCGGTTAATGCGAAGATATAAATAAAAGTGTTTTATACGCAACGCCCTCCTTCCTTCTGAGTTAAAAGATTGCAGAAGCGACTTTTACTGCCGAATGATTAAATCATGCAGGCACATTAAATCTGCCCAGATTTCACGATGACCTTTGCTCTGGGTATGTAAGGAGCATTTGAATTACTTTCGCCTAAATTAACGGATTTTAAATAGGACGCCGTTCAGCCTGTAGTATAATAGATTCCAGGAACAGAGCGAAACCGGGAGATAAATTACAAAAAGAGGGTGGAATTAATGTACGTGGGGAGCGGGAGAGAGAATATTCAAGATGTGTTAAAGACAGACACCACCCCCCCAAAAAAATTTTTAAAAAAATATTAAATATCATATTCAATGTATTAATGTAACCATAAAGTATTTAATTCAAAAAAGTATATAATTTATAAGTAACTTATAAAATGGTGGATTTAAATGATAAAGGGGCAATTTTGTATGGAACGATCACAATTTCTTCTGTTTAGCTGTAAAATGCTTCTTTTAACAAAATTGTTGAGTAATTTTTCTTAAGTTAAAATATATATATATATTTTTTATGATTTTAAAGTTTATTTAGTTGTATAGAATATTTTGGTCCTTTTGGCTTCACACGACTGACGATTTATCGATTAAAACGATTTTTGTTTCCCCCTCCCCCCCCACCAGCCAATGTATGTGACGAAGAGCTTCTGATCTGCCACAATGGCGGAACTTGCCACCACGGACAGAAATGTATTTGCCCCGCCGGCTTCAAAGGAGCCCTGTGCCAGGATGCTAAATGTGACTCCACCCACAGGAACTGTGACTCCGCCTCCAGCACTGTGGTCAGCTCGGCGCTTCTTCTCGTTTGCACACTTTTGATGAGCACGGTAGACGGTTAAAGCCCTGAATGTCATAGGCTGAGCACGCCGCAGGAGCTGTGTCTACGTATCAGTCAATCTTCCTGTTACAGAGCACTAGATAGTCAAGAGGGGGGCAGTTGATGTCTGATGGTAACTCAACTTCTGCAGTGCCTTATTGCCTTGTTACAAGGGACATTGGGAGAGCTTGTAAAAGCACACTGGCGTCATTGGCGGCCATGTGCAAAACAGTGCCATTAAGTTGGCCCTCAGGTGGAAGAGCCTCTCCCTCTCTCTCATGGTGTGATGATAGCCAGCTATATTTTGGACTGGCTCCGCCAAGGGCACTACCTACACCCATCTACGGACTCCGACAGACGGACGTTGGAGCGATCACCAGCTGCTGGTCAATGCTTTTAGGCAAGAAGGTGGTCATAATAAGCCTACCTCTCTTTAGTATAAACAGGGGGCACGTGGTGGACAAAGACAATGCTTAACAAGAAAGGGGGGTCAATCTCTACACCTCGTTGGAGTCACAGCGTGGAGACCGGACCCCGTGCCAAAAACAAGGACTGCACATATACATATAAATATATACAAAGAAAGCGTATAGGATTTCGGCGGTGGGGTTCTGAGCGCGTCCATGCGGAGGCAGGCATCTGAACAAAAAAAAATCTTTGGCTATGACTGTTTCTGCGATGGGAATTTGCTGCCTTTTAATTTATTTGGTATTTACCACATTTCACAGAGTTCTTTCTTAATGTGCAGTCCCACTTCCTAGTCTCCACCAAGCTTCTTCCAAATTAAATAAATAAATATTAGATTATTTATATTAATATATATATTATTATATATTGATATAAAAATATATAAAAATATTTAATTTATAATTATATAAATAATATAAATAATAAATAATTATATATAAATATATTATATAAATATTATATATAAATATATATAAATATATTTATATATATTAATATATAAATATATATATTTATATATATTATATAAAAAATATAAAATATATTTATATTATATATATAAAAAAAATATATAAAATATATTTATATTATATAAAATATATATTATATATAAATATATTAATATAATATTATATTAAATCATATATTTATATATACATATATAAGCAACTCCCACTTCTGAGGATATTTTCTGCATTCCGACACAATGTGATAGAATACATTTTTTTTCTGTTTCCTGGAGGTTCTAGGAAAATGAAATATTAAAATCACATTCACTGTGACATATCCCAGATCATCATAAACATAAGGTTATGATGCCTTGTTCTCTACGGCAACTAAAGTGTTAAGTGGGACTGCACAAATATAAAACGCTCACTTTAAAGGCACAGGGCAGGGAAAGAGGAAATGCGTTATATCAGAAAATAAAAAAAATATTGATTATATTGTATATTGAAAAGAATTTTTCTTTTGTAGAGAATTATTTTTGTTTCGATTTAAATGTTATATTACGGATCAGAGAGACGGCTTTATCCTGAAGACTTGGAAATGATGAAAAATAATCAAAGTAAAAAAAAAAAAAGAATTGTGTATTAACAAATGCTCTTTGTCTCATGGCTCTTCATTATGTCTATACGTTCCAATATTTAACTCTTCGGCGACCAATGCATTCTTGCACCAGGCGTACAAGACTCTGGGCGTGTAGGGCCTCTGAGCGAAAACAATAAGGCATTTTCCCCCAAAATCTTTCACTTATTCCTAAATATATCCCAATTTTTTAGTAAAAAATAATAAAAATTGTCTTTTAAGGCAATGCAGTGATAAATAAAATTAAGTAGATACGCATTTATTTTTAAACGTAATAGTGATGTAATAATATGAAACGTGTGTGTTAAATATTTTCATTTGCTTGCTGGATTGCAAGCGGATGTATAGATCAAGGGAAAAATAAATCTCAATATTTTATCCTGATTGATGCGGTAATTAAGGAGTAAACCAACCCAAAAACCACTTAATAAAGCTCCCTCTGCTGGCCGAACCAGCTTCTCATCGAAATCTTTACAAGTTTTATCACCCATTGGGGGCTGCCTAGGGGCTCCACCACCAAATGTGTGGAAACTTTGCATTATGGGACATTGTCACTTTCACAAAATTACCTATAGCCTGTGTAAGTTGGAAGTTATGGCTACCGAGATAGACGGCAGCCTGTGGCAGAACCAGCATTACCTGATCAATTTCTCACCCTGCTCCCTATCCTAAAGCAGGTTCTCTGACAACAATCAGTAACTTAATAAAAGGGAACAGAGCTTAACAGGGAGGAATAGCCATGAAGACCCCAAAAACAAGGAATTCTATACACAAAAGGGGTTTCTAATATATGCTTATTATTTTAATCTGTAAACACAGTTGCACAGCTGAGGGGGTAAGTTTTCACAGTGCCTTTGAGGTCCAAACCTTTCCAGGTAACCAGAAGTCTTGAGCACCAGTGAAGTCTTCATGCTCATCTTCAGGAGGAAAAAAAAAACAACTTTGTATTCTACAAATATTCCCCCGTTCCCGTGTTCGTTTAGGGCGAATATTCGTAAACATTCTTCCATAGTATAGCAGAGGTTAGCGGGAATCCAGAGGATTGCGCCAGCATTCCAAGGTCCGTAAGACAGCCTCTATCTGTCGCCAGCAGGGAGCTCTTCTGGCATCAACCAATGAAGGGCAGACACGCTCCCTGCCGGCAACCAATAGAGTCGCTCTTATGGACCTTTAAATCCTTGCTCCAAAGCCATTGCTCTCCCAGTCCAAGTTGCTACGAGGTGTACCTTGCCCTGCCCTTTGTGAGATGGGGCTAAATCCCAGTTCCTCCCAGGCCAAGTTGCTCAAAGCAGTTGTCTCAGACTCAGGATAATGTTCAGATTCTGTTTTTGTGTCCGGAATCAGTGGATCACAAAGAAACCTCTCTGTTACTTCCCAGAAGTGGCAAACTTAGTGCATTTGACACACCCAGGACTTATAGAAAAACATAGTAAATGAACACCATAAATGAGAAAACTGCAAGATTTACAGGTTATTTGTTAGGTACAAACATGTCCTTTCCTCCTAAAGATCTGAGTTGGACTGGAGTATTGATGAAACCGATGTACCCATCCAATCATATAAAAAATAAAAAGATAATCCTAAGGGGTTTTGTATGCAAAAACTATGAAATGTGGTAATTTTGTCCTTTACTGCTGCACAGGAGTAACAAAGTATAAACTGAATTATGATTTCACAAATCCATTTTAGTTCTTGGGTTTTTAAGACAATCATAAAGCGGATAATTCCAAGGAATGAGCGTTAGAACATACTAAACCCTGCCTCGTGTAAAATACAGATGTTTTCCAGCCACAAATGATATATATATATATATATACACATACATTATATATATATATATATATATATATATTCCATCAGCTAAATGAGAATCAGCTGGTCAAAGTAAGTTACTTTGTTACTTTTAGTCTCAAGAAGAGGTAATGTTAACCACACACACAAGCGACGTAGGAAAAAACACATTTGAGGCTTTGTTAGGTACAGACCAGAACTGCGCCAGCTTATCGGAT
Source organism: Spea multiplicata (assembly GCA_009364415.1). NCBI lineage: Eukaryota > Metazoa > Chordata > Amphibia > Anura > Pelobatidae > Spea > Spea multiplicata. Next base: position 1,663,298 of record VKOC01000008.1, read on the forward strand.
GCAGGATGGTAAAATGAAATTCAGACAAAGTGAACAGAAATTATACGATAAACAAACAAACAAAAAGGTTTGGCTTTTTTAGCCATTATAAAATGTCTCTGTCTATAATAAAATAAGTTTGTTCACAGTATCAACACAACTATCTTACACTACTAGATACATTTATTATACAATGACCCCCTTTTTATGCCATATCAACAGGTAGTAGCCATCCTTTGATCAGCACAGGGATTTGTGTGAGTGAATCTTGCATAGTACATTTTAAATACAAAGAAATGTAGGGTTTCCAAGGCCTGTACAAAATAGGACTGTTCCATCTGCCCGCAGCGTTCCTCCTGGTAACAAAAGCACAATGGAGTTCGCATCAAACTTTCCTCTTCTTTGCTTCATGGTCTCCTTCCGAAGCTGGCTTACCAGCCCGATCTTTGTCGCTGTGAAAGCTACTTGTTGGTCTCCTATTGAGAGAGCCCGGGGTTGGTTGCGGAGGCTGTCGAACGTCAGCCGTGTAATGTATGGACAGAGGTCGATGGGTGCTGTTTTGTCCCCGATTTAGAATGGATCGGTGCTGGGAAGGTACAGATGTTGGACTGGGTTCTTGTGGTTCCTTTGTGCTCTCCAGTCGACGAGCTAACCTGGGGTCCTTTAACTTCTCTCGGGGCGCAGAAGACGCTGCAGAGGGGCACGCTAAGTTTTTAGAAGAATCCCTTCTGGAATCGGCAGGTGGAGGCACCACAGGCCGTGAAGGTGTCGGGGCAGTACTTCCATGCGGCTTAGCAGACTCCCTTGAAACCTTAGTCTGGGGCGGATTATGGGAACTATCCCTGTGCCTCTCATCTGCTCTCCCACTAGGAATGTGAGCGGTGCGTTGTGCTACCGGCTTAAGCTTCAGGATCTTACTGACATCGTTTTGGTAGTTGTCCTCTTTTGTCTTGATAAGAGCTCCCCTTCTTTGGGCATCTTGGATTAAGTGGTTCCAATCGTTGTTCTCCTGTATCCAAGACATAAAAAGTAATGTTAAGCAAGCCCAAACATCCTTCAGGCGTGCAAAGTACACACTACACCAGTAATGGGGGTCTTCAGAAAACCGCAAGAAGTCTACACTGATGCATGAGAAACAGGAGACTGCTGGGTGCTGTTCAAACTGGAAATTTACAACATAGGCACCCTATGTACTCTAAATCCACTTGTCTTGCTTTAAATTTGTATTTATACTACTATCAACTATTAACTAAATTTAAAAGACCTGCCAGTTTTCAGGAAACAGTTTTATTCCGTCTTTTGCCAGAATTTCCCTTAATAGGATCTCAATGGGTGTATGAAACATAACTGTGTAAAATAAATCTACAGCTGCACGTATCATAGGCAGACATTGGGGAACGGTCTAGAAACATCAGTAAAATCAGTCTTTTTTTCTCGCAAGAGCTAATGTTACGGGAATACCTCTCGTAATTAAGCCCTACTTACAGTCACAGAAAATGTGGAACTTAAATGTTCTTCTTACCATAAGGGTTCTGAGGTTTCCCAAGATAAAGAGACTAAACTTGGCTCTGGTGATCGTCACGTTCATGCGCTGTCGACTTGCAAGAAACCTAAAATAAAATGAATGAGCAACACAATAAAAAAAAACAAAGTAAAAAAACAGACCAATAACAGATTAAAGTCTAATTAGACTTGGCTTACCCGATGGAACCCTGTGCGGCGTTGGCACGGACACACGTAACAATAATGCAATCCTTCTGACGACCCTGAAAACCATCTACTGTGTCCACTTCTCCTGGCCTGGAAGAGACAATATTAAGCAGATGATGGATTAGTTTTAAATACGGTGCAACGAATCAACGTGGTTACAGACCATTCTAAACGAAAATCACCCGCGTGCTTGTGGGACTTTACTGGCACCAAGTGGCCTCTGTGGCTTAATACAGCATAAGATAACGCGTGGTTGCTGTACATAACAATACGCAGAGTTATTACGCACCGGCTGGTAATACTGCAAATAAATTGTCCTTGGAAAAAAGAGGATTTAGAAAAATAAAACATCTTCTTTGCTGTATCCAAAATCTAAACCACTGCATCTATTACATTCTACATTTTCAGAAGGAAAAAAAAAAAGAAAAATTCAGAAGTTTTTAATATGTTTTAATAACAAGTATGGGCCGCCTCCCAAAACCACCACCTTCTTCCTGTTTTGGTGTCGTTTCTGCAAAAAATGTTCAAAAGAGTTCTCAGCTACATGCTGAAAACCGCAGAAAAGCTACAGCGCACCAAGACTACATGCAAAGAGAATAGTGAGACTGTGTGCAAGCCTGTAACGGGCCCTCGTGCTGATTTAAATTACTTACAAAGCCGCTAAACTTGTGGTCTGCAAAGGTTCTATCCATTTGGTATAACTAATTATCCCCCGCAATAAAAACTGGATGTTAATGACATTTTCAGAAGGAAAACAAAAAAAGGTTGGTTAAAATTCAGTGACTTGTCCTTACTTGTTATCGTTTCCAAATGCTTGTCTAAGTGCATCAATAATCATCACCTTCTGGGCACGATATGGAGTGATGATTCCAATATTTCTGAAGCAGAACTCTTTTTTCTTGCTTTTAATGAGCTTAATGAGAGCCAGGACGACTTTAATTTCCTGGGGGTTGAAAAATGATCTGGAAAGAAAAACAAAAAGAAATCAACTACATTTAACATACAACAAGCACTGGCTGAGAGATTTCCAGATAATCAGAACCAAAAAAAGTTTGCCACAAAGTCATTGTAAACTACTGTCCTTACACAAGCCTCAAAAAAACCTAAAAAAGTAACCGTTTACACTAAAAAAAATGTGACAGTCAAAGCTTAGCTGAGAATTTCTGCAAGGTTTCAGAGTCAAATATTCTGAATTATAGTTCGCTGCAGTTAAAAGGGTCTAAATCTCCAACACATCTAATAAAGCGCTATAACCGTCTACATTAATTTTTTAAAGGAAGATACGTACTCCCTTTCTTTCTTCTCGTATCCATCCGACACATCAAACACCATGTACGGCTGGAAAGGCCAGTCTGAGGAACAGCGGACCTCTTCTGTTGCCCTGCAGAATGCACAAGGAAGACCCTGAGCTCCAAGAATATTCTACACGCCCGTCGGACTTACATTTTCATAACCATAACTACCTATCTGTCTTCAGCATGCGCCGGTAGAAGTAATTTGATGGGAAGAGGCAGATGTCAGGATGCATGCGGTATTGTATAGTCAGCTCAAGAACCGGGGAGTCGGTAGTTAGGGTTTCCAAATACCGGCAAAGCCGGGACATCAGTGATTGCCCAAAGCCAAGCTCCCCAGCTTTCTGGAGATAAAAAAAAATTAAATATGGCAGCGAGTCTTTAGTACATCAGTGTCTACCCGAATACATAAAAATCCACCAGCATTTACAGTTATAGAAGTCTATAATAAGCCAATAATGTACCTAAATGCTTTATTTTTCCCTAGATGGAGTAAATTGCATGGCTTCCTTGGCGACTTACCAGTGAGATAACTGTGGGAGGCAACTGCTCCGGGTCCCCAACAAGCACCAGTTTAGAACATTGGTGGAGAAGAGGAATAAGGTTCTCCACTTCACAGGACTGTCCAGCCTGAGCAGAAGATATGAAAAGAAAAATCAATACATTTACCATGGAATGGAATATCAGCGTGCCACCTTACAAGAATGCATTGTTTATAATGCCCCAAAAAAGTAGTATTTATTTCAAATTGAACAGCAAATTACAATTCATGGACAGAGTCTTAGAAGAGGAGACCATCCTTTAGGATATTCCATGAATCCTGTTTGCTGTCGTAAAGGATCTGAACAATTCAGTATAACTTTACGGTCGTTCTCATGCCTTTAGTTAAATAATTTATTTCCCCGTCCAGGTTGACACAACAAAAACCTCCACTATCTGGCTAAACAATTTAGCAAAATGACCATTTCCAACAGTTTACAAGTCACTGACCTCATCCACAATGACGCAGCTAAAAGGCTCCTGTCCGAGTTGTCGGAAGGCAGACTCCAGCAGGAAGCCCCCGCTTGTGCTCAGCGTGCAGCAGATGACGTGGGACTCCAGGATAATGTTGCGTTGAACCTCTTGCGGACGCCTGCGGAACTTTCAGTGACATCACAAAATTTAAAAACAGACTCCAGGACGCTGATACGATTTAGCTACGATAATACGTAATTTCGCAAGTTATTTCACCACCTGAAAGCTGCGGAAATCTCTAATTGGGATATATTTACGTTCCGTACTTGAAGGCTAAAGACAGATCAGGTTTACGAGCAATTTAACTTACTTCAAGCTACAAAACCACACATTGCTCTACCGCGCAAGACCAGCAGTGTTGCGTGCAATAATATTTCATCAATCTCAGTTAGAAACGGTTTATATGTCTGCTAACAAACTTAAAGGGACAGCCTAATTTCCCTGACACCGCTACTATAGGAAAATGCATATTAAAGTACTATGTCAGCAACCCTAACTCTGTGTACTTTAATATGTTCAAAAACTAAAATAAAATTAATGCTCTTACCTGAACCACAAGAGTGCCTTGTAGCAGCAGCAGCTGTATGCCCCATGATCTTACCATTGATTGGCTGCTTAAGCTGTCACTCAGTGGCAGTAAGTCCGCCCAATGAAATCAACGAGGACATCTCCTGCCACTGGTTTGCTTGAGTAGCCAATTGGTGGCAGGAATGTTCTCCCTTTTGAAATAGGAGGCAAGATCTTACACATGCGCATCGGGGACCAAACCGGCCCCTGCATGGAGTGTTCAGCAGAGCTGACAAGAGGCGAGCACATCGTGTGGAAGGAGATGCCGTCAGCCAAATGCATCTCCAGCAGGAGATTTAGCTGGGGAAAGGGGCAAATACATTTAGGATGACTCTGTAAAATCCCCCCGTGCATTTGCAAAGTAAACTATATGAAAATTTAAAGGGATGCCTGAAGTATCCATTTAAAAGCGCTACACAACGCTACTTTGCCCTGAAAATAAAGTAAGAAAAAGTATCAAGTTTTTAATGCTTAGATCCCTTACCTCTTTTAGGCGATGTGCCAGAAGCTGTCTTTCCTTGGACAGTTTGGCAATCTTCTCTTCCAATTGTTCGCACTGACAGAGGAAAGCGATACAACACATAAACAGCCTGAAAACAATTTCTAATCAAATTTGGTACAATTTAGAAAACTCATACAGCCATTCTTCCAACAATGTGATCTGTTACAGTGTTAAAAAAAAAAGTTAAGAGGTATTATTCCACCGTTTAAGGTAACAGTTGGTCTTGTGTTACTATGCAAGAAAGCGGAGCTGGAATATATTGTCAGGAACAGTATTAACCATTTAGTTTTGGTAGTTAACTGCTCCTCTTACCGTATTCTTGTTGCATCTCTCCATGGCTCGCTGGCGGGACAGCTCGTCCAGCTGCCTATCCAAAGCTTCTTTCTGTTTGATCATGTTATAATCCTGCTGCCCCCGATCTATAAATCAAGTTCCTAAGTCATTGGGTGAGGCAGACACTAACATACCACTCTAAAGTTATTTTCCCCCAAATCCCTTTTGTTACGGTTCAGATTATTACATAAAACGGCTGTGCCACACTCACTCATTCTGTAGTTTACTTGACAGTCCAGGCTAAACTTTATAACATCGCTGGAAATGCTTTTCTCCGCTCCCAGGCGAACCAGATTTATGTCTCCGCAGTTCCCTGCGTGTGAAGCAAAAACATCTCAATCACAGAAAATAATCATCATATTTAATACACACTTATGGAACAATTATAAGAAACTGCCCATAATCAAAGACGGTAAGTAATATAAGGCAAACTGGCATGAAAAATAAGCTTTTTAGTTGTCTTTCTGCCTTGGTGCTACTTTTTAAAGCTACATTACAGGCTAGACATATTACGCAATATTAACAAGCATTTAATTGCATAATGAATAAAGCCGTATACTAAATCCAACACACCAACGGGATTGTTCTTGTCGTGGCATTTCTCTTTAAATTCTAGTATGATCTTCTTCATGAGGTCATCGATAGCTGCGTTGGACGGGGCGCAAACCAAAACTCTGTTCCTCTTGTTTTTGACATTGAAGTTTTGATCTGGAATATTACTGCTGTTCTTCTGCGGGTTAGAAGAAACGTTCACCAATATACCAAGAGCTACGAACTGTATAAATGTGATACAAATAAAGCAAATCAAGTTTAAAAAAAAGGGGAACAAGTAAAGCGATTTAAATCCAATTTGTTTTAGAATTTATTGCACCAGCGTCTCATACCAAATCGTAAATCCACGATAACAAATTTGCAGAGGTTTCTTGGTAGACATTCAAACGGGCGGGTTAGACAGCTGGAATCGTTAATTTTATGAATAGTTATACAAAACGTATTAAAAACCCAAAAAGTAATTAGAATCCAACATAAAATGTGCAAAGCGAACAATCGTGTCGAACCAATAGATGTACGTTGTGAATTACGACCAGGCACGGGGTACAGGCAGATTCTGCATAAAACTCAAAATTAAAATATCAATTAGTTATGCGATAAAGCTAGAATACAGTAAACCCGTGTCCTGTATCGTACAGTATCTGTCATGCCTTTAAAGATATTCTAAGCTATTTTTTTTTATCTACGGAGCTTATCTTTGTTCCATGGACAAACACCGCATTCTAACTCGTTTCCAAAGAGAAACGTGGAGGAGTTAACTTAAATCTGCTCCAATTCCCACAACATGACCTTCTTATCAGTTCCTTCAAACTGAAATCATGCCGAAAAACCAGAAAACGGGATTAAATAATTTTAACATTCATTCTCAGGAACGCTCACAGACCATTCTCTTACCTCCATAAGAATTCTATAAAGGAAGCCCACTATTGTCTTGGACTTTCCGGTCCCCGGCGGGCCATGGATCATGCAGATTCTGGGTAATTTGGGGTGCTGTTTCACCATAGCATAAGCTTTTTCGATGGCATTCTTCTGATCGCTGTTATACTCCTTCAGGCTGTGGAACTGAGATGCAGAAAGAAACTTTTCACAGCGTTCGTGCATCCAACACCTTGAAAAGCAGACATGGCCTATGCAAGAAAGTTCTAGAAGATATTTTCCTGTTTCTAAGATTTTTTTTATTTTTTTTTTAAATGAAACAAAACACGCATTTTTACTGAATTCATGTGTGTTAATGTCTACGTCTTATTCCTCTAAGAGACATCTAAGAGATATAGGAATCTTGAAATCCACCTACCAAGTTGATCTCGCTTCTTAGGTTATCCCTTGGCAGGAAATGTGAGGGACTGGGATGGATGATGGGCTTAAAGAGCGGTGACTTTGGCAGATTAAGCAGCGCTTTGTATTGCCTTTGCGTGGTAATCAGACTGCCTACCACCACGCACTGCACTTGCTGATTGCGGCTTCCAGAAAGGTTTCCGTAGGTGTGGATACAAAAGTCACACAGCGTATATTGCTCCTTGTCCTCTAGAGAGAATAACAATACAGATTTGATATTAAAACCTGCAAATGTAAATATAACACAAACATAAGGCTTGAGAGTACCATATTTCATCCAAAGTTCATACTCTCATCTGCCACATCAAGTCACCTCATGGGAAGGGTTTTGACTCATCACCCATGGGGTGCCCAGCTGAGGCAGGTTCATTTTAAACCTTAGCGATCACACAACCCTTGGCCCACTTGATGTAATACGGATTCTACTAAACGGTCGGTACTTACGGATCTGCGTGCGCTGGGAACGAATAAAACGCGACATGTATCCCGTGTGATACACTAGGGAAGTTGGCTGTTCCCCTTCCTCCCCCGTCATGCTGTTATGCGACTCTGGCGTAAGTAGAAACACCAAGTCATCTTCCTTGGGATGGCGCTGCTTGTTCAAATCTGCATCCCTAAACCAAGCTGCAGGAGCAAACAAAATAATAGTTGTGAAAACAAGGCTTGCACGATTTGTACAACTAATAACGCAAGAGTAGGGTGAATCCCTCCGCAATTTTTGTCATAAAAAAAAAAAACCATGGTTACCATCATGATGGCCTTGAACATATTTAATAACTATATAGTAGCGAATTCATGTTGAACAGCTAGCAACCCTAATCTTTCAAGTGAAATCATTTCACTGCATTAAGCCAAAGACTGGGCTTTATCTCCATGAACTTACCTTGAAATTCTCCCCGGTTTACTTGACTGTCGATGCAAAAATTCTGTAACTGCAGCCTGCATAAATGGGAATTTATCGACCGTTGTTTAGTTGACCAATCCTGAGCCAACTGTTGGGGAAAAAAATAATACAGGTGGAGAAGAGCGGTCATTAATTAGGTCATTATGTATTTTTTGCATTTATGCCAGAACAGACGAAAAGACAAAAACCAAACATTTTGTGTTACATATAAATATACATATATTTATTACCGGTATTTTAGTTTACAAGACACAAATCCTGCAGTTATTCACTCTCCTCTCTGTTGCCAGCGTCTCGTTCCCTGTTGTCTCTCTTTCCCCAGACAAAAAGTTTCTCTTTAACTCTTTGAGAGTTTGCTTATGGAGCTTAGCCAACAATTTTTTGGCACGGTCATCAGAACTTGAGTAATAATTACCAAACTTTTTCATAGAAATATGTATTGCATAACACTTGCAAGAAGTTTGTATGTAACTTGAAAACGACCCCACTTACCGATTCGAAGCTATTTAGTAACATCAGGGGGAAGAAAGCATTGAAATATTCATCATAGCCAGAAAACTTGAGAGGAACCTTCATTAGAGGTAATTCGCAGAGGTCCCTAGGAGGTCCAAACTGAGAAATATTATTAAACATTTCATATCTCCACTTCAGAACCTCCCTCATTAGCCAACCTGGGTCACGCATTTGGGAAAGGTCCATTTGATGAGGAAAGTTTCCTTTCTGAAATACAGGAGAAGAACCAGTGTGTAATGGGATATTATTTTGGTTGATAAGTGGCTGCAGTACGCTGTTTGTAACCTGTGGAACCGAAGGCTTAGTTTGGCCGGTTGAGGACACGGCTGGTCTCTGGAACGCGGGCTTTGGTGGCTGGACTTTAGCTTTAGAAACGCCGTGGATCTTTGGTACGTTTTCCAGATCTTTAGTAAGAGCAGCAGTCCTTGAAATGTTACCAGAACCAAAAACTTTGGCCGTGGAAGGTTTGATGGGTTTCTGAAGAGAAGGCGGCAAACCGGGTTTCGCAAACAAGTGATCGCTTGGCTTTTCTGGTACAGAATGCTTTGCACAATGTTCTCCGTTGCCACTAACAGTCTCTGAACAGTCGCTATACTTACACACCGAGCGCTCGACTTTTTCTGGGAGCGATGGAGAGGAATGCACAGTGTTGGGTGTGCTACCGTCTTCTGGGGCCCCAATTTGAATGTCATATTGTATCTGAGAACATACTTCCATGTCAACTGGATCCGACTGGGTTAGGAATAAATCATTGTCATCATCATCAACCTCTTCATTATTACTAGATTCTTTTACTACGGTTGACGGAGACCTGATGGTACTCTCAACGGGTGAAGAAGCACAAGTTCCCTTCCCAGCAGAACTCTCACCATTAGTGGTAGTTGAAGATTGTTCAGATGACTTCATAACTGCTTCAGAAGGCATATACGTTGGTTCTTCTCTACTAGAACTGCTTGGACTTACGTCAGTGCTGGTCTTACGAGTGTATTTGTTCTGTCCTGAAAGCGACGCATGCTTTACCTCTTCCTTTCCAGGGTGCTTTGAGGTCTCCAATTTTCTTTTGCGACTCTCTGAGGGCTCGGCACTTTTCTCTTTGGGTCTCGACTGACGGTAAAACTGACGGTCCTGACAAGCCAGAAGTCTTTTGTTCCCTTTTACCAGTAGCGACTGTGGCGAAATTAGCTGTGTCTTTTGTTTGTTAGGCCCTACCTTCCCAGCTGATTTGCCGTAGTTACGCAGTTCTGCCAAGCTGTCTAGAGAACGTTGTGACAAGTCGAATGCTTTGCGGGGGGCTTTTTTAAGGCCAAGTTTCTCCACGGTGGAAGGTAGCTCGGGACAGACACGAATCTTCTTCGGAGGAATCACAGCAAGCGATGGTTTACGGGGGCTGTTGTGCTTTTTATTTTCAGTATATGCCCTCACTGGGCTTTTTGTTCTGCTCATTTTTGACTTCAATGAGATTTTTTGACCGGCGGCAGTCTCTGTTTTCTTGTTTAAAGCGGTCTTTGAGGAGGATAACGGTGTTTTCTTTGGCATGGTTGAGGTCTTACTCGTTACAGACAGTTTACTACTCTTTTCGGAAGAGGTATGTGATTTTTTACCATAAAACTTCTCAGAACTTAAGCTTTCATTTGAACGATTATGGCTTTTCTCTTTAAGATCTTTTTGATGAGGTATAGACAATTGAAACTCTTTCTCGGCATCCTGTGCTGCTTTTTCAATGGCATCATCGCAAATGTAATCCGTGTCGTAACCCCACTGGTCAAAGTCATTGTCCGATTCCAAGTCGTTACATTTTTTATCATCAGCTTCCACCTTAGACCTTTCAGTTTTTTGTGCCTGGTCAGGTGAGGGCTTCTTCTCATCAACCCAAGAGTCTTGCCAAACTGAAAACACATCATCAGCTGTTTCAAACTCAAATAACTGTGAATCGTATTGATCACACGTCTGAGGAGATCTCTCAGGTTTTATCTGAACTTCATTCGTTGGTTTGGAAGGTGAGGAAGACGCGGACGGTCGGTCCTCTTTGCGAAATTCAAGTTTCTCAGGTTTTACGTGTTTAAGGACTGGCTTTATTTCCTCGTCCGAAGAGGAGTCAGAGATTGTTATGATCTGATCCGAGGACATCTCTGTGTCAGACGATGAACTCTCAAAGATGGAAGATCTCTTTGAACCTTTCACCTTCCTCTCAATTAGGCAGGGCTCTCGTGGAGCAACCATCTCCGGGCTAGAGTCCTCAGAAAAGCAAAGGTACTTAGCATGGGCAGCCAAAGACAAACAGTCAAGATCACGATCAACCTGAGAATTAGTAAGGTTTGCACGCTGCGCGCTTTGCTTTAACAATCTCTTTCTAATCTCAGTCAAAGGAAGGTCATCGTCATCCTCTGGCTCTTCATCCATTTTACTGTAACTATTCGCACCACTCATTTCTTCGTCTAAATGCGGTTTAAGAAGTCCCTTAGCTTCTGGATGCTCATTTTCTAAAGAAAGCCTTTCTAGCTGTCTAGCTACGGGAAGGTTCTCAGAAGTTTCTTCTTTAAGTTTTCTTTTGAGACCCGATAAAGGGACAGAATTACCATTGACTTCTCTGAGCCCTGGATCACATGGCTCAGTCTTAATTGACCCAGCTTTAGTTTCCATAGCAAAGCCCTTCCCAAGATCACCGTCACTAATATTTCTTCCAGAGACTGAACTTTCTCTTCTAATTTTCCGGCTTGATGATTTCTCCATTACCTTTGATAGCTTGGATTGCCAACCCGTTAGCTCCTTTTTGGGTTTTGGATTCAGCTCCACAGCTGCGTCCAGCACAGTGTCGGCAGATGGCGCGCATCCTCTGTCTGCAGAAAGATCTTTTTTAAATGTCTTGGCACTGGAGCTACACACAAGAGCAGAGGGATTCAGCTCTGAAACTCTTGTCTCCTGAGGTTCACTTTTAACAGTAGGTACACTCCACCCTTCCACGCCAAAAGATGAGCTTAATGCTGTGCCAGCTTTAGTATCTACAGAGGAAAGCGGAGACGTGCAGTTGGAGCCATACCACATGTCGTCATCATCGTCCATTCTTTCAACTTTTATGAAGGGCACAGACTGTGTTTTACTTGTTGAACTTTGCTCCAAAGTAGAATTTGGGGCGGATAATGCTTTATCCTTGACACTTTTAATAATCTGCGTCAAACATGTTTGCAAACCTTGAGTTTCCGTTTTGCTGAGTTCCAGATTTCGACATACATTGCCTCTGATGATGAAGTTGAGTTTGTCCAGGTACGGCTTACAATTGCCTTGCTGCCCGAGCTGGTAACCTTCTCGCAAGAGGCTTCGAATTAGCTGGATGCAAGCACTTTGGACAGAACCACCAGTCTGCGAGTTGGGGGAGGAAGACAAGGAATAGTTTGTGGCGATTCTAGGATTACTCCTGAGTTGCTGGTCTTTGGCTGGAAGCAAAGCACATTTCACGATGGCTTCAACCCATTTGTGTGAGCTCACCCAGAGCATATGAAGGCACTTTTTATTTCTGTGTAATTCAATGATTGAAACCAAGACCAAAATGAAAAGTTCTGTAACCTTATCACACTGTGGGGTCCGCTGATTGAAAACATCCTTTATTTCAGAATACAGGTGGTGAATCACTTCCATGATGTAGGCGACCCCTAAATCTTTAAGATCCATCACAGACTGAACGTATGGGACAAACCACAAGAAGGTGCTGTCGTGGACCCGCATGTCTTGGCCAATATCAGACTGAAGGATACTTGCAAGACACTGCATTTCTTCATACATGTTGGGGCAGTAGTCAGGACAGATTGCATTCCTCCATCCTGTGTCCTACCAAAAAAAAATACAAAATATTAAATAAAAACTTTAAAAAAAATTGAATAATTTGGGATATCAGTGAAATTGAACACATCTAAACATGGAAATAGATTTAAACTATATTGAGAAACAGACATGGGATTTCGGCCTCATGCAAATAGTTTTAACTAAGAAGGACACAGACCTTAAAAAGGTCTATTCACCAACAAGTAGACGGGCAAGGAGACAGAATCTGAAAAAAATAATACAGCATACCTGGGAAAGAAACTTCCATCATAATAAGATTACTTTTTTCTTTACGTACTTTTTTTTTCTTCTCTGTATTAACGCTGTAAACAATCTGGCTGCATGTCACAAGGTCATCGTCATCACTAGGGTCTGGCTCAGTTTTGCTCGGCCTTCCATAAAGCAACAAAATAATAAAAAACGTCATTGGACAAACCACCACAAGAGCACACTATAAGCAACGTAAAATAATACTTATATATTTAATAACGCTGAATTAATAGGGATTTCCTGCTCAAATGGAAATGATATCATTGCCCAAGACGGTTGTTTGTATGTCTGTGTGCGCAAATGGAGAGGTCATGCACTGTGTATGAAACTGAACGTGGATGGCGTAGATGCAGACCTCATGCAGCTTTTCCGGACGTTTTCAATTTCTCTGTTGTAACTTGGGCTGGCGATGATGGTTTGAAATGCCTGTATGGGATCAATCAGTTGCCCCCAGACTTTAGAGCCCAAACGGTCAAGGATCATCATAAAGCAATGAAGAGCAGGCCAGAAGGGGTTAAGGCTTTCATCTGAAACGTACAACCAGAAGATTATGCTGATGTGAACACAACAGCATCCGTCCAAACAGTGGAAGCTGGGTAAGGAGCTAAAAACAACATGACGATTCCCTATCGTCCTATACTGTCTCCTCACACCACTCTTACAAAGGTTTCCAATAACGAGGAACAATTAGACGGATCTATAATACCGATACCTTCAGTATACTTTTCCATAACGTGAAGGATAGACTGCATTAAATCATTCTGCTTGTCCGGACCTAGCAGCAATGAATCCATGGCTTGTTCTTCAAGGACAGTCAAAAGCATGCAAATTCCTACACGAGAGACACAGGAAAACTTTAAGATACATGTCACGATCCAAAACAGAATACAGTATGAGACAGAAGAAAAAACGGAAGTGGACACGTCGAGGCTCACCTAGCCAGTAATTCTTGTAGTTGGTTGTATCGTACAGGTGTGAAGGCAGAAGGATTAGCTTCCCTTTCTCCAATTCTGTACTGTAGAGATCAGGGTTTTCAAACAAGCCAAGCTCAATAACCTTAAACAGACAAGTGAAGACCTCCTGCAGCTCATAATAGTCATCTCTGTCTACCTTTCCCTGAGCTTTTGCGGTCAAGATGGCCCAACGTCTGACCTGAAAAAGGGGAGATGAGAAACGTTAATCAATGCACAAAGAACGTCATAAGCCCAAGCAGAGAGAATGTCATTCGTCAAGGAAACCGAAAGCGCATCTGTCACCAACTGAGCTTTTTGAAGAATTAAAGTGTATCCATCATGCATCAACCTAAATATTCTTCCCCAGCCTCTAATACAATATAAACAACGTCTTACATAGAAAAGGGATCTTCTCACAGGCACCAGAAGCACTCTGTCAGAAGGCATCACAATGCAGGACGAACGGCTGGCAGCCTCACCTACCCACACTATGATCATTGCTATTTGTGGTTGAGTTAAAAAGTGAGAGAGAAAAAAGCATTAAGAAACAAAAAACTTACAGTTTCATTGGGATGCACTAGCAGGAGATAGACCCCGGGAAGTTTCTCGTACACCTGAAAGGAATTGTTCACTTGTTCCATCTTGCACAACACATCAGCACAAAGCTGGCCTACGGAACAAAATATACATAAACGAGTATCCTACAACACAACGGCTCACAGATTTCTGAAGATTTATCTATTTCAACTGTAAACACTGAGCTGTGACTTTTACCAATGCCGTTTACTGAGATGGAAAGCAGTCAAGATACAGCATTGCACTGGTTAGACGGTTACAAGGGTTCTTGCATAAAAAGGAAACCTGGTTGTCCCCAAAAAATGCCACTTATTCCCTTCATAGCCAACTCTTTCCTTCTATACAATATACGAAGACATGGGACACTTACTGACTCGTTGACTGAGGAGTAAATATGGGTACTTGAGGGATTCTAGAAGTGGTACGCGGACTTTGCTCTCAAAGTTGGGATCTGTGTAGCCAAACAGCGGTTTCTCTCCATCTTCTTCAATCAAAAAGAGCTCATCGTCTTCCTCTATTTCTTCTTGCAAGGACTTTTCAAGCCAGGCGATGATGCGGGATGTTTCCATCTCCCACAGCGCCTGCCCAAAAAAAAAAAAAAAGTGCTAATTCCAAATTAATATTCTAGCCCTACCCTCCTTTTATTCACCCTATGCTAGAAAACCAACATTTGATGCATCCCACAATTAAAAAGAGAACACTTGGTTCACTCCATGTTTTTTGTAGAAGGACAGACTGTCCATGACACTTCTGCAAAATCTTCTTTCTTCTTCCACGATCTGACATTTCTTGCCACTGATTACTACTACTACTGACAGATTAAGCAGCCAACATACTGCCAATGAAATCAATGGGAGTAGGTTCCTGTCCCTGATAGACAGCATAAACAGCCAATCGATGAAAGCGCTCCCAATGGGAAGACATTACAGGGTCCCTGTAAAAGTTTAAAAGGTAAACCTGGAATCCTTAAACGCACCTTGTGGAGCTGCGGAACCTCATCCCGAGCTCGGTGGTACTCCAACACACACTCCATGCAGTAACTGAGGTCATCGTTGGCTTCATGGACGTCCTGTATGTGCAGCTCTCCGGCAGCATAACCCCTGAGAAGATCGGTGGCAGCAGAACCACCAGGCGTGCACCAACGGCACGTACTCATTGTCCTGCTCGCAAACAATAAAAACACTAGATTAGTACACAGTCGCTTCTCAAGACATCCTTACGGCGGTATAGAAGTCTGCTTGTAAAAACAAAGCTTATGGAAAATAAGAAAAATTATATATTACCAAAAAAGAAAAGAAAAAAAAAACACACAGAAAGGGATCAATTAAAATAAAAAAGGGAATTATAATTTATGGAACCATACTATACACACACACTTGTCCAAAAGTTTGGGGTCACTCAGCTGTTTTCATGGAAAACAAGGACATTGCTGGCTGTAACATAATTGCAAAAGGGTTTTCTAACCATCAATTATCCTTTTAAACTTGGATCAGCGAACACAACATGCCATTGGAACACAGGAGTGATGGGAGTGATAAAGGGCCATTGGAACACAGGAGTGATGGGAGTGATAAAGGGCCATTGGAACCCAGGAGTGATGGGAGTGATAAAGAGTGATGAGCGCCTATGAAGAGATTCGATTAAAAATCAGCCGTTTCCAGCTACAGTAGTCATTTCCAACATTAACCCCGTCTGCGCTGGATTTCTGATCCATTACATGTTATTTTAACGGGGACAGTTTGCTTTTCTTTCAAAATCTTTCAAGGACCTTTCTAAGTGACCCCAAACGGTAGCGTGTAAGTATCTGTTTAGTATCCGGTTCTGTTTGGCCTGGGAAGTACAGTAACAATATACTGATACAGTTTATCATCGACAGCCCGACATATACTTTGTAATTCTCCTCGTATCGAAAAGAACCTCAAACTACTTGACATCTGAGCTGCAGCGACCGCAGTTCTACGACCCGTTGAAGAATTTGGGACACATTTTAACACATTCTCTCTCTTTCGTCATCAAATTATATCTTCAAAGAAACAACCATCTCCCGCTAGTCATGAATTAAGTTACCCCAACATATAATAAGCTCTCTCCCTTTGTACTAATAACACAGTTACAGACTGAGCCCCATGTCCCTGTTTCTACCCACAGCTATATTATATATTACATTATATTAATACCCCAGCAGCCATTCACCCCATTTTCAGCTTTCTTCAAATGCATTACAGTTTGGCATTTGCCCCAAACCTCCTACCTCAGACTGTATTGCCCCAGCTCTCCCTGACACCTTTAGGCTATGTTCACCAGTCCCTTTTAACATGAGTGCACTGTGGGGGAATTATCCCGCCCCTGCCCCCCTCACAATGCCCCTCATTAAACTCTTACCCTAACCTCACACAGCACTCAATTTACCCCCCTCCATGCCATGTATATATATATATAAATATATGTATATATACCCCCCAGACAAGCCTTTATTTACACCACACAGTGAGTGAGTGTCTAATCACGTGACCGCCATGCCCCAACATCTCCTGTCAAACCCCCTGAGGTAATAAATGTGTGGCGCCAGCGGCCATATTCTCATCCCGTCTCCCCGGTCACCTTTTCCTTGGCTGCCCGCCTCTGGCATGACTTCCACTCTCGTGATTCGGCGGCCTACCCCGGCAACCGAAGCCGGGGACTCGCGTTTAATTTTAACAACAACCCGTGCACACTGCCCGTACAACGATTCCCTCCAGCGCCTCCCACCTGGAAGTGACGTAAAGAGCGGGCGCTCTGTTTACTCTGCTGTGTGCGCCCTGCTAATCCCTCCCCGCCCCGGGAACAGTCTCAGGGGTCCGTGTCTGCTACCGCATCTGTGTCTAAAAGAGAACCGGTCAGGTGGTATTATTATTATTATTATTATATTATTGTTGCAAGTATACACTATTATTTATTATTATGAAATAAATGCAATTATATTATTATTTAATAAATGCAAGCATACACTATTTATTATTTAATAAATGCGTTATTATATGCAAGTATACACTATTATTTATTATTATGAAATAAATGCAATTATATTATTTAATAAATGCAAGCATACACTATTTATTATTTAAGAAATGCATTATTATTATTGTTATTATATGCAAGTATACACTATTTATTATATAATAAATGCTATTATATTATATGCAAATATATACAATTATTTATTATTCAATAAGAAAATAAATTATATTATTATTGTTTTAAATAATGCAAGTATATAAAAAACTGATAATAGTCTGGAGTGAATAGGTCATGCATTTAATTAGGGCATCTAGTTTCACCAAGAACTTCTTTGTTCTTCGGATAAGAAAGAATGTAACAATTTATTGTCATTTTAGAGAAAACCAGATGGCTCCGATTCCTTTTTGTTTCTGCGTGACATATAATATGTTACGATATACAGATTAGCCGGGATAAAACACCTGACAGTGCCCCCCAGAGCACTCTCCCTTCTTGGGGGTGTGGCTAGTGTCAGTCTTTAGCAGGACAGGAGAATGTGGGCGGGTAGGAGGCAGAATGTGGGCGTGGCCACCCACTGCTAACGTATCCCGCGTATGCCGTCCGCCAACCTTGTGGCCCGCAACGCACCACACGTTGGTCACCGCAAAGCACAGACCTGCAATCTATTTTGCCGTTCGGTACGCTGGTCAGCGGAGTCCCTTTTGGACCAAAAGTTTTATGACAAGCTTTGGAGAAGCAATGCCCAACAGAGTAACCCGTGGGTCAGAAGTTTAACAGACCGATTAAATCCATGTGAGAAGAATGTGGTGAGAGATGAATGACATAGTCCAGGAAAAGAATCAGAATCTCACCCACCCTTGAAAAACATCAAGAAAGAGATACTCTGGTGTAGAGTTCTGGTAACGTGCCACCGGTCGTCCAGTTTCATCGGTGTTGAAATGATCCATCGCCTTTATTATAAATGGTTTTTTTTCTTTGATATTAAACTGAATGGGTTATGCGTCTTAAGCGGCGACCGGCGAGGTATATAAGAGATCTGCCCCAGAGACCCGTATTGAAGGAGACCCCGAGTCTCCTTTTGAGATACTCTATAAATGGAATGTTCTGCAGAGGTACCTTGATTGATAGTTTTCTAGTTATTAAATACCCAGAATCCCTGGATCCTCTACATAAGCGCACCAAGAAGGAAAGAGCACGTTGAAGAAAAGAAACAAAGAAACCTTTATTGAACAGGTGTGGAAGTGAATTGAATTCTCGGTTTGAAGTCCAGCAGCGAAGGCTCATAAACGGGAGTAAATACTTCTGATAAAAGCTTATCATACCTGAGAAACACGTAGGAGGCTTCACTGAATTTTCCTCAATGGAAAGATAAGATCCTCCACATTCTACCATGTACTGGACTTAAAACTAGAATTTTCTGTACCATTCTAGCTGTATCAAAGGTTATTGATCATTCTCATCTTTGTTTTCTTCCCAAGAAGTCAAATATTTACAACTCAGAAAACTTCAACAATTTTACATAGCAAAAGTGTTTAAAAGACACTGTATAACAGCATAGCATAAAACCACTATACATCCCAATGGATACAACATAATAAAAAAAATATTGAACATTTTTTCTTTACATAAATCCATATGTTGTAAATCAGATAAAATTGACCCAGGGCAGAATATTTTTTGTATACTTTAGCTTTCGCATTTCATAAAATCTGACAAAACCAAATCTAAAATCCTTTGCTCGATCTATACATTTCCCTATGTATTCAAATGCATTAGTGTTTTCCCTATTTACCATTTTTTGTAACAAAAATATATATTTCTGAAACGATAACCAGTTCTTGGGAGCCAAAAGACAGAGTTAAAAAAACAAAGAAGGAAATACAGCGGATGCCATGTCATTTTTTCTTCACATCGAATAAAATTTCTTGGTTGATTTTTTTCTTTTAACTTTTTCAGAGCCTTCTTTCTCGTTATCAGTATATTCAAAGAATATTTCGCTAACTGAATAGCCATCTCTCTTCTCAAATGCCTGTAAAAAAGCATAAAGTAAAGCATTGGTCAATATTAGCCCCCCCCCCACACACACACACACACACAAACTGGAGCAGATTTTAAAAAATGAAAGTTATGAAACACCCCCCCCCCCCCCCAAATCCATATTTACCTCGACCTGTTGTTTCTGTCTGCCCTGATTCGCGTTTAGCTTTTCTGCAAACATTGGAACCACCTCGGTGTACAGATAATTCACAATTTCTTTAAAACAAACACAAAAAAAAGTTATATGGGAACAAATAAAAAGTGCACATCAAGCAAAAATAAAGGAGAATGCAGACAATTTGATATCAGCATCACGTGATGTTAATCGCTAGCAAATGTGTGGATTAAAAAAGTGTAATTCGTTACATCACCTATAATGTTACATTTATCGTTGGGTAATAATACACATGATCTGTAGAGATACTACAGAAATCAATGGCAGTAAGGAGTGACGGGATGGGCTGCTGCAATGACCAATGCCTTGCATGGGAGTGAGACATAGCATTTGCAGGAAGTATACTTAAGTACACTTCCTGTTTCAGCACAGGCAGCCTGGGAAGGACAATAATGAGACAGAAAAGGTGTCTTCAGGGTACTAAAAAGTTCCACAATAAATAAATACAAAATTCATGGCAACCAACAATATTGGTAATAAAATAAAACATGTATTTTTACCTTTAAAACTCAATTTCTGCCAGTCTGGGACATGCAAAGCTTTCAAGTTATAATATTTGATTTGAAGAATCATTGGTGGGACATTCCTGGGGGTCAAAATTCATATATTTTTAGATGGATCAGTAACAAACAAACGAGAAAAGAAATCTCTGTACGTTGATTTAAAAAGGGAGATATGCCTTTTCATCTTCTTTGTCGTTTTAACATTCTCTTGTTTGAGGAACTAAATTGGTTTTTTTTTTACTTTTCCTTCAGAACCTCACAGCAGAGCTGCTTCATTAGATTTGGGGCTAAATGTATTTGACTGTGAAAATAGCAAAATATAATTTAAACAAATTACAAAAATAAACATTTTGCACTAAAATATCTAAAGTAACATATATGGATATATATAATATATATATATATATATATAACTTCTTTGGTATTAATTCATTAAAAAGGGGAAAAAATTACCCAATATGGTCAGCCAATTCTTCCCAGTTTACTTGTCCGCTTTCTTTTGGTCCACATTCATATAGCCTGTGAAAATCAGCCCATGGAGACAACAATGTTAATTTACACATAGGTGGTGTTGGCAACAAAACAAAAAAAGTTATAGTTGAGACACAACATTTTGTACTAAACTGGCTCCTAAATTTTATACCGATTTGTTCTACACACTCAGCAGCCTCCCTTCATGCACCTTCAACCCCTTGTTGTTACAGCGTAATGGTCCTTGGCCCCAAAGGAAGCATAACATCCCCGGCAGCAAGTTATAACATAATACAGCAGTAAGATATAAAGACATTATGACAAAGCTATCATGATCCTTTCTAGAATAATTACCATTGAATGATTTTCATTTGTGACTCCACACCTGAAATCCCTTCAAACATGCTAACCCCATTATTCATCCTCAAAAAGAGAATTTCCGTCCTGAAAAAAGAAAAATAAGTATCAGATAAAATTAAGCTTTCGTTAAAATTGTGCAGAATGGCTCTTAAATCACCTAGGGGGGCGCGTGGGCTACCGAAAGTCTATAGAGGAACAGACTTTGTCAGCATTGCTATAAAGCATCAGCCCAGTGTGGTGATTGAGCCGGGAAAGTCACTCAAAATATCAATGGCTCCCTCCAGGTAAACAGATAAAGGGAGTTTATTGGAACAGAAATCAAATACAAAAAGGTTTTCTTGTCTACTCTGACCTATATTACTGTACCCCCCTGGAAACTTAAAATTTCCTTTTTAACATAATTTGGCTTGAAGTTAGCGCTTTAGAAGATTTACCACTTAGTTTTACACTGTGTCCAGTTTCGGGTTTTGACCTTTTCTTCGATTTGAACCCACGGGATGCCTTTGTAGAGTTTTGCCTTCTGGATGATGATATCAGACTCGTTTCCGCTTGTGGCGTGCTCTTCCAAGCTCAGAATATATTCTTTCACAGCACTGATCAATAGGTTGGTTTCCTCTACGCTCCAGGCACCCTTATTGACGTCTTAAAAATTAATAAAAAAAAATTCTTAAAATACAACCAGTGACAGAATAACCAAACATTAAATGGGTCTTTCATTTGGAACCAAAATTACTTCGTCTGAGCTGTGAGGCCTTTAATTGGACTTTAATGTTATTTCTTCCCATTAAAGCCCCGACTGCAATCCAATTGTTCCCGTGTATCTTCCAGTTCTTCTTTAACTGCTTTACCTCTTCATCGGTGAACCTGTATAACGAGAGGAAGCACGGGAGACATCTTTACTGAGTAACGGTATGTATGGTTCTGCGGATATTGACTGGTTTAGAAGGAGCCAGCTAATAGATAGCCTTGCAGTGGATCACTGGTGCCGTCATTCCACGGCAACAACGGTTAGCTAGCCCTGTTTTATAATGATCTATAAAGACAGAAGTGCAAAACATATAGTATTTAAAATTAATCAACATCTTTTCCACCTTCCTGTTAATCACATGACCATGTTTTACCTCCGATCTACAGCTTGGTTATGGTTTTGTTATCATGAGATCAGTGGATCATAAAGTGTATGTATAATATATATATATATATATATATATATATATATATATATATATATGTATTCAGGAGCATCAAACTTCTTGTTATGCCAGGTTTCCCCAGCAGTTGCCATATAACTCAAATTTCCCTTAGAATGAATAGTCGCATCGGTGAATTTGCTTCATAAACACAGATACTGACCTTCCCTTGTTTCCAGAAAAGTCAAACAACTTGACGCCCCTGTGGCAGATCTCCTGCACTGCCCGAGGTATCCCCTCTGCTGTAATAGAAATATTTGGGGATAGCAAAATGAGTCAATAAAAAGTATAAGAAATAACACTCAAAACCCAATGGTGCTAATCAAATACATCAGTACCGTAATGAAAAGTTCTCCAATGTATACTGTATTATTTGAACATTGGCCAGCTTTTCATTACAGTATTTATATACTAATTTTTGTTAGCGTCATTGGGTGTTTTTACGGGTTTTAGTATTTCGTTGCCATAGGGAAATTAGCCCCAGGTTTAAAGAAATGATTTTTTGAAATGAGGTTTTATCAGGTTGCCACCATACCTGGGAACCTCTTATCAACATCTAGGAGGTATGACTGCAATAAAAGACATGGCTAACCCCAGGTACACTATAAATGGGCAGAGAGTGGTCAGAATGTGGCTAGAACATTCAATGTAGCCAAATGCCACTTCTCTGTCCAGATTATGTGATAGCCCCGGGGAAGCGGCGTTTCGCTTGAAGACTCCAGGAGAAACCAGCCAAGCTCTCAGATAAAGTCCTCACTCTAAACGTAGAAGAACTTTAAAAACAATCCTTACAAATTCTCAGGCGGAAGTTGAATTTTTTTTTAATCTCCTCTATGAGCTTCTTCTCCTCTGGATACCGATAGCTGTGAAATAGCATTTCTTCATTCTTTATCCCACTGAGCTCCAAGAAGCTTTTCACGTTTTCCGTGAGTTGTTTGTTTTCTTCATCGGTGAACCTGCCTCTGTTAAAAATGACTCCTGGAACACAAAGGCAAGGAGGAAAGACTAAGTCGGTAAAAGCAAAGTCGTAAACCATAAGGGAATGGTTTATACTCTTAGTTCTTTATTTGCGCCACCTATTTGTGTTTGTTTATTGGACACAGTGTGTGTGCCAAAAAAGTGGCAGTGCATATGCAAGTTACTGGGGGGGGGGGTCTTTACCTGTCCCTCCAGGCCAGTAGTTATCAGCCCTCCCCTGTCGTTTTCATTTTTTACATTTTGCAAATTTACCTCTTTGTTTCGCCTCTTTCACTCTCTCCAGTTCACAAGAAATCAGATTATTTACTGTTTTTTTAGAGAATGAGGACAGGTTTGGAAAGTACTCCTTTAAAAGTCTAAGATCTCTTTTGCGAACATTGACCGGAGGTTCACGTGCTCTCTTCTTAGAGGCCGGCATGGACAGAGCAACTTCTTCCTTTGGAACAATCGTACTACGAAACACACAAAATATTAAAATGACATTTCAACAAATTATTCCGAAAGGGGTAGAGAACGTGGCTAAGGATAACTTCAAACTGATGAACAGAAGGCATTTAAATAGGACTTTCCATATACGCTAGACCACGTTAGAGTGTGAGACTATCTGGTTACAGAAGGTCTAGGAGGTCAGGACTTAAGAGATTTTTTAGCTCTGAAAACCTAAAACTTTATTGGCCCTTACTGTACTAACGTGGACTACCTCTGTTGGAAGGCTGCTCCACGTCTACAACACCCACATCTCCTTCATTTACATCTAAGCCTCTGACCATCTAGTTTTAGGCCAAGATTACTTTTTCCCCTTGAAATTTACGTATTTAAATGTTTCTATCACACACCCCCCACCCTCTTTAATCCAGGCTACAGAAGATGAGATCACCCAAGTCTTAGGTGATTTTTAAAAGTCTTTACAGATACACATTTGACTCTCACCCGTCGTCATCATCATCATCATCATCATCACCACCATCATCCCCCTTTGTCAGCTGAGCTTCTACGACACTGACAGAAGGATCATTGTCAGGAGATTCCGGTCTGGTTTCCGAAGCAGAAACTTGCAAATTGTCATGTTCCGTCGCTACGTAACTTGACTCTGGTTGCTCGTCGTCACCATGCTGGGAATGTCTTTTCTTCTTCTTCCTTTTTCTTGGAGTCTCCCCGAGCTGGGGTTCACAGTCACTTCCAGTCTCCGTGACTTGGAGCGAGTCCTGAAGTTGCTCATGTCTTCCAGGGGATTTTGAAGCAGATTGGATCTCCGAGTCGGCATCCGCCTGGAGGGCATCAGTTATGCGGTTTTTTTTCTTTTTCTTCAAAGAGACAAAAACCTCAGAATCTGTATTCTCGCTGATAGTAGTCTCCCCTGTCAACATAAAGCATGAATTACCTTTTTTCAATAAGAGACAATATGCTAGTAATTCCATAAGAGACAACCCTACACCGCTAGTGTGTGTGTATCTATCTATATATATATATATATATTTTTTTTTTTTTTTTATTATTATTTTTTTTTTTAACATTTTCAAGTGCATATTTAATTTGAACCTAGTCCTAATTTCTGTATCTGCTAAATGCAAAGCTAAGATACATCTAGGGATATATACTTGGTACAAAAGACAGGAAATGTAAGAAAGACCTTTGAGCCATGTCACATTTTTGTTCAAAGAGCCAAGTTGGGGTTACAAACTCTAATATTCAAATCTCCGGGGTCTTCTGCCTTCTCTCAACAACCCCTTACAGATCATCTTCGATCCAATCAATTACTACAGATCATCCTCGAGTCATTCTATCCATGCAGCCCTATCCTTCTGTTACACCCCTCCTTGCCCCTTGTTGTAACTGCACTACAGAATATGCTTGCGCTATACAAATAAATGTGCTGTGATGTTGAAAGGGCAGTGGGTATGTTCACCTTTAAATGGTTGCATACAGGCACATGCATAAAATATGTATTTTAATAGACTGAATACGGTCAGTAATGGTAAATGGATGATAATTCATTTTGAATGACTAGATAGCCGCTGTCACACAAGTTGTAGATTGTTTTTTTGGGTTGTTTTTTTTTGTGTGGGGATTTACCAAAATGTCTTGACTATGCAAGGCTCCTGCTCACCTATACAAGAGGTCGTCGG
Organism: Spea multiplicata; assembly: GCA_009364415.1. NCBI lineage: Eukaryota > Metazoa > Chordata > Amphibia > Anura > Pelobatidae > Spea > Spea multiplicata. The sequence goes on from VKOC01000008.1 coordinate 1,688,451, forward strand.
TTCGGAAATAGATGAGTCCTCTTCCTGGACCTGTCCCTTCTTCCTTTTCCTCCGCCTCGCTTTATGTTCATCTGTCTGATCACGGGGGGTCACAAGCTCCAAGACCTGATCGTCACGCGTATTGCTGTCTTCTGCCTCCAGGGTTTTCTTTTTCTTCTTTTTCTTGGGGGTTTTGCTTTCCTGTACTTCCACCTCCCTGATCATTTCCAACTGATCTACAGCAGCCGTGTCGTTCTCTTCATTTTGATTCTCTCCGTTCTCCTCTTCAGCTACCAGTTTCTCTTTTCTCTTTTTCTTATGTTTTTTGGGTTTCCTCATGACATCATCACTGTTAATTTGTAAACATTCTACATTTTCTCTCTCATTCTCTCCATCTTCTTCTTCTTTTATTATTAAAAATTGCTTCTCTTTCTTCTTCCTATGCATTTTGTTTTCCTGCGCGTCAAAGGGTTTCTCTTTTCTCTTTGGTGTTTCGGCTTCCTCCGCTTCTGCCTCGCCGCCAGTCTCTGGACCTGATGAAGCGTGACTCCTGTCCTTTTTCTTTGTCTTTTTCTTTACGCGTTTCGTATCCACATCTAGGCTGTTATAATCCAGGGTTGAGTCTTCCTCCATTTGGGTTCTATTGCTGGAAAAGAGAACACGAGAAAGTGATGAACCTTAAGAAGGGTTAAAAAAAAATCATTTCATACCGTGCTTTAGTTAAGATTTGGCTAGTGGACTCACTTAAAAAAAAAGTTTTACCCCAAGAGGCTAAGGCTATACCAAGAAAGGACTCGTTGAGTAATTCTCCTCTCTCCTCATGTATTGACTGCAAATCATACTATTTTTTGTTCAGGAGCCATATGCCTATCCCATGTAGGTTTACATTCCCTCACTGTATTAGCCTCTACCACTTCTGCTGGGAGGCTGTTCCATGTATCTACCACCCTGTCAGTAAAAAAAAATATATATATATATATATATATCCCACTCTTTGAACTCATGCACCTTTTTAATAATTTAATATAACGACCCACACAAAAAACACAGTCCTCTAGATACGTTATATCATAATAATAATACTATTGCTGAGTCTCCAACCCCCCCCCCTTTACATTCAAACCCTCTTAAGAAAAGCATCGAAGAAAAATGAAATTAGAAATTAGACCCTTAAAAATTATTTCAATAAAGCTCTCCCCACATACCTGCAGAATGACGCTCCCCACACGTTTCGAAATTCGAATCTGTAACCGGAAATGAACCCAGGAGCGGTCAAAGGCTAAAGGACGCAGCACCACGGCAACATCCGCTCACAATCTCTTTTTTCTTTTTTTTTCTATCCAACTTTATTAGAAACAGACACACCAACCACAATCACCCGAATCATTTACATCTATATCGAATATTATTCCCATACGTTTCATCTTATTTTACACGTTCTTAAAAGTAGCAGGTAGGTCATTTGAAAATAAATATGACTTTAAATATATGCACCTGTAATAAAAATGTTTATTTTGCTAAAGCTTGAATGGAAAATATCCGGGAATTTAACTTTTTATCTATCTACCTTTCTATCTATACCGTCACCGATTTACCTATCAATATTTATCTAGTCCATTCAATCATAAAGCATGCGTCTCTATTGTGCTTCCTGTTAGCGTCCCGTTACCATGACAACGGGAGCGTCCATTCCTCGCCGTGGGGGTTCACATTTATTCTCAGCCTGTTCTATGTGTGATTTTGAGGCGCAGACATACACGTTTTGATCTTTTTGTATTATTTAATTGTTAAAATACCACCGAGAGCAATTTTACTACTAAAAGACATGAATAACATGTTGTGAATTATGACGTCCATTTTCAGTACCCCCCTACAGGGCTGGCATGGGTTGTGCTGTTGGGCAGTTGAAGCCACCTTGTTGCCTGGAGGCAGAGAAGGGACAAGGAGATGAGAAACTAGGGGCAACTTGTCAGGCCTGAGGGGTAATTAAAAGTGACCAAGTTACAAGGGCGACAAGATAAAAAGTTACAGGAGATCCCCAGAAACATCAAGGGCAGAGAGGCAGCTAACAGAGCCAGCATGATGGAGAATGAGAGATTTGGGGTGATAAGAGACTCCATGAAGAATAATCAGCTGCTGCAAAAGGTAAGGACACCCTGAGTGTACGTGAGTACGAAATAATATCAAGCACAGTTAAGGTGACGTCCCCATTTTGACATCAACTGTACCAAAAAGTTATTTTTTCTGATGTTGCCGCGCAGGCACGGCTGCCAAGTTGGCGCTCTGTATTGCATGGTGAGATTTTCTGAACTTCATCATGTCGTTAATATATGTCGAGAAGCTCAATAGGAGTGGTTCTTCATGATGTATATTTACGTCAATGGGACGAAATATCTTATATGCATAGAAGAATAACATAGAACTCGCGGTTTAGTGAATAAAGCATCTGCGAATCGACTTAGCCGCCCATGTTCACCTGGCTGGCCCACCGCCTGAAGACGCCAAACCCCACCACAAAAGTTACAAACCATACTGAAAGTTATACTCCTTACATCCTTGGAAGGGTCAATAAAGTGGTACCAACATCACGTAAAATCTGAATGCCTAATCCTGAGATAATCCATGGATCGTTCATTAGCCATTTTCTAAAACTCTTTAGTAAATACATTCCATGGCTCCATCGCGGCCACCAATGTCAGTCCCATTGCCGCGGGGCCCATGCTAATTCAAGCAGCTCTGGGTGAATCCATAGGGGTGGCAATCTAATGTTACCATATCCTAACCGTTCACATTTATGTCGCTTTGATGCCCTATTTTGGGATTTATTGCTGCTTTTTAAGTTATTATAGAAATATCATCATATCAAATGTCCACAGCGGAGCCGGATCCCCTGAAGATTTGTTTAGTTGGCAGGGGAAGGAGAGGGACCAAGAAGATCCAACCTCCAAAGATGAAGACCAGGGTTGCCATTTTGGCCCTTAATGGACACTTAGGCACAGTTTTTTGTACTCAACTTTGGCCTTAAAAAAAGAAATTTAAAGTAGGCAATAGAAAATTTCCTGGTTGTCAATTTCTGACTCATAAAAAAACTGGTTTGGCTCCTAAATTTGCAAGTCTCCTAAAGTATAAATAGAGCAAGTGGAGGGACTTATGAAGCTGATATTCAGTACTGGTATCTATCATCGATCATGAATACGGTATACATACTCAGTGTCATTCACTTGGGGGCAGTACGATTTCGTATTATTTCTCTTTTTTTATTTATTAATTTCCATAAAAATGTTTATCTCCATTCGTATAGTCGTCCTGTGGCCAACGGCCTTACGGTGTCATAAAACATTTCTGAAAGTTACTCAAGTGAAAATTTTTGCCCTGATGACCTTGTTAAAAAATATTTATTCCCTAAAAGCCAATCTGGAGATTCTTGAGGAGTCTCCTTATACTGCAGAAAAGTGAGACAGTTTGTTTATGATGAGAAACCATCAGGGGTCGCTCTTTATCACTCCCATCACTCCTGTGTTCCAAT
>VKOC01000008.1:1692055-1705882 GCA_009364415.1 Spea multiplicata
CTGAAAGGATACATTTAGGTCCTATCACTAGCTACGTTAATAATGCTTTAGGTCAAGACGTTTGTTAGCCGGGGAGGGGAAAAAAAAAAGGAAGAAAGACTGTTCTTTTTTTTTTTACTTCTTCTTCTTCTCAAAAGGGCCTGTGCTCAGCGTTCCAGAAATACTACTGATTCCCCAGGCGGCCTAATTTGTTATCTTCTCGGTTGTTAAATGCCAGAACAATAGAGCAAAATCTATTGTTAGCTCTAAAGAGCCAGGTGATTTGCATCTGGTCATGGGTTACAATTTGACGGCGGCGTTCATTTAGGCTGAGCAAGCCGGATCATCGTCGGAGAAAAAGATCCTCTCCTCCCTTGGGTAATCCGGGAGAAAAACCCCACCTTGAGTCGCCGAGAGACGGAGGTTATTTCTTCCGAACCCATAAAACAGCTGCACTCGGCTAAATTGGTTTGCGAGATAAACCCGGATAATTTATGATACCTCTTAATTCGCATAAACTTACGCGTATATTATTCAATTCATTCTCCGGGCAGGAGGGACGGTGCTGGTTTTGCAGTTCTTCCTTGTAACCTACTTATTAGCGTCGTAATTTACGACTGCGCGCCGATTGGCTGCCGCTTACAAAAGGAGCGAACAAGACAAGACAATAAAGCCCGGAGAATGCTTCACCTATACATATATATATGTATTCTTTATTTTCAGCGTCAAGTAGGCAAATCTGGGCTCCTTAACGTATAAGACGTGGAACTGAAACCTTGGTGGAGAGGTCAAGAAATCTATACCCAAAGTAACGTATAGAAAGCGTAAACTTTACAATAACGTATAGAAAGCGTAAACTTTACAATAACGTATAGAAAGCGTAAACTTTACAATAACGTATAGAAAGCGTAAACTTTACAATAACGTATAGAAAGCGTAAACTTTAGAATAATGTATAGAAAGCGTAAACTTTACAATAACGTATAGAAAGCGCTTCCTTTACAACCCTTTGTAAAGAGACGTCCTTTACTCTAAATTTTGGACATGTATACCAATTTTAGCTATTTTTAGTTAGTTGGAATAATCAATGGTTTATGGGCTTTGCGTTTTACACATAGACGGCCGATGTACTAATCAACATTTTTTTATGTTTTCTTACATTTTTTAGGGTTTTCCTAAAGCCTCTGGGTAAATGTCCGTTAAACGTGGTAGCAGACGAGGCATGTGTAAAACTGAGCGTTTGGGGAATGCGACACACTTTGTGAATGTGTGATGTCATCATCATACCTGGGAACTCTCCAGGTTTGACCCGGAGATTGCCTGGTGAAGCACTGCTCCTCTGGGTCATGGGGTCTTGACACGGCCCACTCCCCGCCCAATTCCTCTTTAAATGGGGGTGTTTCCCACTGACATCACGGGACCGCCCACTGACATCAGTGGGCAGTCCTGGCCGCGTCCCGCAAGGGAAGGCTCCCTGTAGCCGGAGCCCAGAAGTTCCCAGGTATGGGTATCATGCCTGGGAACTTTCTAAGTGAGCTGACCCTAAGCGAATATTAACCCTTTAATAGCCAATCGTGAAGATTCGTAGCGACTCTCAAAATGTGTTACCTGCGTTCAAGCAGGGATATCAACCATAACATACTGGGACCAAAAACACCAACTGGAAGCCTTAAATATAAGACAAGAAAGGAGTTGTCGGTTCTAGACTGCGTGACACTGAGAATCTCCCCGAGATTGGGGCAAGAACCCCCGAGAGTTCCCAGGTATAGGTATCAGGCAAAACACAACATGATGGGAAAGGCAAGAATGTTTCATGCCATAGGTTCACAATTTCTTATATTGCTGGGATGAGGTTTTGCCATCCGACCCCCTTTAAAATGGCGGAAAGAACAGGACAGAAAAAAAAGAGAAAGAGAAAAACAGTGAAAAGAATTAAATGTATTAAAATTATTTTATTTATGATGATCACATTAAAACAGATAACAATAATTCAATTTTTTCCGATTTCGTAAATTAAGCAGAATTCTAATTGGCTATGAGGATTTTCCCATTAAATTAGATTTTTTTAGCATACATTAATGTTGATTCTTAGAAATGGGGAATAAAAACATATTCAAAAGAAAATGGGGAAATATTAATAATATATATATATATATATATATATAAATATATATAAATATAATAATAATGTTTTTTGCGTTATTTTCACAGTATTAAAAAAAAATATTGGGAGTAGTAAAAAAAAACCATAAACAAACAAGAAATGTTGGGCTTTTTTATAGAGATATTTTGTTAATTTTACATTTCACGTAGACGATTATCATTCTTTATTATTATTTATTGATTTATATGGCGCCATCATATTCCGCGGCGCTGTGATTTATGGAAATCGTATCGAGATAAATGAACAAAAGAAAAACAAGGTCGCAGATCACGGAAATTAATGTTCTTGACCTAATTTTGGTTTATTTTGGTCTCCTCCTCGCTGCACCAAACTAATTATAATGTTCTTGTATGTAGTCTTAATACACTGTCCTAGGCGTACGGCGGATTATAAGTTAAGAGACGTCTTTATGGGCGATGGGCAGTGAGTGACAGCGACCCACGCGGTCCGAAAGAGACTAAGACTATGTTGGGTAATTTTGCGTCGGGCAGAATGACCATTTATTGCGCATCTGACATTGGAGGGCTTGCGTGTGACACGTCGCGGTGTAAATACTGCGCTTTAATAGGACGCTATGACCTAAGATCTCTAAATACCGTCAAGTATCAAGCTATGGTGCGGATATAAAGCAAACTCAGCCCTCGGGGTGAAAATACATTAGTATTACGCTACCGGAGTCCAGAAAAACAATACACGGGGATGAGTTTTAAATCCCTCTTATCATCCTTTTGTTACCAGTCTATGTGATTTGTAGAGCTGGCTGCGTTGGGGAGAAAAAAAAGAAAAAAAAACACACAAAAAAAATAACAAACATTATAAAAGCGCAATAAACACGAGTCACGTGTCGCGGGGGAGACAATAGAAACAGCGACGCGGGAAGAAAAATAATATATATTATTGGAAGAAAAAGGGCTGGCTTATAGAAAAGATCCCATATATCACTGAAAATGAGATCGCGGGGTACTGCAGAGACGATTGGAGCTTTTGTTTTGCTGTGTATTAACCCTTAGAGTAGACTGGGCTAATTAAGCATTTAGAATCGTTAATACCGGTATATCAAACGTTCTGAAAATAGGAAAATTGTAGATCGGCCCCATTCGGCCCCCGTGTAGTCGTCCTTTTCTCCTGCTGTAAAGACTCAAACCTTAATCAGTCGTTGGTCTCGTCTTAGATTCAGGAGCCGTATGTCTATATCATGCATGTTTAAATCCCCTCACTGTATTACCCTCTACCACTTCTGCTGGGAGGCTGTTCCACTTATCTACCACCCTCTCTGTAAAGCATATTCTCTAATGTTCCGGGGGGGGGTTATTATAGACTCCCACTCACAGGCCCTGCAAAGAAATAGTTTAGGTCTACAAATCTTGCCGGGACCCTCTGTTCATTCCCGGCAGGAGCCTAGAGGTTAATGAAGCCCTAATGCCCGGTGCAATATGACAGCATGTAGGTTTTAACAATAAGAGGCATTAAAACATTTTGGGTTGATTTCTGTGTGTTTCTCTCCTATTATACTATTCTATCAGCTACAGATTGCTTGACCTACACCTAACTGTTTAGGAAAACTCCCCAAAAAGTTTGATCTGATATTTGTTATATTTTCTGTTATAATATAACAGAAAAAAATGGAAAATGCTTCTATTCCTTAATTAAACAGATTACTAGAAAATAATGAAAACAAAAAGGTCAGTTTTTATACAATAAACCATTTCAAGCTTAGAACAAACACGGGCCGTTACTTACAAAATGTGTGTGTATATATATATATATATATTTACAGATATATGTGGAAGTTTAGCAGATTAATCTAATTTTATTACCAAGAATACTAACACTACTAATAACATCTAACATATTAGAAAAAAATGAATTTTATGTCTTTGCTTAATAGAGTACATTCTATTATTACAAGAAATAAGAACGTTTAAAAATAATAAAAAAATAAAATGCTGAAATTATGTATAAAAAACACACAGTGTATAATTCCAGAGCCTTTGTTATATTATCAAAACAGGTCATTTGTCTAAGAAGAAATCAACATATAGTCTACTGGAAAAAAAAAAAAGAAATTATAATTATTAAAATATATACAGAAAAATAATCAAAGAAATAAATTAACAGGAAAATAACATCCCAAAATATATATATATATATATATATAATATAAATATCTTGATAATCTGAGGTTGGTGTGCTCTTTTATTTGTACATAAAATATATTTCAATTGTTATCATTATTTAATTTATATATATATATATATTATTTAATTATAAATTTTTAAAACATAATATAAATAAAATGTATTTCAAAATATATTTAAAAAATATATAAATTAAATATTGATGATAAAAAAAAAACCCCTAAAGATTTTATTGCAGAGACGTCTACGATGGTGTTATAGCGAGGAGGTAGGACAGATCTGATGTGTACCACGGCATGTATACACGATGGAGATCAAAGGACACCATTAAAAGGACAAGGAAGGAAGAAAGAAAAGGATAAACTGAAAAGGCAACAATTTCATTAACCCTCCTGTGTCATTAGCAGTCACAGGGCGAGAAAGGATTGCTTTTAATTAGTAGCTTTCAAAGCTTTATTAAAGGACAATTGCCTCTCCTGCTGCTGCACAGAATACCACGTCGGCTTATGAACACAATGGCCGACCGTTGGAGCTTGAGATGGGCTTGGAAGAACAAGAGCCCACTTTGGGTCCTATTTCAAGTTCTTTTCAAGCTTTCCCTTTTTTTTCTATTCGTATGTAATCGAAGCATAAGATTGAGATGTATACGACAAGCTGCTGTCTCTTTCTTAAGTCCTTATTTTGAGTTGAAGACATGCGTTCATGGAACTTTAGAGAAAGACAAGAGGAAAAGTGAAAAGGAATTAAGGATGAGAAGAAGATGAAGAAGAAGAAGATCAACTCTCTGGAAAAGAGCTGCATTCAAGATCCTCCAAGCATGAAACAAATATTTAGGGACGACAATAAAATGGCTATTGTCATCATCTAGAAACCTTGCATCATGGAGGCTTTGAGGTAGTCTTTTGGGGGTAAAGTCATCAAGGGCACGAAAAAAAAACCCCTGGTATTAATTCACTCAACTATTAAGATTTTATAATAATAATAGTAACTGATGGAAAGATTAACCAAAAAGGAATTATCTCAATAAAAATAAACATAGTTTATATGAATTATTATTTTATTAAATTATAAAAATGTAGACCACCCCCCAACCTTAAACTAATAGGAACAAAAAAAAATGTACTGAAATATTAGGATTTGGACAAAAGAACTTAAAATAAGGCTGTGTTATATACCGATACTAGAAGAGTATATGGTAGATCAGATCTGCATGAAGTGAAATGGATTTAAAAAAAACCAACATTATATGATATTTCATTAAAGCACAAATTTTTGAATTTGAAACCAATTTTGGTTTCGGTTTCAAACAGTGGTGTCCGAAGAAAAAAAAAAAATAAAAAAAAACACACAAGAAGTACAATAGTGATAGTAATAGTAAGTAGTAAAAAAACCTTTTTTTAAAGAGCTGAGATGGTCACAGAGCCAAGCATTTCCTTGAGAGAAGTTCTTCAGCATTCCTGAACAATCCTGCTTAGAGCTGTATGAGTGCGCCCCTTGTGGTGAAATGTGAGTATTACACTAGGCACTTAAAGAGTTGAAAAGTACAAGGAGCTGTCAGAGCCATAAGAATCCTACTTTTTACAGTTCTACACACTAAATAAACCCTTGTGTTTACAGATTACGCTAGTAAATCTCCTAGATAAGCAAGACACAGTGGATAGGATGATGATAAAAAACGTTTTTTTCTAGAGGGATAGGGCAAATAATTCAAATCCAAACTGAGGGAGAAAAAAAAAATAAGTTATTGTCCTGAGAAGAAAGAGTGTCAGGAAGAAAGGGGTTTATGAGATCCAATCAGAATACAGCGTTTCAATTGGTTTGCACTCCAGAATTAGATACTTTCAAAACAATGCAATGATATACTGCATTACTCACTTAGTTACCCAAGTCTGTCTTATTATAGAGATATGGGACACCTATATCAGGTGTTGTTAGAGGCAGGAAGGGGACGGGTCAGAGTTGGCTGGGAGTTGCCAGAATCAGCGGCATGGCCACCCGTCCACCTTAGCTGCGGAGCGCCACAAGGAGGCCATGTGGGAGATGTCTTGAAGGTCTGTCTCAAGGGAGACCAAATGACCCCCCTAACTTGCCCATTATCCCTACTGCCCACAAAAATGGGGCAGTGAGGCAGCTACCCAGGATAGCAGGTACAGTACCTGAAAAGTCAGGACTGTCCCATAAAAACTCGGACCCTTGGTATGTCACTTTGTTTAATCTCCTACAACTGTCAGCTGATGTATATAGCTCCAAACAATCCCATAAACCGAGCACTGGCTGAGGATGAAGTGAGTTGTAGAACATACCAGATGGAGAGCCATAATTATCCCACATTATAAAGTATCTCAGACTTCTATGTTTTTGCACCCTTTAACTATGAATTCCAAAACAGACCCACGTTTTACACTATTAAAGGAAATTACCATTTCTATTTTGTTATTTTAAGATGGGTGACGCTCTCCTTGCCTCCACATGGAAAGAAAACGGAGCGGCTGACATCTCTAAGTAATATGACATTTCCAAATATGGCCGTCCAAGTATTTGGGTATCAAAATGCTATATGTTAAAGAGCGCCTGGTGAAACATGACATCATAATTCATTAGCACAAGTTGCCCCCATTTAAGACAATGATTTATAGGGCATGACGGTTTTTGGATATAATATATGCAGGTTCATTTTTATCTGCGTGCAAGGTACTCTGGGTAAATTGTTCAATGTTCACCGTGGAGAGATTCTGGTGGCCCCTTAACTACTGTAGAGTGAGAAGATGTCAGATTTTACCTCTAGGTAAGTCTAAAATAGAATATGACATCAACGTTGCATACTCTTTTTCCTCCCTCGACGTCTCTCTGTTCTAGGAGCTCAGAATGTTTGCTGGGCATGAGGGTTCTACATCCAGACAGGCCATCTGGCGCACCGGGCAAATGGCCCAACATCCCTCCATATGCACCTGATCTGCCACTCCAGCCGCACATTGGGTGTTGTAGTGTTCAGCCAGCAGCTGGATATGCCTGGCCGCCAGCTACGTGAGCATGAAAACGTCATATCCAGCCACCATTAGGCGTCCGCTGGCCTTAAAGTGCCAGGACCACCTCTTTATCGCCAGCCTGGCCCTGAAATTATTCTTTACCCTCCGTCTCAATTAGGTAAAGAGATATCAATAGATCACTTAAGTCATGTAAAACGTCTTCATAAAGACAGTATCTAATCAAACAAATGGCTGTTAATGATTGAAAGTGGTTGAGGCACACGTTGAAGCGTCATCATCAACCCCCTCTATTTGTCCTTCAGCAGCACTGTGACAGGATGACCTGTCATACAAGGCCCCAAGGTAGTCGGAGATGGCTCCAGCCTGGCTGCCAAACAGGCAGGAACTCCATTGTTTAATTAATCCCATCAATAGGATTGCTGATTGGGGATTAAAGGTTGGGCTGTATGCATGTATCTGTTAATTTATGTTAATGAAGTTCTGTGGCTATATCAGTCTATGTTTTACTACAATAAACTGTTCATTCCTGCTGTACTCAGTTCAAGGTAGTTGTGTTTACTTATTGGGTACACATAGCAGGGTTCCAAGGTGCGCATGCTGACTGGTGCTGGAAGTGATTCCGGGGACAACAGGAGGATACATGTGGGTGATCTCTGGGAGTTACTACAGCTCTCTTGGTGAACCCGTTACAAGCACCCCTAAAAATGGGGCTCTGGCCACACGTTCTATGGGAACAGTCTTAGGGTTGATTAAGAAATGTCCTAAAGAAGGAGTTGCTTGGCCTCCCCTATCTGCTTGCCGTCCCATAAAGTAGGTCCATTTACAATATGTCTTCATACATTGGGAAGTCCTTTTGACCAAGACTTCTTCTGATCTTCATCTGCCCATCCATAGGTCTTCTCGACATGTTCGCTCATCACAGCGTCATATCAGCCTATCCAGCTTTTAATTTAGCACCAAATAAAACCCAAAACAAAAAAAAAAATGTCTACTATTTCTCCTCGGCTTCATCGCCTCGAGACCGTTATATATCTCAACAATACACAGTCACGCAGCATTGTCGGACTATGGTACCTTCAGAACATCGTGAAAAAAAAATATCTTCTTTTATATCCATTCTTCAACACCGAGATGTAATTTGACATCCCCTCCCAAAACAAACCAAAAAAAAAACAAAACAGAAAATGACTCCCGTGGCAAACAAATCATACTCTGCATTTGTGATTTGATTATTTCTACAATTTTCCGGAGAGCTCTTGTGAAAATAAAACATTTTTTTTATTATCTCGATGCAAAACAAGTCTGTCCTGTAAATGATGACTGTTCATTGTAGTGATAAATGATTCCATCTCCCGACTTCCGTACTTTAGAAAGTACCGTCCCAGGAACATGAACGCCGCCCCCCCTCCTCCCGCATCGCCTTGTTTCTGTCTTCTGACACCGCGAGAGATAATTTTTGGCGGCGTGCGGCGGCGGCGGCAGATGAGACGGCACTGACAGCCCAAAAAAAAAAAAAAAAAAATTAAAAAAATGAAATAAATGTGTTTGCTTTTGTTCTCATTTTCTTTAGAAAACAGGGAATATCTATCAGCCGGCGCTCGCGTCTACCCAGCGCTATAAATAACAGACCGCATCTCGCTTACGGGAAAGTCGGAATTTTTACTGTCTTTTCCGGCGGTCCCTGAAATCAGTTCTGATGTACCGCCTGTAAACCGGTAATTATTCATGCAACCAAATAGGCCAATGTACGGAGCCTAATAAAGGGCACTAGGGCTCTCCTATTTGTGCCGCCGTCTGTAGTGCTTGCTCGAACATACAGAGTGTCCTGTTTCAACAGGACAGTCCATTTTTGGGACATAAATCCATGTGTCCATCTTCCCTTTCCTGATGCTCCTTTTCTTCTAGTAGCTTAGAAGGTTTGCTTTGTATCTAAGCGTATCTAAGAATTCTCTGGGTTTAACCTGGAGTCTCCGGGTGAAGCTCTGCTTCCCTGGGTCTCCGGATAAGTATCTTTTTTCTCTGGGCAGAGGGAGCAGCGTTTGGCCAGGACTGCTCCTCTGTCCTCTTCCTGGCGACTGCCACCCACTTCAGTCTCTCTCCCCATCCAATAAAGCCTGTTTGGAGGTAGCTTTGCCCCTTCACATGGCTAACCCTAACCGTATGTATGTATGAGATCTCCCCGACCAGCCCATTCATATCATGGAGGCTCCATCCGGTGCTTTAAAAGACACTTTGCTCCTTTAAGTTATGGAGCGCTGGGATATGATGTCATATCATGTCATATGCTGGCGCTCCACTGTGAGGAGGGGGCGGTTGGGGGTGCTGTCCTGGGTCACTATGAGAACGACTCTGGCATTTTGGGTCTACTGCCTGTTAAAATCCAAAGGTCCTTATGGCAGTGTCCGTAGGCAACCACACAAATATAACATAGTCTCTGCCTAATGAGATACATAGCTGTAACATGAAATAAACCAAACCCCCTTTATTTATTTTTAAATATACCATTAAATGCATATTTTAGCTCGGGGCATGTAATCGGTCAGCCAGGAACATACAACATTTTTTGTGATCTGAAACCAGGGGTTCTATTTTTTCTTAATCCTTCTTAATGCAATGAAAAGCAAAAAAACAACGTACAAGATTCGCAAAAGGATTATACAGACGTGATAATAGTAATTATAATGGTAATTCTTGCTTTTTTTTCTACAAAATCATACACATACAAAAATCACGTGCTATTATTCGCCGAGATGATAGGGTAAGGCTGTAGAGAAACTTTGAACTCACCATAATTTAAAAAATATATATTTTTAACAAAATTCACAAACTGTAGTTCCAATAATTGATCACAAAGTCCTCAAAGCCTGTGAACTGGTATATACATTGATAAATGATCTGGTAAAGGTTCCTCGGACCCTGGGAGTTGTTTGCCCTCTGTCTAACCTAATATAATATAGACTATATCCATGAGTGGGAACTGTCAGGGTTTCCTCCGCAGTCTTAGGGATTTTACTAAAATCTTGGGGTGAATAAGCAGATTCCCAAGGTCACACAGTCTGGAGATGACCCCTTCATATTCTGCCCTGATTTAATGATTTCATGGCTTTCATGGCCATTATTAGAACCACTTGGTTGCCACCATTAGCGAGCTACTACAATAGGACCATTGTGATGGACGGATAGGACCTCTGTGATGGATGTCAGTTCAAGTAGAACATACCCAGGTCGATAACGGCTTCAGGTGACCTCTAGCTTTATCTACAGAGGATTCCGTGAAGACCAAGTGTTCTCCTGCTTTATTCAAACCAATACAGTATTTCTCAAGGTAATAACGGTCCTGTTCCTATTGGCTTTCAAAAAAATGGAAAATGCCCCAAAAATTCCCAAATGGAGACACGTATCAGATGATTTGGTACACTAATAACATTTTTAGCCTACTGGAATTGTTCCCATCATGCAAAATTTGAAGACAACCGCCGACAACTTGCCCGCCATGGCCGAGCTGTCGGCGGCAGTGGAGTCTTCACATTTAAAGCGTGTGAAACAAAAGGACACGAAAATGGAATAAGAAATGGCCACTCTTCTGGTCATTCGCTGAAGCGCCAACTGTCAAGTAGTAGTTTATAGGATCTTAAAGGATCTCATTAACCTCTATGATGCCAAAACAATTGCTAAACAAAAAAGTAGGGGAAATATGGACATAGGATGAGCTGAACTTCCAGGAATTTGATCCAAATGTCTTACAAATCTTTTATTTTTCTATTAGAAAAGATGACTGACGGATAAGAGATGTTCATCATCTAAGAATTACATCCCATGTCTCCAAGGGGTTGAAAAAGGAAATTAAACGGGGTCTGGGTGCATTGTACCGACCGCTGAATTAGAAAGTAGAAAAAGGCCTTAAAAACAGGGGTTTTGAGCAGGGATGCGTGGAATCGAGCAGAACGAAACAAGCATGAAACTCAAATTGAACTTCCAAACCTCTGCTGGGCATTAGTTTTGTTTGTTCTGCTAAGAAAAATTAACCTCAATCTCTGCACAAGGTCCCCTGATTGATTATCATAGTTATTTAAATACTGTAATCTTATTTTCAGCATGAGGTGATAGAACGAAGAAGAAGTGGGGGGGGGGGGGCGGGAGAAGAAGACGGGCAGAAATATATATAAAAAAAAAGGAGAGACGGAATAAATTATCTAACAAAAGAGATAAAGCGGCTTGGCAGCTTACAAAGCCTATTTCAGATCATTCCACTCCGCTGCAGAAGTTGATGAAGTTTAAATGAAGCACTGAATTAGAAGCTCAGAGACGTGAGAGGCGACGGGGGCCCGAGAAGGAATCGTTCAATGACTGCCGGCGAGAGAGAGAGAGTCTAAATGCCGTAATCTTCAATCGCATCTAACATGGGCACCGGCGAGGGAGGGTAATGAGATGAGGCCGGATCAGGCGTGTTGGTTAAAGAAATTAATCCTTCTTGCGGCTCCGCGGGTTCATCCTTGATGCCTGATCCAGGGACCTGTGTCCTCCTAGTCCATCTAAATGCTAACTAACTGTGGGGTGGGATGATCGGGGCTCGGGCTCTTTTTTTTGAGGACTAATCTGGGGACAATGGCAACTCCGTGTTTATGGACTTCCAAGTTGGAGTTGGAAACAATGGCTCTGGTGGAATGTTAACTCGGTGGGAGATATGATTCCCTTTAAAAGGGCCGATGTTGTACAATAGGCAGTGGACATTCCAAAGCGGTTTAAGATGTACAATCACACACGGGATAGAATTTACCGGCAGATCGGCCCCATTCGGCCCCCATCTAGTCTGCCCGTTTCTCCTGCAGTAAAGACTCCAACCTTAATCAGTCGTTGGTCTCGTCTTAGATTCTGGAGCCGTCTGTCTATCCCCTGCGTGTTTACATTCCCTCGCTGTACTAGGCTTATGCTGGGAGGCTGTTCCGCTTACCCACCACTTTCTCAGTAGAGTAAAAAGAGATCTTCTACTCTGCACATATAAAACATCATATAATGTAATGAAAAACAGCAGCCATATTACATGAGTAATAATTTTACAAGCAGAACTGTCTCGCTGACTTTAACAAGCAGCTGACGGCATTTCGGATTCAGACTGTAGCACGAGACGTTCCCTCAACTCTACATGCTATGAACACAGAAGAGTAAAAGACCGGTTCGGAGGAAATTATTTATAATCTAAATATTAAATTAACTCCAGCTGAGAGCGGAAAAAAACACTTAAAGGGCCGGAGCAGAAACGCAGGGATCCCATTCGAATGAACACAAATCCACGATTGCCCTAAACGTACATTTATCAGATTAAATATTAAGGGGATGAATCCCTCGTTCTTCAATAACACATGATTTATGTAAACATTTACATCGTTTATTTGAGTTTATATTTTATCATCATCAAGCATTTTAAGGACTTTTATGTTCCCCGGGTTGACTTAGAACGCAAGTATTAAAAGAATATGTCGGGAGCTTAAACAGTCGGCAATTGCCCAAGATGCCCCAAAGAGCTTCTCGGCTTTACTCGTGTTCCTCTATGTTCAGGTGAATGGAGCTGGCAAGAAGGGGGACACGTTAAAATGGCTCGACATCTTAGAACCAAGTCATAGCCTGAAAACAAGTGACCAAAGACTAGGGGATCTAAGTAGGTTTGACCCGGGGCAGAGAAGAGCGAGAGGGGACGGGATAGCAACAACAAGTAGATGGGAAAGGAGGAGAAATGTTAGAACAAGAGATCGTAATCTTAAACTAGCGGCTTGGAGGCTAAGATGTAATGTAAGGAAGTTTTAATTTACTGGGAGGGTGGCAGATAAGTGGAACAGTCTCCCAGCAGAGGTGGTAGAGGCTAATCCAGTGAGGGGATTTAAACATGCTTGGGATAGGCATACGGCCCGTGACGAGACTGATTAAGTTTTGAGTCTTTACGGCAGGGAAAATGGGTAAAGTACAATCTTGACTCAAAAGCTGTCAGGTTTAGAACCCAACATCTGGCTATCCAACCAGGTGATTTAGGATGGTGCTTTCACGCCGTCTTGAAGCCCAAATAAACATAAAATCGGTGGAGGTGGAAAGATTTACTGTCTTCGAGTTTTGAGCTGAGATTTCTCATTGGGCGTCTTGGGAATGGGTCCTTGCCGCATACCGAGTCACTGGCTGCCGTCTACTTCTATAAGGAACAGGCGCTCCAGAAATCAGCTCGAGGTAGAAGCCGTTCCGTTCTCACATACGCCGACGGTAACATATTTCAAGAAATCAGATCTGCCTGTTCTCTTGGTGCCCTCCAGTGGCCTTCTTTGACAAAGCACTCTGCTTTTCCCCGTAACCAAGAAAACGTATTGACAAAAAAATGATAAATACACTATTGTTTGGGGTCACTCAGCTGTTTTCATAGAAAACAAGTTAATTTCTGGCTGTAACATAATTGCATCAATTAGCCTTTTAAACTTAAACTTGGATCAGCGAGCACAACGTGCCATTGGAACCCAGGAGTGATGGGAGTGATAAAGAGCCATTGAACAGAGGAGTGATGGGAGTGAATAAAGGCGCC
>VKOC01000008.1:1707718-1722234 GCA_009364415.1 Spea multiplicata
CAATGGCTCTTTATCACTCCCATCACTCCTGGGTTCCAATGGCACGTTGTGCTCGCTGATCCAAGTTTAAGTTTAAAAGGCTAATTGATGCAATTATGTTACAGCCAGAAATTAACTTGTTTTCTATGAAAACAGCTGAGTGACCCCAAACAATAGTGTATTTATCATTTTTTTGTCAATACGTTTTCTTGGTTACGGGGAAAAGCAGAGTGCTTTGTCAAAGAAGGCCACTGGAGGGCACCAAGAGAACAGGCAGATCTGATTTCTTGAAATATGTTACCGTCGGCGTATGTGAGAACGGAACGGCTTCTACCTCGAGCTGATTTCTGGAGCGCCTGTTCCTTATAGAAGTAGACGGCAGCCAGTGACTCGGTATGCGGCAAGGACCCATTCCCAAGACGCCCAATGAGAAATCTCAGCTCAAAACTCGAAGACAGTAAATCTTTCCACCTCCACCGATTTTATGTTTATTTGGGCTTCAAGACGGCGTGAAAGCACCATCCTAAATCACCTGGTTGGATAGCCAGATGTTGGGTTCTAAACCTGACAGCTTTTGAGTCAAGATTGTACTTTACCCATTTTCCCTGCCGTAAAGACTCAAAACTTAATCAGTCTCGTCACGGGCCGTATGCCTATCCCAAGCATGTTTAAATCCCCTCACTGGATTAGCCTCTACCACCTCTGCTGGGAGACTGTTCCACTTATCTGCCACCCTCCCAGTAAATTAAAACTTCCTTACATTACATCTTAGCCTCCAAGCCGCTAGTTTAAGATTACGATCTCTTGTTCTAACATTTCTCCTCCTTTCCCATCTACTTGTTGTTGCTATCCCGTCCCCTCTCGCTCTTCTCTGCCCCGGGTCAAACCTACTTAGATCCCCTAGTCTTTGGTCACTTGTTTTCAGGCTATGACTTGGTTCTAAGATGTCGAGCCATTTTAACGTGTCCCCCTTCTTGCCAGCTCCATTCACCTGAACATAGAGGAACACGAGTAAAGCCGAGAAGCTCTTTGGGGCATCTTGGGCAATTGCCGACTGTTTAAGCTCCCGACATATTCTTTTAATACTTGCGTTCTAAGTCAACCCGGGGAACATAAAAGTCCTTAAAATGCTTGATGATGATAAAATATAAACTCAAATAAACGATGTAAATGTTTACATAAATCATGTGTTATTGAAGAACGAGGGATTCATCCCCTTAATATTTAATCTGATAAATGTACGTTTAGGGCAATCGTGGATTTGTGTTCATTCGAATGGGATCCCTGCGTTTCTGCTCCGGCCCTTTAAGTGTTTTTTTTCCGCTCTCAGCTGGAGTTAATTTAATATTTAGATTATAAATAATTTCCTCCGAACCGGTCTTTTACTCTTCTGTGTTCATAGCATGTAGAGTTGAGGGAACGTCTCGTGCTACAGTCTGAATCCGAAATGCCGTCAGCTGCTTGTTAAAGTCAGCGAGACAGTTCTGCTTGTAAAATTATTACTCATGTAATATGGCTGCTGTTTTTCATTACATTATATGATGTTTTATATGTGCAGAGTAGAAGATCTCTTTTTACTCTACTGAGAAAGTGGTGGGTAAGCGGAACAGCCTCCCAGCATAAGCCTAGTACAGCGAGGGAATGTAAACACGCAGGGGATAGACAGACGGCTCCAGAATCTAAGACGAGACCAACGACTGATTAAGGTTGGAGTCTTTACTGCAGGAGAAACGGGCAGACTAGATGGGGGCCGAATGGGGCCGATCTGCCGGTAAATTCTATCCCGTGTGTGATTGTACATCTTAAACCGCTTTGGAATGTCCACTGCCTATTGTACAACATCGGCCCTTTTAAAGGGAATCATATCTCCCACCGAGTTAACATTCCACCAGAGCCATTGTTTCCAACTCCAACTTGGAAGTCCATAAACACGGAGTTGCCATTGTCCCCAGATTAGTCCTCAAAAAAAAGAGCCCGAGCCCCGATCATCCCACCCCACAGTTAGTTAGCATTTAGATGGACTAGGAGGACACAGGTCCCTGGATCAGGCATCAAGGATGAACCCGCGGAGCCGCAAGAAGGATTAATTTCTTTAACCAACACGCCTGATCCGGCCTCATCTCATTACCCTCCCTCGCCGGTGCCCATGTTAGATGCGATTGAAGATTACGGCATTTAGACTCTCTCTCTCTCGCCGGCAGTCATTGAACGATTCCTTCTCGGGCCCCCGTCGCCTCTCACGTCTCTGAGCTTCTAATTCAGTGCTTCATTTAAACTTCATCAACTTCTGCAGCGGAGTGGAATGATCTGAAATAGGCTTTGTAAGCTGCCAAGCCGCTTTATCTCTTTTGTTAGATAATTTATTCCGTCTCTCCTTTTTTTTTATATATATTTCTGCCCGTCTTCTTCTCCCGCCCCCCCCCCCCACTTCTTCTTCGTTCTATCACCTCATGCTGAAAATAAGATTACAGTATTTAAATAACTATGATAATCAATCAGGGGACCTTGTGCAGAGATTGAGGTTAATTTTTCTTAGCAGAACAAACAAAACTAATGCCCAGCAGAGGTTTGGAAGTTCAATTTGAGTTTCATGCTTGTTTCGTTCTGCTCGATTCCACGCATCCCTGCTCAAAACCCCTGTTTTTAAGGCCTTTTTCTACTTTCTAATTCAGCGGTCGGTACAATGCACCCAGACCCCGTTTAATTTCCTTTTTCAACCCCTTGGAGACATGGGATGTAATTCTTAGATGATGAACATCTCTTATCCGTCAGTCATCTTTTCTAATAGAAAAATAAAAGATTTGTAAGACATTTGGATCAAATTCCTGGAAGTTCAGCTCATCCTATGTCCATATTTCCCCTACTTTTTTGTTTAGCAATTGTTTTGGCATCATAGAGGTTAATGAGATCCTTTAAGATCCTATAAACTACTACTTGACAGTTGGCGCTTCAGCGAATGACCAGAAGAGTGGCCATTTCTTATTCCATTTTCGTGTCCTTTTGTTTCACACGCTTTAAATGTGAAGACTCCACTGCCGCCGACAGCTCGGCCATGGCGGGCAAGTTGTCGGCGGTTGTCTTCAAATTTTGCATGATGGGAACAATTCCAGTAGGCTAAAAATGTTATTAGTGTACCAAATCATCTGATACGTGTCTCCATTTGGGAATTTTTGGGGCATTTTCCATTTTTTTGAAAGCCAATAGGAACAGGACCGTTATTACCTTGAGAAATACTGTATTGGTTTGAATAAAGCAGGAGAACACTTGGTCTTCACGGAATCCTCTGTAGATAAAGCTAGAGGTCACCTGAAGCCGTTATCGACCTGGGTATGTTCTACTTGAACTGACATCCATCACAGAGGTCCTATCCGTCCATCACAATGGTCCTATTGTAGTAGCTCGCTAATGGTGGCAACCAAGTGGTTCTAATAATGGCCATGAAAGCCATGAAATCATTAAATCAGGGCAGAATATGAAGGGGTCATCTCCAGACTGTGTGACCTTGGGAATCTGCTTATTCACCCCAAGATTTTAGTAAAATCCCTAAGACTGCGGAGGAAACCCTGACAGTTCCCACTCATGGATATAGTCTATATTATATTAGGTTAGACAGAGGGCAAACAACTCCCAGGGTCCGAGGAACCTTTACCAGATCATTTATCAATGTATATACCAGTTCACAGGCTTTGAGGACTTTGTGATCAATTATTGGAACTACAGTTTGTGAATTTTGTTAAAAATATATATTTTTTAAATTATGGTGAGTTCAAAGTTTCTCTACAGCCTTACCCTATCATCTCGGCGAATAATAGCACGTGATTTTTGTATGTGTATGATTTTGTAGAAAAAAAAGCAAGAATTACCATTATAATTACTATTATCACGTCTGTATAATCCTTTTGCGAATCTTGTACGTTGTTTTTTTGCTTTTCATTGCATTAAGAAGGATTAAGAAAAAATAGAACCCCTGGTTTCAGATCACAAAAAATGTTGTATGTTCCTGGCTGACCGATTACATGCCCCGAGCTAAAATATGCATTTAATGGTATATTTAAAAATAAATAAAGGGGGTTTGGTTTATTTCATGTTACAGCTATGTATCTCATTAGGCAGAGACTATGTTATATTTGTGTGGTTGCCTACGGACACTGCCATAAGGACCTTTGGATTTTAACAGGCAGTAGACCCAAAATGCCAGAGTCGTTCTCATAGTGACCCAGGACAGCACCCCCAACCGCCCCCTCCTCACAGTGGAGCGCCAGCATATGACATGATATGACATCATATCCCAGCGCTCCATAACTTAAAGGAGCAAAGTGTCTTTTAAAGCACCGGATGGAGCCTCCATGATATGAATGGGCTGGTCGGGGAGATCTCATACATACATACGGTTAGGGTTAGCCATGTGAAGGGGCAAAGCTACCTCCAAACAGGCTTTATTGGATGGGGAGAGAGACTGAAGTGGGTGGCAGTCGCCAGGAAGAGGACAGAGGAGCAGTCCTGGCCAAACGCTGCTCCCTCTGCCCAGAGAAAAAAGATACTTATCCGGAGACCCAGGGAAGCAGAGCTTCACCCGGAGACTCCAGGTTAAACCCAGAGAATTCTTAGATACGCTTAGATACAAAGCAAACCTTCTAAGCTACTAGAAGAAAAGGAGCATCAGGAAAGGGAAGATGGACACATGGATTTATGTCCCAAAAATGGACTGTCCTGTTGAAACAGGACACTCTGTATGTTCGAGCAAGCACTACAGACGGCGGCACAAATAGGAGAGCCCTAGTGCCCTTTATTAGGCTCCGTACATTGGCCTATTTGGTTGCATGAATAATTACCGGTTTACAGGCGGTACATCAGAACTGATTTCAGGGACCGCCGGAAAAGACAGTAAAAATTCCGACTTTCCCGTAAGCGAGATGCGGTCTGTTATTTATAGCGCTGGGTAGACGCGAGCGCCGGCTGATAGATATTCCCTGTTTTCTAAAGAAAATGAGAACAAAAGCAAACACATTTATTTCATTTTTTTTAATTTTTTTTTTTTTTTTTTTTTGGGCTGTCAGTGCCGTCTCATCTGCCGCCGCCGCCGCACGCCGCCAAAAATTATCTCTCGCGGTGTCAGAAGACAGAAACAAGGCGATGCGGGAGGAGGGGGGGCGGCGTTCATGTTCCTGGGACGGTACTTTCTAAAGTACGGAAGTCGGGAGATGGAATCATTTATCACTACAATGAACAGTCATCATTTACAGGACAGACTTGTTTTGCATCGAGATAATAAAAAAAATGTTTTATTTTCACAAGAGCTCTCCGGAAAATTGTAGAAATAATCAAATCACAAATGCAGAGTATGATTTGTTTGCCACGGGAGTCATTTTCTGTTTTGTTTTTTTTTTGGTTTGTTTTGGGAGGGGATGTCAAATTACATCTCGGTGTTGAAGAATGGATATAAAAGAAGATAATTTTTTTTTTCACGATGTTCTCAAGGTACCATAGTCCGACAATGCTGCATGACTGTGTATTGTTGAGATCTATAACGGTCTTGAGGGGATGAAGCTGAGGAGAGATAGTAGACCTTTTTTTTTTTGGTTTGGGTTTTATTTGGTGCTAAATTAAAAGCTGGATAGGCTGATATGACGCTGTGATGAGCGAACATGTCGAGAAGACCTATGGATGGGCAGATCAAGATCAGAAGAAGTCTTGGTCAAAAGGACTTCCCAATGTATGAAGACATATTGTATGTGGCCCTACTTTTTGGGACGGCAAGCAGACGGGGGGCCAAGCTACTCCTTCTTTAGGACACTTCTTAACCCCAAGACTATTCCCATAGAACATGTGGCCAGAGCCCCATTTTTAGGGATGCTGCTGAAGGACAAATAGAGGGGGTTGATGATGACCCTTCAACGTGTGCCTCAACCACTTTCAATCATTAACAGCCATTTGTTTGATTAGATACTGTCTTTATGAAGACGTTTTACATGACTTAAGTGATCTATTGATATCTCTTTACCTAATTGAGACGGAGGGTAAAGAATAATTTCAGGGCCAGGCTGGCGATAAAGAGGTGGTCCTGGCACTTTAAGGCCAGCGGACGCCTAATGGCGGCTGGGTATGGCGTTTTAATGCTCACGTAGCTGGCGGCCAGGCATATCCAGCTGCTGGTTGAACACTACAACACCCAATGTGCGGCTGGAGTGGCAGATCAGGTGCATATGGAGGGATGTTGGGCCATTTGCCCGGTGCGCCAGATGGCCTGTCTGGATGTAGAACCCTCATGCCCAGCAAACATTCTGAGCTCCTAGAACAGAGAGACGTCGAGGGAGGAAAAAGAGTATGCAACGTTGATGTCATATTCTATTTTAGACTTACCTAGAGGTAAAATCTGACATCTTCTCACTCTACAGTAGTTAAGGGGCCACCAGAATCTCTCCACGGTGAACATTGAACAATTTACCCAGAGTACCTTGCACGCAGATAAAAATGAACCTGCATATATTATATCCAAAAACCGTCGTGCCCTATAAATCATTGTCTTAAGTGGGGCAACTTGTGCTAATGAATTATGATGTCATGTTTCACCGGGCGCTCTTTAACATATAGCATTTTGATACCCAAATACTTGGACGGCTGTATTTGGAAATGTCATATTACTTAGAGATGTCAGCCGCTCCATTTTCTTTCCATGTGGAGGCAAGGAGAGCGTCACCCATCTTAAAATAACAAAATAAAAATGGTAATTTCCTTTAATAGTGTAAAACGCGGGTCTGTTTTGGAATTCATAGTTAAAGGGTGCAAAAACATAGAAGTCTGAGATACTTTATAATGTGGGATAATTATGGCTCTCCATCTGGTATGTTCTACAACTCACTTCATCCTCAGCCAGTGCTCGGTTTATGGGATTGTTTGGAGCTATATACATCAGCTGACAGTTGTAGGAGATTAAACAAAGTGACATACCAAGGGTCCGAGTTTTTATGGGACAGTCCTGACTTTTCAGGTACTGTACCTGCTATCCTGGGTAGCTGCCTCACTGCCCCATTTTTGTGGGCAGTAGGGATAATGGGCAAGTTAGGGGGGTCATTTGGTCTCCCTTGAGACAGACCTTCAAGACATCTCCCACATGGCCTCCTTGTGGCGCTCCGCAGCTAAGGTGGACGGGTGGCCATGCCGCTGATTCTGGCCACTCCCAGCCAACTCTGACCCGTCCCCTTCCTGCCTCTAACAACACCTGATATAGGTGTCCCATATCTCTATAATAAGACAGACTTGGGTAACTAAGTGAGTAATGCAGTATATCATTGCATTGTTTTGAAAGTATCTAATTCTGGAGTGCAAACCAATTGAAACGCTGTATTCTGATTGGATCTCATAAACCCCTTTCTTCCTGACACTCTTTCTTCTCAAGACAATAACTTATTTTTTTTTTCTCCCTCAGTTTGGATTTGAATTATTTGCCCTATCCCTCTAGAAAAAAACGGTTTATATCATCATCCTATCCACTGTGTCTTGCTTATCTAGGAGATTTACTAGCGTAATCTGTAAACACAAGGGTTTATTTAGTGTGTAGAACTGTAAAAAAGTAGGATTCTTATGGCTCTGACAGCTCCTTGTACTTTTCAACTCTTTAAGTGCCTAGTGTAATACTCACATTTCACCACAAGGGGCGCACTCATACAGCTCTAAGCAGGATTGTTCAGGAATGCTGAAGAACTTCTCTCAAGGAAATGCTTGGCTCTGTGACCATCTCAGCTCTTTAAAAAAAGGTTTTTTTACTACTTACTATTACTATCACTATTGTACTTCTTGTGTGTTTTTTTTTATTTTTTTTTTTTCTTCGGACACCACTGTTTGAAACCGAAACCAAAATTGGTTTCAAATTCAAAAATTTGTGCTTTAATGAAATATCATATAATGTTGGTTTTTTTTAAATCCATTTCACTTCATGCAGATCTGATCTACCATATACTCTTCTAGTATCGGTATATAACACAGCCTTATTTTAAGTTCTTTTGTCCAAATCCTAATATTTCAGTACATTTTTTTTTGTTCCTATTAGTTTAAGGTTGGGGGGTGGTCTACATTTTTATAATTTAATAAAATAATAATTCATATAAACTATGTTTATTTTTATTGAGATAATTCCTTTTTGGTTAATCTTTCCATCAGTTACTATTATTATTATAAAATCTTAATAGTTGAGTGAATTAATACCAGGGGTTTTTTTTTCGTGCCCTTGATGACTTTACCCCCAAAAGACTACCTCAAAGCCTCCATGATGCAAGGTTTCTAGATGATGACAATAGCCATTTTATTGTCGTCCCTAAATATTTGTTTCATGCTTGGAGGATCTTGAATGCAGCTCTTTTCCAGAGAGTTGATCTTCTTCTTCTTCGTCTTCTTCTCATCCTTAATTCCTTTTCACTTTTCCTCTTGTCTTTCTCTAAAGTTCCATGAACGCATGTCTTCAACTCAAAATAAGGACTTAAGAAAGAGACAGCAGCTTGTCGTATACATCTCAATCTTATGCTTCGATTACATACGAATAGAAAAAAAAGGGAAAGCTTGAAAAGAACTTGAAATAGGACCCAAAGTGGGCTCTTGTTCTTCCAAGCCCATCTCAAGCTCCAACGGTCGGCCATTGTGTTCATAAGCCGACGTGGTATTCTGTGCAGCAGCAGGAGAGGCAATTGTCCTTTAATAAAGCTTTGAAAGCTACTAATTAAAAGCAATCCTTTCTCGCCCTGTGACTGCTAATGACACAGGAGGGTTAATGAAATTGTTGCCTTTTCAGTTTATCCTTTTCTTTCTTCCTTCCTTGTCCTTTTAATGGTGTCCTTTGATCTCCATCGTGTATACATGCCGTGGTACACATCAGATCTGTCCTACCTCCTCGCTATAACACCATCGTAGACGTCTCTGCAATAAAATCTTTAGGGGTTTTTTTTTTATCATCAATATTTAATTTATATATTTTTTAAAATATATTTTGAAATACATTTTATTTATTATGTATTTAAAATATAATATAAATTAAAATAATATATATAATATATATAAATTAAATAATGATAACAATTGAAATATATTATGTACAAAAATAAAGAGCACACCAACCAAGATATCAAGATATATATATATATTATATATATAATATATATATATCCTGGGATGTTATTTATTCTGTTAATATTTATTTCTTTGATTATTTTTCTGTATATATTTAATACAATTATAATTCTTTTTTTTTTTTCCAGTAGACTATATGTTGATTTCTTCTTAGACAAATGACCTGTTTTGATAATATAACAAAGGCTCTGGAATTATACACTGTGTGTTTTTTATACATAATTTCAGCATTTTATTTTTTTATTATTTTTAAACGTTCTTATTTCTTGTAATAATAGAAATGTACTCTATTAAGCAAAGACATAAAATTCATTTTTTTCTAATATGTTAGATGTTATTAGTAGTGTTAGTATTCTTGGTAATAAAATTAGATTAATCTGCTAAACTTCCACATATATCTGTAAATATATATATATATATATACACACACATTTTGTAAGTAACGGCCCGTGTTTGTTCTAAGCTTGAAATGGTTTATTGTATAAAAACTGACCTTTTTGTTTTCATTATTTTCTAGTAATCTGTTTAATTAAGGAATAGAAGCATTTTCCATTTTTTTCTGTTATATTATAACAGAAAATATAACAAATATCAGATCAAACTTTTTGGGGAGTTTTCCTAAACAGTTAGGTGTAGGTCAAGCAATCTGTAGCTGATAGAATAGTATAATAGGAGAGAAACACACAGAAATCAACCCAAAATGTTTTAATGCCTCTTATTGTTAAAACCTACATGCTGTCATATTGCACCGGGCATTAGGGCTTCATTAACCTCTAGGCTCCTGCCGGGAATGAACAGAGGGTCCCGGCAAGATTTGTAGACCTAAACTATTTCTTTGCAGGGCCTGTGAGTGGGAGTCTATAATAACCCCCCCCCGGAACATTAGAGAATATGCTTTACAGAGAGGGTGGTAGATAAGTGGAACAGCCTCCCAGCAGAAGTGGTAGAGGGTAATACAGTGAGGGGATTTAAACATGCATGATATAGACATACGGCTCCTGAATCTAAGACGAGACCAACGACTGATTAAGGTTTGAGTCTTTACAGCAGGAGAAAAGGACGACTACACGGGGGCCGAATGGGGCCGATCTACAATTTTCCTATTTTCAGAACGTTTGATATACCGGTATTAACGATTCTAAATGCTTAATTAGCCCAGTCTACTCTAAGGGTTAATACACAGCAAAACAAAAGCTCCAATCGTCTCTGCAGTACCCCGCGATCTCATTTTCAGTGATATATGGGATCTTTTCTATAAGCCAGCCCTTTTTCTTCCAATAATATATATTATTTTTCTTCCCGCGTCGCTGTTTCTATTGTCTCCCCCGCGACACGTGACTCGTGTTTATTGCGCTTTTATAATGTTTGTTATTTTTTTTGTGTGTTTTTTTTTCTTTTTTTTCTCCCCAACGCAGCCAGCTCTACAAATCACATAGACTGGTAACAAAAGGATGATAAGAGGGATTTAAAACTCATCCCCGTGTATTGTTTTTCTGGACTCCGGTAGCGTAATACTAATGTATTTTCACCCCGAGGGCTGAGTTTGCTTTATATCCGCACCATAGCTTGATACTTGACGGTATTTAGAGATCTTAGGTCATAGCGTCCTATTAAAGCGCAGTATTTACACCGCGACGTGTCACACGCAAGCCCTCCAATGTCAGATGCGCAATAAATGGTCATTCTGCCCGACGCAAAATTACCCAACATAGTCTTAGTCTCTTTCGGACCGCGTGGGTCGCTGTCACTCACTGCCCATCGCCCATAAAGACGTCTCTTAACTTATAATCCGCCGTACGCCTAGGACAGTGTATTAAGACTACATACAAGAACATTATAATTAGTTTGGTGCAGCGAGGAGGAGACCAAAATAAACCAAAATTAGGTCAAGAACATTAATTTCCGTGATCTGCGACCTTGTTTTTCTTTTGTTCATTTATCTCGATACGATTTCCATAAATCACAGCGCCGCGGAATATGATGGCGCCATATAAATCAATAAATAATAATAAAGAATGATAATCGTCTACGTGAAATGTAAAATTAACAAAATATCTCTATAAAAAAGCCCAACATTTCTTGTTTGTTTATGGTTTTTTTTTACTACTCCCAATATTTTTTTTTAATACTGTGAAAATAACGCAAAAAACATTATTATTATATTTATATATATTATATATATATATATTATATATTATTAATATTTTCCCCATTTCTTTTGAAAATATGTTTTATTCCCCATTTCGTAAGAGACAGACATTAATGTATGCTAAAAAAATCTAATTTAATGGGAAAATCCTCATAGCCAATTAGAATTCTGCTTAATTTACGAAATCGGAAAAAATTGAATTATTGTTATCTGTTTTAATGTGATCATCATAAATAAAATAATTTTAATACATTTAATTCTTTTCACTGTTTTTCTCTTTCTCTTTTTTTTCTGTCAATCATGAAGATTCGTAGCGACTCTCAAAATGTGTCACCCGTTATTTCATGATACTTAACTGAGTCACCTGCGTTTAAAATGGCGGAAAGGGGGTCAGATGACAAAATCTCATCCCAGCAATATAAGAAATTGTGAACCTATGGCATGAAACATTCTTGCCTTTCCCATCATGTTGTGTTTTGCCTGATACCTATACCTGGGGACTCTCAGGGGTTCTTGCCCCAATCTCGGGGAGATTCTCAGGGTCACGAAGTCTAGAACCGACTCCTCCTTTCTAGTCTTATATTTAAGGCTTCCAGTTGGTGTTTTTGGTCCCAGTATGTTATGGTTGATATCCCTGCTTGAACGCAGGTGACTCAGTTAAGTATCATGAAATAACGGGTGACACATTTTGAGAGTCGCTACGAATCTTCACGATTGGCTATTAAAGGGTTAATATTCGCTTAGGGTCAGCTCGCTTAGAAAGTTCCCAGGTATGATGACCATACCTGGGAACTTATGGGCTCCGGCTACAGGGAGCCTTCCCTTGCGGGACGCGGCGAGGACTGCCCACTGATGTCAGTGGGTGGTCCCGTGACGTCAGTGGGAAACACCCCCATTTAAAGAGGAATTGGGCGGGAAGCGGGGCGTGTCAAGACCCCGCGACCCAGAGGAGCGGTGCTTCACCAGGCAATCTCCGTGTCAAACCCGGAGAGTTCCCAGGTATGATGATGACATCACACATTCAAAAAGTGTGTCGCATTCCCCAAACGCTCAGTTTTACACATGCCGCGTCTGCTACCACGTTTAACTGACATTCACCCAGAGGCTTTAGGAAAACCCTAAAAAATGTTGATTAATAGATCGGCCGTCTGTGTAAAACGCAAAGCCCATAAACCATTGATTATTCCAACTAACTAAAAATAGCTAAAATTGGTATACATGTCCCAAATTTAGAGTAAAGGACGAGGGGCTCTAAAGGGTTGTAAAGGTAGCGCTTTCTATACGTTATTGTAAAGTTTACGCTTTTTATACGTTATTGCAAAGTTTACGCTTTCTATAAGTTAGTGTAAAGTTTACGCTCTCTATACGTTAGCGTAAAGTTTACGCTTTCGATACGTTATTGTAAAGTTTACGCTTTCTATACGTTATTGTAAAGGTAGCGCTTTTTATATGTTATTGTAAAGTTTACGCTTTCTATACGTTAGTGTAAAGGTAGCGCTTTCTATACGTTAGTGTAAAGGTAGTGCTTTCTATACATTAATGTAAAGGTAGCACTTTGGGTATAGATTTCTTGACGTCTCCACCAAGGTCCACGTTTCAGTTCCACGTCTTATATGTTATGGAGCCCAGATTTGACGCTGAAAATAAAGAATACATATATATATATATGTATAGGTGAAGCATTCTCCGGGCTTTATTGTCTTGTCTTGTTCGCTCCTTTTGTAAGCGGCAGCCAATCGGCGCGCAGTCGTAAATTACGACGCTAATAAGTAGGTTACAAGGAAGAACTGCAAAACCAGCACCGTCCCTCCTGCCCGGAGAATGAATTGAATAATATACGCGTAAGTTTATGCGAATTAAGAGGTATCATAAATTATCCGGGTTTATCTCGCAAACCAATTTAGCCGAGTGCAGCTGTTTTATGGGTTCGGAAGAAATAACCTCCGTCTCTCGGCGACTCAAGGTGGGGTTTTTCTCCCGGATTACCCAAGGGAGGAGAGGATCTTTTTCTCCGACGATGATCCGGCTTGCTCAGCCTAAATGAACGCCGCCGTCAAATTGTAACCCATGACCAGATGCAAATCACCTGGCTCTTTAGAGCTAACAATAGATTTTGCTCTATTGTTCTGGCATTTAACAACCGAGAAGATAACAAATTAGGCCGCCTGGGGAATCAGTAGTATTTCTGGAACGCTGAGCACAGGCCCTTTTGAGAAGAAGAAGAAGTAAAAAAAAAAAGAACAGTCTTTCTTCCTTTTTTTTTTCCCCTCCCCGGCTAACAAACGTCTTGACCTAAAGCATTATTAACGTAGCTAGTGATAGGACCTAAATGTATCCTTTCAGCTATCTCGAAATGACACTTTTTTTTTTTTATTTGGAAAGATTCCAGTCGCCTTGTTTATATAGAATAGAATCTTAAGAGTTCTGTGTCTTATTCTGCACCCGTAGAGCCCATCCGAAGGAGAAGACCGAGAAGAAGAAGAAGACCCTATAAGAGTTTATGCCAAAATGTTGACCTTCTTGACCTTTTTAGCAGAGGTCCTTTGATACATTGTGACAGCTAAGACATTTGTCGACCTTAAGTACCAACGCAGTGAGTTATATGGTTGTTGGTTGGAGGAACGTGTTGGGGATGATGGTAAGTATCTGGTAAAGGGGTGAATTAAAGAGGCAGTAATGCCCAGAAATGATCCCCCCCCCCCAGGCATCTCTAAGAAAGGAGGTTAGGTGAGGATTAGACACTAGGCACAAGCTTTGAGGGCCCCTATGGCACTAATGCCACCAGCAGGTCACAGTAGCCAGGAGGCAACAGGGTCACATGATTAGGAGTGTGGTAGAGTGCGTGTGTGTGTGTCTAGGAGCCACTGAGAATCATAAATGTTTTCATAAAGAGCTTTGATTAACTCAGGTACCAATTATCTGGTGGCTCTTACCCCCTTTCCGACAGGTAGGAGCAGCCCTTGAACTAAGTGCCCAGGCATTCGGTGGGGTACGAACACCCACCACCAGGCGCTGGGATTTGACTTCACTGCATTTTAAAGACCCTCTGCGCCGAGTACCTTAGCTGTGGAGCCACAGCAGGCATTAGGTACCATGTGCCATCCGTGTAAAAGTGCTTGCAGCAGCTAATCGGTGGCAAAAAAGAGCTCCTATTGAAGTCAATGGGAGCGCTTTCCACCTGTGGGGTCTGCAGAGACCCCTACCGACAACTTTCCCCGAACGAGCACAGGAGCTGACTGGGGTTAAGTATATCGCATGCAGAGATAGAAGA
>VKOC01000008.1:1725560-1775288 GCA_009364415.1 Spea multiplicata
AGAGGGGGGGGGACCGCGGAAAATACAGCAGAATCTCGTGAAATCCGGCCCAGATATCGTCACGGTTTTCTGGATCATACGGCACTGGAATAAACCCAAGCGACGCATTATATTTTACTACAAGTTTCCCAGCGATGATAAATAACTCTGCACTCGTAATGTCGGTGCAGCACAGCAAACGATTCAAAGCTAAGCCTCTTAAAGGAGATCTGTTACCTGTACAAAGTTTGGTGGCGCTAAACTCGTTTATTAAAATGACTTAATCGCTATTATCGTTCGGGAACTGTTTGCCTTGAAAGGGTCTATTTTACATTTTGGAAGCTAATAAATGTCATGCCTGCTAACTGTCCTTCTAGCTACGGAATAGTCCTTTCCAAAGGCTGCATGGAGTCAATCTGCAACAGTCAGCAACTTGTCAACGGGGAGATGTACGTTAATGGGGAGGGTAATTAGAGAGATCAGAGAACCCAAAATGATTCAGGATAATATTAAAATTATTGTTTAAAAAAAAAAATGTGACTTTAAACAAGAACTGAGGATTTCCACCCATTTTTGGTGAACTTGCCGAGATATTTTACAAGTAATAGGTCTTCGACGTTGGTATGGAGTTGTTAGTCCTCCGTGGCCATTCTGTAACATAGGTCGTGCTTGCTCGGCTCCCAGGGGCCACGGCCATGCCTGCGATATGCCCTATGTCAGCGGCTACGGGAATCCTCCTATGTTGCTGTGTTAGGAGTAAAAGGCCGTAACAAGACACGCGGAAGCTCCAGGGTATTTGCAGAAACGAACTCGCTGCAAAAAATAAAATTAATAAAGACTCGGTGGTGCCTTAGTGCTTAATTATTGCAAACGTGAAGGGCCCAGACTCGGGTCAACGAAAACGCCTTGACATGGGAAGAAAAGAAATGGACAATGGGTCACATGCGTTCTGCAACTCAGACATAGGCTCAGTGCCATTTCCCTTCTATGTCCTTCGGCTCCAGACTTGGAACATGGACCGGTATGAGCGGCCGTGACCCTGTGGTGCCGATTGGTGACCCTATTGCCGACGAGTGTTTGGATAGTCTCTCCTGGCCACATGTGTACGTGGAGTAAGTTCATTGGATGAATGTTGGGCTATCACCATCCTGATTATTTTGTACGCCATTATTTGTACAATATGATAACTGGAGAAGACTTTCAAGAAGTAGCACAATTGTAAGTGGTCATTATTTACTCTCTCTGGCATCAGTCACCCCTGGCCCGTTAGGACATGGGGTTCCGTTCTCTGCCCTGGAATATGTATACATTGCCTCTCACCGTTACTTATTCTCTTGGAACGTTGGCATTTAAGGGTGTTTAGACCCAAAGACACGTCTGTGAGGTCATCCAGAGCGAACCCATCTATAGAAGCTATCACCAAGGGAGAGAGATCTGAGCACCTCTCCAGCCCGAGGGCCTTCCTTGGACAGAAGCTTTCCCAACTCGCACAAACTATATTCTCTGATATAGATCCATCGTCAGGGTTTGACTGTTTATCTGTTTGCCTCGAAAATTAATAATTTTCAAAGTGAGTTTTTTTTAACAAATAATATTTTTTGAAATTGCTTGAAAAATCAGTAATTTGGTCCATATATATATATATTTTTATATATCTATATATCTATATATATATAATCACGTTTTATGTGGTTTTCTGCTTGCGCCAGAAGAGCCGGTTTTATAATCAAATAATCGTTCCTCTCATTTGCTCAGCTGGGAGAGAGAAATAAAGCAGAATTGAAAATAATCTGCCATTTCTTTCCTCATTTGTAGTTTTCGAGCATTTGCAGGGCTTACCAAGACACATGCTCCCAATTAGCTGCTCCTCTTAATTTAAATACCTCATAAATTATCTCCTGTGCACGAGGATTATCACTTCATAATGCGAGTTAGCATTTAAATAAATAGCCGTGATGTCGAAAATTAGAGAGGTTTACAATCGGATCTCTGTAATGAAGGGAAATATCCCGGCAGCTGAGCCTCTACAAGGACGATATGGGGGGCTTCCCCCCAATTCTATTTGGGGGATCAGAAGGAAAATTGATAATAAAGATCAGTTATTGGAGCAACAACCATGGTGTTTTTTGTTTGTTTTTACCAAAAAGGCCTTATTTTCCATATCTCCTTGGAGTCTCCGATTAGGAAGAGCAGTCGCTCTTTCAGCCCTAAAGGGTATATTCACAAAAAGAGAGAGACTTCCGTCTTCATGCACAGAAAATGCTCCCATTGCCTTCAATGGGAGCACTTTCCTGCCTCTGATTGGCTGCTTCAAGTAGCCAATAAATGCCACGAATGGGCAGACCAATGAGAAGAAGGAGGGTAGCTGCAGTAGCAGAGCTGCAGTGTCTACTAAGTCTTTTTTATTTTTTCTCTTGAAGAATAATTTAACAAATAAGGAATGTAAAATAGAAGATCTTTTTGAATTTTAGATCTTTACATTAAAAAACTAAAAGCATGAAGCTACAATTATTGTTGATATTTTTTTAATTTTTTTATAATGGACTAGGATATTTGAATTGGTCTAAGAACTTTTAATTTCTATGTTACATCCTATATTTATGTTGTTATGGCTAACTTTTTCTTTATTTATAGTGAATAGCGTTTTGGCTCTATTAATCAATGTCTCGTTTACCGTCATTCTTTCCATTCATCCCATTGATAATATTTTGTCAGATGTTTGGCTCCTCTCGGGGGAAGATGGCAGCACAGATGTGACACGTGTAACTGGGATAAATATTATGGATTGTTTCCAAACTGCACACCCAACCCCGTTAATGTCGCCCCTGCATAGAGGTGTCAAAGGGCAGGATGAAACAAGCTTGTAAAACCGCAGGACCAGCCCCTAATACTGACACTGACAAAATATCACCTTGTTCATTCAATCATTAGGATGCTGAATGGGGAGTAGGCGATGAATGAGACAAAAGTTTAATAGAACAAAGGATATATTGACATGTATTTACTGGAGTGTAAAAAAAATATAGATTTTTTTTCTCCATTTTTCTCTCTCTCTTTATGTATATATAGATTTTTTTTCTACTTTTGTCAAATTATTTACATTTTTTTTAAATACACTAAAATATAATTTAACATTTACTTTTTTAACTGCTAATTGCAGTCGATTTAAATAATTAATCTTCTTAAAAATATTTCTGTTTAAAAAAAAACTAAAAAAAAATGATTACATCATCATTTAATCCCCTTGACATTACAAGCTCCCATTGGTCAACCAGGCTTTTGTTTTTGATGATGGAATTGCAGATTTATTTATTTTAGCGTACCGCCTCACGCTTACTTTGCTCGTCGGCCATTTATATTCATTATTGATAGAGCAAAGCTAAAGTAGGCCATCATACTTATGGAGATAGCATAGGATTCCACTATGCCCTATATGTTTTAAAGAATAATGGTGCCATAATGGAATAAATCTGAAAAAAAATTCTTTAAGGGGATCAACCCAACCTTTTTTTTAAAATAAAAATAGTAAAAACTAAATTTATTTAGTTTTTAAAAAATATATTATTATTGTTCATATGCAATTCTAAATTGTCTTATGTTTTCTTACA
Organism: Spea multiplicata; assembly: GCA_009364415.1. Taxonomy (NCBI): domain Eukaryota; kingdom Metazoa; phylum Chordata; class Amphibia; order Anura; family Pelobatidae; genus Spea; species Spea multiplicata. The sequence goes on from VKOC01000008.1 coordinate 1,729,148, forward strand.
CCCTAAAGGATTTTTTTGAGGGCATTAACAGTTTTTTGAGAACTACATATGGCCCAATCTTTATTTTTTTTTTACGTGTGTGATCTTTTAATACACATTAATAAGAAAAAACATAAAAATACTTTATTAATATTTTATTATATAGAATAAAATCTATTTTATTAATAATTTCCAACAGTCTATATGGCAGTTTTCGATACGTTGACCTCCCGCCTCCTGATTGGCTGCTTTTTTTTGAAGAGCTTTTGAAATTTTTTTAAAAAAAGTTTTAAAAAAGTTGCAAAACACGTGAGATTTGAGGCCCAAATCTTCACAACTAGGTCCAAATTTTTGTTGTATTGATTATTTTAGGTTTGTTTTATTGGCGTTCCACACGCCTAACAGATATAGTTATCGTAAGATTGTTTTACCTGTCTTTTGCTCTACCTTTCTATTATTCTTCCTCGCGCAGGTTTATATCCGGCTTCCATGTAAAAGGATTGCCAGGAGAGCTCTTTTTAAGCTGTATTTTAATAAGTCAATATGGCAGCTCCAAATTATTTAAAGCTTCTTAGAAGGGATTAGAATTGATTTCTTTGGGGAATCGGAGAGGTGTGCCGTTGCTCCCGAGGGCTTTGCTTTTTATCGAATCTGCAGCCGTCTCAGTGAAAAAAAAAATAGAACTATAATTGACCGCAGGTTATTAGGAGGGTATTTGGAGAACGACTGGCTATGAATTACGGGCTTTGCCTCAGATCAGAGCAGACAGGTGTCTTTAAAAAAAAAATACAAGATACTATTAATTATCACCTACATGTGTTGGGTGAACTCTTTCAGTTAAGGACAAAAAGGGTAGGTTTGGGTTCCGATGTCATTCTATAGAACCCTGGACTAACGCGAGGGTTTATGGGATATTGACGTTCTGGGCAGATTTCAGAGGAGAGTGATTTAAATGATGATTGGTTTGCAGGGTAAAAATTATCAGGAAAGACTAAGGGATCTCAAAATTAATGGCTTGGATGAGACAAGAGAGAGGGGATGGGAGAGAAGAGAGAGAGGATAGAAGAAAAGACAGAGAGAGGATGGAAGAGGAGAGAGAATGAATGGAAGAGAAGGCAGAGAGGGTATGGAAGGAGAGAGAGAGGGGATGGAAGAGAAGGCAGAGAGGGGTGGAAGAGAGAGTAGAGAGGAATGGAAGAGAAGAGAGAAGAGGGATGGAAGAGAAGAGAAAGAGGGGATGAAGAGAGAGAAAGCAGGGATGGAAAAAAGAGAGGGGGATGGAAGAGAAGAGAGAGGGGGGGATAGAAGAGAAAGAGAGAGGGGATGGAAGAGAAGAAAAAGAGGGAATGGAAAAGAAGGGAAAGAGAGGGGATAAGAGAGACGAGAGAGAGAGAGGGGATGGGAGAGAAGAGAGAGAGGAGGTGGGAGAGAAACATTTAAATGCAAAGTACAGGAGGGGAGTTAATTTAAAAGGAGGAGAAATTTTAGGACAAGAGACCAGAATCTAAAATTAGAGGGCCGGAGGCTGAAATGGAATGGTAGGGAGTTTTACTTTACTGAAAGCGTTGTAGATAAGTGGAACAGCCTCCCAGTCTGGTGGTTGTGTTGTTACTACTTCACACCAAATGTTACGTCATAAGCTAGCTTCGTCAATATGTTCTAAAGACAAACATAGAAAAAATATAGTAATAATTTAAAGTATAGACTATAATAATAATGATAATATCGTGTACATAAAAAATGACGGTTTGAACGATTTTCTGTTTTGAGGAAGCTTACTTCGATCTGGAAATTTCTAGGTTAATTTTCTACAGGGTACAATCTGGTTGCGTTTTTAAATCCCCTCCATATTGTAAAAGTCCTGGGCCCCTTTACTTCACAAACTAGTTTTTAAACCTACTGTGGATTTTTTTCTAAATGTTCTAATTAATCACGCGAGAGAGATTTAATTTGGTTCTAGCCTTTAGGAAGGACTTTCTAAATTAATGAAAGGAGGTGTCTATTAGAGGCCTGCGCATGCTGCAAGGTCTTTGCGTTTTTGAAATGCCAAAACAATATTAAGGATAGGCCAGGAACATAATAAACTATTTACTTTTACCTGTTCCTCCCCGGGATACACATCGCATGCCAGATTTATATATTTCAGATATATTCCTATATATATTCCTTAGTATCCTGTAAATATTATACTCGGAACTGATGATTATATACAGTTATACCCTTAAGTATGTTGTGTTTACCTGTTTTAGTGTTATTGATGTCTGCAGAACTTCCTGATGTATATTAATAATGTTATCTTGATTTAGGTGCTGGAAGCAGCCATCTTTGTTTGTTCTGCTCTAGCTTGAAGACCACTTGAAGGCTATTAGGTGTGATGGCATTGCTTGGATTATGTTGTAGTAACGGGGAACTAATGACAATGACCTACATACCTAGAAGGGACCAGGGATCATATTGTATTCCCTGACCACCGTCGGATAGGAGCCTCCTGGTTGGGAACTTTATTGGTCTACTGGTTTTCCCAACCCTGCCCAACTCACGCAGATCTTTACCCTTTCCAAAAATACAGCCGTCAAGCTTGAGGAGTCACCTTGGAACCTCAGATGTTCCCCCGTAACAGTACACAGCCCAACATGATAACATGCATAATTTAAGCCAACAATCCTTGATTCTTCTTTATGTTATTAAGTAGTTAGGTCTTGGGGATGCCAGAACGTGTCTACAAACCCTCGACAGATAAGAGATGCCCACCGATACCCAACACAAACAGTGCCTTTAGTGTATCCCCCCATTGGTCGTTCTATCTTGTATCACCACACTCTTGTCTAATCAAAGTCTACCTGGCTTCTTCACGAAAACACATTGTTATCACGCTGTCTTATTTTCCTATTAAAGTCACAAAACACATGTCACGTGGCTACTGGACCCCGCCGTTTCTTTTCCAAGATCGTCCTCCTGAATAATGGACTTCTTTCTTCTCTCCCTCTCTCGGCACCCTCTGAATATCTCTCGTCTCCCTATGTTCAGAGAGCAGATTAATGAAACTTCAAGCCAAGTGGCAAAATAAATCTTCCCATCTCAAACGCAGAACAGCGAGATCATGTAAATGCTAATGAGATCCGGATTTCATTCTGTCTCGGGAGGGGAAACGGCCCATCCTTGTTGGAACCCAAACCACCGAGATATTATAGGGAACCAGAGATTCGACTGTAAAGCCTTCCATGTACCAAAAATCAAGCTTTAGTCTAAAACCATTGTTTTTTCCCCTTAATTCTACAAAGATTTTTCTAGCCCTACATTCTGCAATACAGCAATTTAATCCAACATCACTTGGCACTACCATGCTAATGACATCATCTTTCATGGTGCCAACTTGGATCCACTTGGTTATGGCTGCCATTCTTAAGTAATAATCTATAAAATATTTACAGTGTTAAAATATTAAAAAAAATAAAATAAAAATTATCTCCGCATTCTGTAATTAAGATCTCCTTATACCGTAGAACCCCAGTCTTTAAATAAATCCGAGTAGCCCATTCTGGCAATAATCGGCTACATGTGATTTGCATAAGGGCATTTCCTGAAATCTTGATGTATTTTTTTAGAAGCCGTTACCATAAATAAAACTGAAGAAGCCCAATGTTTATTCCTTGCCTGAGCCGTTAAAAAAAAAAAAAAAGGAGATGATTTCCATATGGTGCCTAGAAAAATAAAATATAAGGATCGGCTGGGTAGGCAGCGCACGCTAATTTTAATTATAGGAGAGATGCAGGATATCGAGGCGCAGAGATGACATCTTAACGAGGTTTAATGAAGCTGTGCATATATATGGAAACAGCTGTCACTCTGCTCTGTATTCCAGATAGGTAGCCTTATGACTGTTTAAAATCTTCAGGAAAGTGTGCACTATTGGTGTAATGGGTAGTCCAGGACTACCACCCACCACGCCACGTTTCAGCCACAATGCTCTTATCTACCATGTAACATGTTATGGATATGCCCGCATTTTGGGCATGCTTAGAAGACAATACGCACAAGACTACAGCACTCCCTTCTTCGTATAACATCTATGTATCTCACCGTAGAGGGTCCCTTTTTGGGTCCTGTGTCCCTCTTTCCTACCATGATGTCCTTCTGTTCTAGGAGCTAGAATGTTTTGCTGGCTATGAGGACATCACAGGTGTCCATAGACCTAAAAGGTACATAAACTACCATGGATAGAAGCCCCATCCTCCAGCCGCACCTCTACCAAGACCTCCTGTAACAAAAATGGCCCTCTTTGGTCACTGGGAATGTTATATTAGTATGTAGATATCATTTATTATATATGTATGGTGCTCTAGCCACCACCAAGCATGCCTTCCATGGTCCTCTGAGCTGCACTTGATCTAAAAAATCTAAATCTAAAACCATCCAAAATCTCATTAACGACTTTTAGAACCGTTACCGTAACAAAGTGATTGTTTCTACCAGATGTTCTAATGTTCTTTCTATCTCTGGTGGCAAACTTTCTAAAAGTAAAATAAACACAGTTCCACACCTGTCCATAAAACTATAATAAAGCCATTGGAATTTTTTAGAATTGCCCTAGAAAGACGCTCATCCACTCTTGTTTGCCAATAGAAAAAAGGAGAAGTTTGCGATAGATATTCTCAACATATTTTGCATGCATTATAAATGGGCCAAGAGGACACAGAAGGAGTTATGAATGGAACTGGGGTTTCTGTACGTGGATCGTGAAGACACACTTATTCATGATGAGTCTTACTCAACGGTGGATAACATCAAAGTCTACGCGATACTCTTCGGAGATTCACTCATTAAAGTCGGTCAATCCATTATTAATACATCTTTGGAATCCAAGCCCATAAATCTCTATCAATTTGGCCATTGAACCTAGTCAAGTCTTCTACATGAAAGGAATCCCAAGCAGACCCCAGCACCGGTCCCTGCATCCCTTATGGTTTTGGGACAATGTCAGTCCCCTAAAGACCTCACCATGGTGATGATATGCTAAGACAGTGATGAACTGAGCGTAGTTAATCCTACCGATAGAACACAAGTGAAACACACAGCAGTAGACAAAGAGTTCATTCGAAAAACCCAAATAAAGAGGCAGCGATTGTCTCCCCTTGTTGCCATGTTAGTGTGAAGATCTTAAAGCAATAAATACCCGTACAGAGGATCTCCCTTCTCACATCCCATTGATCGATAAAGGATTATTGGCCATTCCCAGGGTGGCTTGTGTTGTCACCTCCCAGATGTTTAAAACATGGGCTTAATTTGCAATCCAATTAATTTGTACTCATTTGATCTTAATACTATTCTGTTCCATTCTTACTTAAGATTTTTTTTTTCCAGCATGGCTCTTTTGATCCAAAACGCAGTAATCTGATGCAGTTAAGAAAGAGGGGGGGTAAAGGATGAATCCGAACAACAAAAACGGAAATGGTTAAAAAAAGGGGAAAAAAGATAAAACCTAAAAATATATATATTTTATATGTATACTTTACATTTTGCAGAAAATATTAAACGTTAATTATGATAAAGGGAGAATTATTCCTTTTATTTAAAAATATTTATTAATCAAATATTTTAAAATTAAAAATAATATATTTAAATAAAAAACCTGTAAAAAATAAAATTTTTATTTTGAAGAAAATGGGGGGGGTTTTAGCTTAAAAAAAAAGTTGAAATTAATTGTTGGGTTCATATTCTCTTTTTAAAAAAATGAGAGCAGTTAAAGATATTTCGAATTACAAACTCTCATTCGCATTATCTGTCTCCAGGGTGTAAAACATAATACAGAATTTATCATCATAAACCTGATTGCATTTGTGTAGTTTTTTTTTTTTAATTTTCTAGTATACTTTTTGTACAGAAATCAGGAGAAAGGGAATTTAATATGGCATGGCAGAAATTCCCTAACGTATAATGAGTTTCAAACTAAATGTGCATAAATTAGAAAAAAAATGGAATTAAATCCATCGAACTGAGAAACAAAATCACAACATAAGCATTCTGTTGTCAGCAGAATTCATTTCACCCACCCTTGTATTCCGTTACCCATACCCATGACATGAATTTGTCTTAAAAGATGTTAACAGGGATATGTTGGATAATCCAAGCCACAGGACCCAATAATGCGGCAGCCGAAAACCTACACATTGAGCCCAAACCTTACGACAGGAATGATCTAGTCCCACCATAATTTTATATCCGTAAGTTATTGTCCTACGGTTCTGAGATATATATGTATTGTTTGTCGCAATAGCCTCATAAATAGTCAGTTTATTGTTCAATAATGTTTAACGTGAATACTCTTCTACCAGTAAACCTCTGTTATTCGTGAAGTTTGTTCTCGTGAAACTTGGAAACCTCTTGGAGACTGGAACACGGCATCAACTGCAGCACACGTGACGCGGCGTGATTGCTTATATCTTTCTGACGCAAGTGACGTTGGGCGTTTAGTCAACGAGGCGATAATAAGGCGGCCCTGCCACTTTAAGGCCAGCAGATGCCTAATGGTGTCGGACATTGTCCGACGGCTGGAAATGACGGGACGTCACAGCCCTGGATCTGCCCCTAGATCTGTTGGGTGCATACGGAGCAATGTCGAGCAAGGGCGGACTGGGCATTTGCCTGTTGTGTCAAATGGCCAGTCTTCGTCCAAGGTCCAGTTGGCAAAACCAACACATAACCGTATCAGGGACACCCTGCTTCGAGTAACAGAAGCCTACTTAGCGTACATTGCTAGGTACCATACGTTGGGTTTGAGGGGAGGTAGGAATTCCTCTTTAAGAACCTTGGTGGAAGTTACCCTAGACACCGTGGTGACAACTTGCGGAATTAACTATTAGAAGATCTAAAAGTGGTTCTGGAGCCCCAAATTCCACAAGTGAGACAAAGCCCATATGGCAGATCCAGAACTAGTTTCATGGGGGGGCTATCAGCTACCTTCTTTTAATAATGCCATAAAAACTGTAGGCAGTTCTAGCCTACCTAATGGAGAATCCAACCATAAAGAAGCCCCACATGCCATTTTTCCTGCCCCCCCCCATCCCCAAGGTCATTAAACTTCCTTCTTGTGGTCTTTCTGGAAGAGAAACACTAATTTGGATTACGGCAGCTAATTGGGAAATATGTGGCTTGTTACTTTTGCTCATTATATAATATGCGTCCGGGATATTCCTACAATGATATTGATTACTTGGCCCATAATAATCGTTCCCTCTCGTTAGCGCTAACAATCTAATATGTGGTGCAGCTGGAATTATCCAGTGTTCAGCTTTTCAAGGTATATTTATTTAGCTATTTATTTAGCCGTATTTTTCTTATCGCATTGTAGCCAACGGAAACTGGAAAGATTAAAGAAAAAAAAAAACCTCCCAAACCCAAGGGAAATCTCCGACGAAAGACAAATTTAATTAAAGATTTTCGTCTCAAAGGACACTGGGTAATTTCCATTATATGTCTACAACTGTTAAACACCGCTAGGTTAGAATCATACAAACCGAGCGAGTGTTTAACTTTTCATCACCTTTAACGATAATAGTGGTGTCACCCGTATATCGACCACGTCTAGTATTGGGGTGGAAAAAACCTATATTAGCCTTAAAGAGACGCTACACCCCCCAAAAAACTTTTAACTAATTATATGAACTTTATCTGCTTTTTCTTACTAAACATTATAGTTAGCCCTCTTTTTATGGCTTGGCTTCATCAGAGTTTTTAAACCGTCGTCCACAAGAATAGAAGCCTGTAATATATTTATGGAAGTATTTAAAATTTAAAATTGGTAATGTAGTCAGAAACGCAATAATTCATTTTTTGGGCAAAAAAAAAAAGGTAATTTTGCATAATGGCCAAGTTTTGGAATACGGAATCTGTTATTATTTATGGAATATATTATTATTTTTGCACAGATTAAAGTGAAAATAACATGGTGGGATAAGAATTATAAACTCTTGACGATCGCATTATTACGGTCCTACAGAATTGATCTTTAGGTAAGAGGAGTAACTTCTACTTGTATGTCTTCACAGGCTGAACTTGGAAGAATTAAGAGAAGATGCTACACTTTACCTGGACCAAATTTTACGTACGGACAGAGCAGTTTTGTAAAGGAGGGCGGCGTTGCTACAGGTAACGTTATAAAAAGTATTCCCTTTCCAGTAGTGATCTGACAAAAGTGCACATTTTTTTTCCGCATTCTGTTTGTAATTCTATATACAGAGCCATTTAAAAGTTTGGGGTCAAGGAGAAGTTTCCTTGTTTCGGAAAAGAAAAGCACATTTGGTCCATTTTGCATATACCCCGCCCACATCCAGGATATGTTCCGCCCACATTGCCTTTTGTTCCTTCCTCTGACTGTCGCTGTGCAGCTATAGGTCACTGGGACGTCGTAGACGAGAAATCCAAGGTTCGCCACAGAAAACTCCAACCAAACTTTATCGCCTTGAATCGCGAGAGCGTCAAATCGGGCCTGGTCACCGCGGCCGAACATCAGACGTTTCGGAACACCCACCAGATCTGGCGTCCACTTCACGAAGGCCACGGTCCTCGTCCTAGTCTGACATTCCCCCCCGACATGACTTTTGGAATCTGCACAAGGTAAAAACAATGAAAAGTATCCTTTTCATCCTCTCCAAGCCCCCCCAAGTTATCTCTCCACTATTGTTAAGTTGCTGATTGTTGTTGGTTGCTTCAGGCAGCCTTTGTAAGGTTTGGGGCAGGAGAAGTGATAGAACTTCAGAACGTTGATTGGATAATGCTGGTTTTGCCACAAGGACCCTTCGGCAACAATGTTTTAAGTGTCCTCTCCCCGATTTAAATGTGAATTACACAGAGCCAGCTGTCTCTGGGTTGGTCCTTCATCACATGTTTCCTACAAACTTACGGTTTAGTGAATAAGCCCCACTCGGTCTTCCATACTTTTTTTGTTTGAAGTATGTTTTATGTGAACTTTATTGATTCTCCTAAAAGCCAAAAAAATATGATGTATTTAATACCCAACAGTTTGTAAGATTTTTCCAACATGTGTGAAAGGTTCTAGAGTTCCTGAGACACGCAGACATCTTGTTAGATCCCGGTGGCTCGCCCCAGCGAGTCGTCTAACTTTATGTTTTTCCCTGCGGACTCGCGGACCGATAATTCTTCTCTACGGCTTTAAAACTATGCGTTTACAAAAAGGGGTTGTCGGGGCAAAAAGGGACCTTGGCTGTCCGTACTCTTAGGAAACATAGCCATGCACTTTAGCTAAGAGCCTACGAAGGTGGGCTCTTAAGTCTGTAAATTGGCCATTTGAAATCGTCAGCTCGGCAAAACGAAGCACTTGGAACGACAGCCGGTCGGGGGGCAAACCGCAAGACTCCGGCCAAAAATGGCACCAAAAAAACAAACAAAAAATGGGCTAACAGCAGGATGAAAAGATAGAAGAGGAATGGAAGTGCATGGCGTGAAATATCGTAGCATTGAGCATCTCGATGAGATCGAGACGTACATATTGCGAGGAGGGAGTAATTTGACTCACGCGTTGTAATAATGGCTCTAATAGGTACCGGACTTCTTTGATGGGAGCTGAAAGACCTCTACGGAGTGCAAAGTGCCGAAAAGATAACATATTTGGGAAAAATGTTTTAGATATCACAAAAGTCTTGAAATACACAACTCTTCCATGACTCTACTTCAATGTCTGAAGAGCGTAGGAAGTGATGGCCAATGGCTGTGGCACCCAGCTCTCACAATGCTCAGCCAACATTCTTAAAGGGACCGCTGTACCCCATTTGTTTTTAAGGCCAAGCAAAGTACACTGGCGTCACCTTTCACCAGGATCTCCAGAAATAAAGGCTGCAGGGTTAGTGACGCAGGAATTGCTTCCATGATGCCAGACAGGGGCATAGGGGTATCTGCACCGTGCCCCCCGATGCATTCAGCTTTTAAATAGTTAAAAGGGGCACCAGGAGATGCGTAGCTCAAAAGAAAGGACACTTTTGTGGCACCAATTTCAGCAACTCTGCAGGGACTTTGCAAATTTCCCCCCGATTTATTGCCCTTAGCAGGTAACCCTAAAAAAAAAAATTATACGGGAAAACTTAACTTGGCAGGAAAGGGTTAACTATATGTGTGTATATATATATATATATATATATATATAATCTTAATTTATTTTATTTTAAAGAAAGAATAAACGTTATAGTAATATATTTAGTTAACCCTTTCATCTCTTGGACTAAAATCCAACCTATTTTTATATTGCACCACTAGGTGGCGCTGCAACAGCAAGAGGCAGAAAGTCAGACCGACTCATTCATTCCCATTTAACCCCAAGGAAGTGAGACCCTCTCTCTCTAGAAGATACAGGGTTAACGGGGGGACAGCCAAGCACTAAATGCCTTGAGATTGGGTAATAAGGCACAACGTTGTGCGTATTTCACCTGATGGCAAATTGGGTTTGCATATGCAAATCGAATGGATTTTAAAATGGTATTTAATGACAATTTTCATAGCCGACATTAACATTAATTGCGGCCAAATGAAAATGTTACATTACTTTGCTGTTAGAAGCAAATGCCCCGGCCATAAAGCTTTATCATTATCCGGCCAGAGCCTCTACGACGTGACAGCGCAGCACCACAAATTGCAAGCAAAGTGGCCTTTTATGGATCAAAAGTATCCCCCGAGCAGACCCAAATCAACATCAATTTTGCTTTATTTCTTAGTAAATGGAGGTTAAATGGCTACAGCAGAGTTCCGGCTGAGTTTCGGCAGTCTTGGCGTAAAGTGGCAAGACTCGAAAAAAGAATTGCAACATGGCCTCGGAAAAATCGCCCGTGCCTCGGACGACCACATCGGCCGTTCTTTTTGAGGGACATAAATATACAAATCACACGTTACTGACCACGACGCGTGTAAAGCGAGTTAATACATCACACGTACTGCAGTGATGAGTCGGCTTTAGTCGGTCCGAACCCACGATGGCTCACCCAGCCGTAGTGACGCCATTTAGATATTACAGCCCTTCTGAGATTTAAAGGGACGCTCCGGTGTCCCAGGCAGGATCCTCAACAAAGAATGCTTTTTAAAGTACTCGATATGTACGTTAATGTGCATTCACTAAAACTAACAAAATTAATCACCATCAGGAGACAGCTGCGATTCATAGCCTCCTCCATGGTCTGATGTATCGCGTCGCTAATTGGCTGCGTACAGCTTTTTACGCATGGGGGTTCTTATGAGACCCCCTGAAACACTCCCCAGACCGGCGCTGGAGGTGACTGGCAATAACCCATCTCCTACATGGCAAATAGCTTGGGGGGAGGAGTGAAAAAGGGGCAAATGCATATGGGGGATCTGCGAAATCCCCCCCCCATGGATTTTCAAGGGGGATACCAAGTACATTTAATGGGACCTCTCAGCTGAATCAGAGCGGGCACTTAATTAGTATGTATGGTTATCCTAATGACAATTACAGATGGATAGGATATATATATATATATTTATATATATATGGGAATCCTTATGATTTAAAGAACGGAAGATATTCTATCAAACTAGAAATCCTTCTGTAATCGCGTCAGTAACGCCGCTGCACTATTAACACCTATCGGAATTGTCATCCGAGTCAAACCTATTTAATCTAACGGGGAGACATGTCATTCTTATTTCAAATCAGAGTTTCCGCTTAACACGACGGAAGATAAATGCGAAGAATTCCTAGAACTCATTACTATGATACTAAGCAAGCGACGTTAACGATTATCATCATAGGAATTTACTGAACCTATAGGAACAATAATAACATTTTAATCCGTTAGGATCCCGTTGTACAGCGCTGCGGAATATGATGCCGCTATATAATAATAATAATAATATACCATTGGGAGAAACGATGTAAAGAAGAGATCTAATAGGGATCACAGATACAAGGGAAACACTTCGTATTGTTAATTATATTAAGATATCATCCATCATTGTTAACAAAAACTGAGCCAATTACCAAATAAATAAAATATATAAATATTTATTTTTTACTAAGAAAATATATGAAAACCAACCCACTGCGTGGAAGGATTAAGTGCCTTATGCTTTTATCGAAAAGGTCTTTTTTTTTTATTACTGCATTGCTTGATATAAAAATATTATTTCCTGCTTCCAGTCCTTGAGGTTCTGGCTTTGGGAGAAGAATCGCTGTGATTTTTTTTTTTAAAGTGTTAATTTGGCATTTTGTTTCCTAGTTCGATGTACTATAAGATCGACACCTCCTCCTACAACAACAACAACGACAACAAAAAGCATCCTTCCTTCTCCGAGCCGCTTTTGTTGTAAGCCATAAAAATCACATTTTTCATCTCGTGTCCTCTCCCTCCTCAATCAGACATAGATTTATACTCTTCCTGATGCCCGTGGCATTCGGAGCTGGGGAGGGGGTCATGGGAGGCGCTGATAGGACATTAATGGATACGTTGAGGGGTCCCGAGAGCTTTGTCCGGCTGGGTACCCAATCCATCAGCCACGAGAACCCATGCCAAGGTCAGCGCTAACGAGCATGTGCCAGTGTCCTGGATTTCCCTACAGGGACTACTCCAATCAGCATTCTTGGATTCGAGGTCCCGGGTCTGATCCTCACAAGGGCTAACTCTCACGAAAAGAGGGAATGTGACAGCGGATGCCGAGGACGGAACGGAATCCCGGAACAGCGGCAAAAAATCCAAATCCTACCACCTTTTTATGACATCCCATAGAAGAAACCTATCAAGGGCATGAAACTTCATGTGGGGGTCTTCTGAATATCCAAATGTAGCTTTTTATTGAATTTTAATATAAAAAAACACATACAAACCTAATTTTTTATTTCAAAGCTGCATCCTATGCATTCTTTCCCATGTGATATATATCCAGTATCTGAAACCAAGCATTTAACACCGGAAATCACATTTTTGTGATACGTCTACATACAGGATTATGTGTCTATGAAGAAAGTGTTCACAATAGGTTAAAGAGATGTCCGGAGCGACTAGAAAAGATAACTAGGCACAAGAGAGGGGAAAGAAGGAGAAAAAACATGAAATGAAGTTTAGAACTGTCAGAAAACCATAGTTTTCTACTAGGTGGTACCAATAAATAAATTAAAGAAGTCTTGTAAGGCAGAAAAGAGGGCAGGTGTCCTCATGGTGGGCGAGAGATCCTTGGTCTAACAAACATAGAATGAATAAAAACCTAGATCAGTGTGTTCGAACATCTCAGTAACTTCCATTCTTCAAACCTGGTTTTCTGCTCATGACTGAATCAGAATGTAATCTTAGAACCTTAACCATCGACATGGAGTCTTTTCAGTAGACCCTGAATGGGAACGGCTCAAAAAATCAGAATATCTGGTAGACTTTTCAACAAACTTTCAATAAACGAGAACCCGAATGCCTCGGACATGGCGAGGTCTTCCAATTGCTGAGATTGTGCCAAATCCATACAAATAAAAATATATTATATAATATTATATTATATTATTTGAAGCCGGCTTAGATATATCAGACGGAACGTTGGAACCTATTCAATATCTAAAGGAGGTACTAATTGGGGAAAAAAGTTAATGTTTTGGGTACTTTGTCGATCTGTTACTAGTCATACCCAATCAGTGGAGAGGTTGGTTCTTTGTTGACTAAAATCTGCTTCTTCTTCCCAAGACCCCAAGATTGGAGAAAAACCCAAGAGGTTCTAGCGAGACCCTTAGAACCTACCCATTTAGTAAAGAAACCAAAATAGTTAATAGATACATGCCAATGATGGCAGAAAATAACCCGTTGACCCATTTCTTTAGTCTGGAGAAGACATCTTTCTCGTACGGATACAGGGAAATATTCAGTCTGTGTTTTCTACAGGAGTCTTCTTACAACTACATACTTCTTAACCTCAACCCCGATATCTTCTAACAAATCAAATTGAAATGATAATAGATACCGGCGTAGGAGAAAACACGAATAAACGACGGTACACGTGACCTTTTCTTTGCACAAATACCATAAGGAGGCCTTGCAGATAAGTGCAGCTCCCTCTACTTTAGTTAGGCTTCCTTACGCATGCATTTCAAACAATTACAAGACAAAAAAAAAATTAATAATGCACAAAGTCACAGACGTCTCCAAAGAAAACCCAATGGTCCTCTTTGCTAATTAGCTGCCGGAGTCAACTTGAATGCAGATAGGTCGTCTAGTTACTTCTCTAGCGCTCTGTCTTTTGTTAGAACAGACAGATCAACCTGCCAAATGGGAACAATTAAATGGTGGGGGCACGGCACACATTGCAGGTGAGAACGGATGTCTCTACCTGGGCTATAATCATCCCCTATAGTTCCCTGCTGGGCTAAACAGAGACATTATGGGGCTGGGGGGACAGACAGAAGGCCTACTTATTGTTATTTATAGTTTTATCATTAAAGATTTAAAAAATAAAGAAGAAAAAAATATTTGTGGATGGGATCCATGTTTCAAAGGGAAACTGTAACACCGGAGAATAGAATCCAACATCGAAACCATCAATTCCTGGACTCTACCAGTTGACCGCGCTTGGGCTTCTAGCGTTAGAGATCGGGACATAGAACCGTTCGCCTGTTAGTAAGAGCATAGATTTTATTATGTAGTATTTACTAGTTACATAGGATTCTTTAGAACCGCAACTTTATTAGAAATGTATCTTTTTTTTTTTTCTTCACCGTTTTTGGTTGTCATGCCATCTTTGGCCCCAAACATCTACAGACCATCGCCCTTCGGGATATGAAGTGGAAGCAATACTTTGGCCAGAAGAAAGTTTAATGTATGTATTTGGGAGAAGAAGACTGATGGAATTTGGTTAATCTTGGGAGTGATTGACTCGTGATTCTGACGGGTGAAATTTGACAGGTCTGAATATTAACAGGTATCTTCTCCGCGAAACGGATGCATAAAACCAGTGATTCTAAAAAAAAAAGAGAGAGAGAAGAGAAGACAATTTTTTCAAACACGCATGATTTAGGGAGATGGCACATGTCAGTTTGTGAATGATATATAATCATTAGCTAGATGGATCCAAAGAATACTAATGGCACAAAATCTGATTCATTTTACCCGGTTTGTCCACTATGGCAAAAGTAGGGTATCCGGAATTTTTCTTTGCAGGCATTCATGGTAAATGGATGGAGCATATAAACGCTATATGGGCAAAAGTAATGGGACACCTGACCATAACACCAGCAGGGACTTTGGTGACATTCTAGATACATAGACCTTAATATGAAGTTGGTGCCCCCTTTGCAGCTATAACATCTCCCACTCTTCTGGGAAGGGTTTCTGTGGGAATTTTTGCCCGTTCATCCAGTAGAGCATTTGTGAGGTCAGACACTGATGTTGAACGAGAAGACCCCGCTTGTAATCTCCATTCCAGTTCATCCCTAAGGTGTTCAATGGCGTTGAGGTCGGGCCGGTCAAGTTCTTCCACCCCAAACTCATCCAGCCATGTCTTTATGGACCTTGCTTTGTGATCCTGGGGCGCAGTCATGCTGGAATAGAAAAGGGTCTTCCCCAAACTGGTCCCACAAAGTTGGAAGCTGAACATTGTCCAAAATGTCTTTGTATGCTGAAGTATATATACATAGCAGTCAGGGGCTAAACCTTGTTATCGGGGAGACAGTTATGGCGCCAAAAGTCCCAAAGGGCTACCAGTTTGGAGTTTTTTAATAACATTGATAGTCCCCTAGATTTGTAAGGCTGCGGAGCATCAATGGTCACCAACTTATTGGACCTACTGAAGTGGAGAACAGAGTTATAAGAGGGCAAGTGGCTCATAATCAAGTACACAAGCCAAAATAGTGAAGGAATGAGAAGACGTGAACGTGTAAACACAAATAATTTTGAATGTTAGTCATTGACAGTTCCCTTCTAAGAACATAGATATGGAGGCAAGAGGACAAGGCCCGGACTGGCCATCTGGCACAACGGGCAAATGCCAATTGGGCCAATGGCCGTCAGAGCCACTCGCTCCCCAGCCTGCCGCTCCAGCAGCAGATCAACAAGAAATACTGAACAAAAACTACAAAATAATCCTAAAACAGAGACCTATAGTGGAACACAGATGAAAAAAAATTAGGACATTTTGTGGAAAATATATTCTTTTGGCCGTTATAAATCAATACGCTGGTCTAACGATGTTCTATATGTAGGACCCGCAAGAAGATTGGATACCAGTGACCAGAGACTCTAAGCCATCGTGTCACTATCACCCTGGGAGAAAAGAAAAAAATGTATATCCCCTTTCGCATGCATATATAGATATTCAAATGTTATTTTAACAAAATAGCTGTCTGGAATGGAATGCTTATCAAGCGCTAAATAAGGGCCGCTCTTGAGCTGAATCGCGTTGAAAAGGACTCAGTGCTGTCATTGATTTCCTCGGAAGAAAAAAATTGCCTCCGGCTACTGAACCGAATTAGTAGTCACTGATGACCAATTATTTTTGCCCACAGTGAACGGAAAGACATACTAAAAATCCAGTTTGTCAGACCCAAGGCTTCCTTCTCAAACACCTTTCAAGGCGCGTGTAGCTACCCTCCCTCTGAAGCCTCTGATGGCTCCCTGCCTTTCCGTAACTTTTTTTGGGTTTTTTTGTGTTTTTTTTGTGGGGTTTTTTTTTTTTCCATCGGAAAAGTTTTAATGAGCTGGCGGATATGATGATGACCTGCCATAAAAGGAGCCCCTTCTATTCTCGGTGGGCCTTTATTTGGCAAGGAGGCGAGCTAACGCAGAAATCCGAGGTGTCAGGTTCCATACACACACACGCGCGCACGCTCGTAAGGAAGGTGTCAGTTTAATACTTTCTCGGATTATCATTTCCATTTTATGGAGGGTCTCTTGTGCCTTTCCCCTTCCAGCACGCTCCAGCTGGATGGTATCGATGATATAGCTGCTATCTCACGCTGGAGCTCAGCTTAACCCTTTGGCATCGGTCGGCATCCGCAAAATATTCTATTGGACTTTAGTAGGACTTCCTACCGGCGCAGAACCCATCTACTTGCTCTCCATCTTTTATTGCGCTGTATCGTCCTACTGAGATATTAAAAAGCTGGTCGCTAGAGATATGTTAGGTCAAATATAACATATTTTAGACAATTTTGGGGAATTTATTCCAATTTGAGCTCCACGATTAGAGAAATGAGTACCTGGTAATGGTACTAATGATTAAAAAACATAATAAGGTTATTTTTGTCTCTGTGTGTTCAAAAGGATTCTGCCCTAATTAAAGGCAAGCCTGGACTGGGGGGCAAACAAGGTCTCTGTCGCTTTAAGGCCAGCTGCCGCTAAATGGCGTATGTGCTGCACATTACTCTTTTATAGAGCGCCACGCACTGCGGGACTGGATCTGCCGCCAAAGTGACAGTAGAGATAAGTACGCTAGCGGCCCACCAGGCTAGTTGGCCAGCCTAGACCCAACAAATGGCTAGTTTGAATATTTGTAAGGCATCGTTTTATGGCAAGTGCACATGGTTTTTTGGTGAGCATTGTCCAGCTGGCAGATTGGAGGCAACCCCAGCCTACCTACCTCCAGTTATGGTACATCACGGCTTCAACAAAAATAGAGTCCCGATGATGGACGACTTCTCCCGGATAAGATAGTCCACCAACGTCTTGCTTGGCTGTGGACATTGTCTGTGCCAAAACGGTCACCTACCAGGGGAGTGCTGGTAGCATTCAGCCCGGGGGGCAATTCCAGCCAGGTGATCCAGTAATAAAGCAGCCTTCATACCTGAAGGGAACGCAATCACACATATTGATTACCTATACTTAATTTTAGTTTGGAAGAGGAACTTTGAAAGTATTTAAAACATCTTGGCTTACGATCCCTTGATATTCGGTGATATCTGGTTACCCGAGATGACACAGAGCATCTTTCTCTGCATTCTTTTCTTTTTTTTTCTTGCTAAAACCCTGAAGTTTTGAGACGGTGTGCGGCATGCGGTTCGAGAGAGAAGAAGAAGGTCTCATCTGATCTAGAAAAAGCACTCTTGGGGGGGTTCTGCGTGTGCTGGTGCCCCCCTTCCCCGCATCATTAGAACAACGCAGCTGTAGATTAGGAAGCCTCTGTTGCATGTGGCGTCCAATAATTAAGTAATAAAAGTCACGGCAGGGGTAAGGCAACCCGCTAGTGAGAAGCTGTGTTGTTTGCATGCGCGTCAACGATTCTGCTGCAGAAAATGGCTAATTCAGTCTACGGATGGAAAACAAAATCAAATTGAACCTGCCTAGCCCTGCTCTCTGCGTAGACTACTTTACGGTTCCACGCGTCTAGTAGGGAAATGTCATAACGATACTTAGGAACTTTCTACATGAGCTGACCCTGAAGTTCTTGAAAAGGTTACCTTTAATTGTCCTTCATAAAGGTTCTATCGCAGGGACTCCCTTTTGGTGGCAGCCTAATGACAGGTAAAGGTGTACCTGCTGATAATCAGGATGCAGCCCCATTTTCAGGAGTGCCCTGGTGAATTCTAGACTGTTGGCAGCTATGCATATACCCAGGCATTCTCCCTGTACCCCCTCCCCCAATCTCAGGGTAAAGGGGCAGATTCTCAGGGTCACACAGTCTGGAGCTGACTCGTCATCATCATATTTGGACTTTGATATCTGAGCACTGCTATACCGAAGCTGAAATCCCTGCTTGATTACAGGTGACCTCATTCAGAGTATCTTCATCTGCTGACCACTCTTAGAACTCACAGTCATTGCAATTGGATCTTTGTATTTGCCAGTGAAATGGTTAATGCATAAGTGTTTTTTTGTTTTCTTTCCAGACCCTCGACACCCATCTATGATCTTCTGGAGAACAAATACCAATACGTCTGGATCCAGCAGCAGAGAGAGGCGAGTGAGGCACTCAAACTCAAGTCACAGGAAAAGGTACAATGGGCTTCTGTACAATGGGATCCTTGTACGGGTACTATGGCTGAAATAACATATAAACAACAACACAAAACATACAACGCGGTCTCTACAACCCCATAGTCTCATGTAGAGCCCCCCTTGCTACAGGTAGAGCTTTGACCCTCAAACAAACTGGGGATGTAGAAGACAAATGGACATCAGGGGAGGAAAGAAAGACCAGGATTCTGGTTCCAAACAGAGACTGGCCTTCTTAACCAGGGACACTTGGGACATATGACCACAGATTCGTAGAGCCCCAGTAGTAGATGTCTATGAATCAGACCAAGCCGCCTTCAAACAGCTACTTCAATAATTTGGATAACTTGTGGATTTATTTCTCCGAAATAAAAAAAAAATGTAATTAGCTGCCTATCCCTCTCCTTCTAATAAAGAATCCTTTATATGTCCTAAAAACCATTTACCCCCCCCCCCCGTCTCTCATTCCCTAAATTATAAAAAAAAAAAACCCAGGCTCATTATTAAAAAAAAATTCAAGTAGAAGTTTAAAATACGGAATAGCTCGAGCAATAATCGCAAATCAGCGTTTCGGCTCGAATAATAAAAGATAATAAGAGGAGGAATGGAAAATAATGAGAATATTAGCTCACTTAAAAGGAAATCCATTTCAGAAGAAGGAGTCCGCGTCGGGACTGCAAAGAGAAAATATATATTTTGCGCGGACACAAAAGCAAAGTGTTTGGCAATGTTTAAGTAACATTTAACGCCGGCCAATGGCTGCTTTATATGTTAATGGCGTCTGGAAAAGTGGAGTTAATATGGTAATGAGCGTTTTCTTGGGGGGTTTATAGGCTTCTCGCTCCGTGTTTTACGATGTAAGTGCAGGAACACGCCGTTTGTTTAATTAGCTCCTTTTTTTACAGCTCGTGCGTCAGAAGATTACTTATGGCCACCAGGAAATTTTCTTTTTTTTTTTTTATAATGACAAGCACATAATGCGAGGGGGGTAACTATTAGAGCGCCAGCAAAAAGTCAACACCCAATTTTTAGTGATTACCCCTCGATTAGGGTCTCAGCAATTCCCGTTCTTGAGGAGTACAACTTTTTTTTCTTTGTTTTTGCTGAGTTCAGGGGACCCCCTGGAGTTGTCCGAATTGCGGAATTCAGCGTCCTCATTGGAAATGTTATTTTAGTGAATACCGACGTTGAGAGTAGGTGGGCATTGAGATGTTGATCAAAATCTAGATTTTTCTCGGGCTAGGAAAAAATTACGCCTAGATACAAACATGATATGGACACTTTTAAATATTAATATATAAATAATAATATAATTATATATAATATATATATGGTTTTTAGAATCCCCTCAAAAATCCTTAGTTTGTACTTTAATTCACAAAAGGTTGGCCCCGTCAGAGGAGTGACTTATTGAACGGTGTCTTCTACAACGAGGAGATACCGAGAACCTGAGGTATTGAAGGGCATTGATGGCCCAAGTGGTGGACCTTTTAGATGTTGAGATAAGGTTCTCCTTAACCATCCTGCCTCTAAACAAAAAGTGTAACTATTGGCTAAAGGCCGGATGTCACTTTCCCCACCATCAATGACAAACTGAGCCGATTGGTTCAGGGACTGTCTGCGTCAAGAAAAGGGGAGGAGATTTACAGAGCTCCAATAAAATGGCGCTCTGTCGCCCACGAAATGGGTCAGAAAACACTTTCTTCAAAAGGCAACACTCTTAACAAGCAAAGTATACTTCAAACGTTCTTTTTTAGATCACCATTACTTCCAGCTTCTCTTCCCGCCGACAATGGCTCGACATTCGCCGACAAACCACAGCTTTTTTACAAAAATTTACGGCGCGGAAAGTGTTAACGATGTACTAACCCCCTACAGGCAGAACCGAAATCTTTGGTCCCGTAAACCGAAAACAACCCCCTTACACCATACGAGTGACTCAGTCTTTCCTCCCACATTTTCAGGTGGGAAGAAAGACTCTCTTATTACATGCGCATCCTCCATTAACGGGATTTTAGCCAGCATGATTCCTAACATAAATACGCCTGTCACTTTTGGGCTCGATTCAGCCGCTCCAATCTGTTCTCCGCTCTAATTACTAATTCATAAGCCGTGGTGTTCTAAATATGTATCACGCCAATCAATTTCCATCCAAAGGAGGCAGGCCACGTCTAATAAGGACATGAAACACATCGGCATCGTCTTTATCGTTCTTCTCATCATCAGAGGGTCAGAATTCTACATAAACCGGCACATCGCTCTAAAAAAAAGAAATATCCGGTTAAATTAAATATTTGAGTTTTTGACAACTCTGCGCCATCACATATCCTCGTGACAATCCGTGGGCCAAACGTAGTCCTCAACGCTAGTAGTATGGCACCCAACCTGCTTGAAGAACCTAAAAATGATGCTGTGTTACTTTGTTAATCTATTCAGAGCATCGCTCCTTGCATGATAACATAATAGCATGAAAGAGGATGGACAATCATGTCTACGTGGCAAGCCGTGGGCTAAAGATAGTCCTCAGCGCTACTTGTATGGTACCCAACCTGCTCGAAGAACCTATAAATTACGCTGTATTCATTTGCTAAGCTATTTGGAGCATTGTTCGTCTTGTTAGTAAGTCACCTGTACTCAAGCAGGAGTTTAAGGTGAGATACAGCGTGAGAAGAGCACCCATTGGGATGCTCAGGTGTCATGAAATTAGAGTAGAATATGAAGAAGCCATCTCCAGGCTGAGAATCTGCCCATTCGTCCTAAGATCTACCACTTTAAATGTCTCTGGGGTTTATCTACTAAGCAATGAGTTCTGCTGGGTTAAATATGTCATCTCACTGCACTGACTTTGAGTTATGAATGACCTTCACCTGCAGCGAGGTTTAAGTTGGCCCTTCGTAATTCATAGTTAACGCGATGAGATGGATTATTTGTCTCTCGACCCTAAAGACCCCTTTCCAGGTTTTTGTGTCTGGCGCGGGTTCTCCGTGTGGTTTGTTCCGTGTGGATTCCGTGTACGTTTGCTCTGTGTCGCTGTCGGGCATGCAGTCATTTTTAATAAATACAGAAAATAACAATTTCCTTTTTTTTTAATAAACGGATCATTCCAAGAATATTTTTTTCGAATTACAGATCAAGAAGGAGAGAGTGCAGGACACACGGACAACGATCCTAAGGCGGTACCAACCACCAGAAGACCGGCGCCATTGTGGCAATTACCTCGTTTTCAGAAGGTAAGTTAATAAATTAATATGTGGGGCTTTTTTTTCTCAATTAACCATTTCTGGCACACGGGGGGGGGGGGACGTGGACAACTCCAACCAACTTTATTTGCCAAATATATATTTTACTTATATTTTGACCTTCATACAAATAACATATAGAATGAAATGTGGTCATTCGGGATTTGGTAAAATGCTATGTATCAACAGTTCAGTTACTTCTCCCCTAAAGCTGATTCTGGTTCTGGCAAGCGGTAGGAGGAGTCCAGACCAGGCATATAAATAGTAGCAAAACTCAAGACACATTGTATCTGCGATCAAACAGACGCAAAGTTATCTGGAAATCTCGCACTATTTCAGAATTTAATGAGACGTTAATCCCAAAGATGAGTCGTTGACTTTAAATATTACGTTGGCTGCCGCTTCCTAGTTTGGCCTTTAAATGATTTTCAGTCCAGACCATAAATATATTGATTGGAAACCCATGAAGCAACCAACTGCCCCTTAAGAGGAGTAGAAGATGTTCTAGCGAGCTCTCGGCTCATTATTCCTGTGATCTGGCAACAGTTTACGCGGTGATAAAGCACGATGCCGTTCGGCGCACTTTCACCACCTTGACACGTTCTATTAACATATGTCAGTAATTATTTATAAGCCCACAAGACACCGCCACTGCTGTGTGTACCACTCCGAACAGAGCCCGACAGCGGGGGGGACACTGGCAGGAGCGTGCGAGGTGTCAGTCCAAGATAAACTCAACCCAACTCCTTTACATCTGCACATCACGGCGATGAGGCGAGCACTCAATCTGTCTGCTGGAAGGTGTCGGGCAGGGAGAGAGATCGAAGACAACCGCGTCGAGGAGCATAGAGGAGCGCCTCCCCGTACGGAGCAGATGTAATTATCTGTCTCTCAAGGAGGACAGGTAGACCAATTGGGGACGCGGAAGGCGAGGACGGATGCAGGCAGTTGGTCTTTTCTACGTAGGGATGGAGAGATCCATCTGATAAAAGAGGAAACCAGGAGGACAAGGAGACTAAAGGTGGATGCTGATTTATCATGGCGATGAATGTCAAAAAGAAAAATGGCATTGTAAAAGTACCGGTTTGCTTTTCAAGATAATTGAGGTTCAGACGGAAGGACGGAGTTAAACGCTGGCATCAAGATTGAAGGTTTTGGAGACGTCCAACGGATGTGCGCGTGATATATAGTACTTACGTGGCATATGTGGCAAATGGTGGTCACAAAAAAAACCTTTGTAACCACTAAGCACACGCTACCTGTATGCGAAGCAGGACTTTTATTTGACTTTGTGACATTTAGAAGTAGAATAATGGGTTTTATTTACCCTGTTTAATTTATAAAGCCGTTTCCTGCTGTTTCTTTACACATTATCGGGGCTTTTAAGACCGTAAAACCCTGCGATACCCTCATACCCAGCAACAAAACTGACTTAAAATAAAATACAAGCTAAGAATCTTTTAAATTTCTCTAGTTTTTTTTTTACACCTAATTATATAAACTTTTTAAGTCCAAATTGTATTTTTTTTCCTTTCCGTTTCATGTTTTGTCTAAGCCTGGTTGAGAATTCTCTACAATGCCCGGCCAAAGCCGTTGCCCTTTAAGATCACTTCAATTTTTGGGTTGACACTTGCTTACCACCCCCCCACCACCACCTCTCGATTGTTGAGCGGAAGGAGACGGAGTGGACGGACTCCTTGCATCTTCTAAGCGTCAGACATTGTTGCGTGTTTCGCGAGTGCATGAGAATGATTGCAATCACCACGTGTGTTGCTGACAGTTCATACACAGCCCTGACAACAGATAGACAGACGCAGCAGGGTGATAACAAGTGTATAAACACGAGTCAATCTCGACGCCGTTTCATTTTGCATGCTCCAGACATCCTCAGAAGTTGAAGCAACGTCTTTGCCACCGGTGGAAATTCAGACATGTAAATACATTTCCAAGATAAAGGAAATTCGCTATACACCGCTCGATAAATCCAAAGGCAGGAGATCCAACGCACCAACTGTCACACAAGATAATAAATAGGTCCATTGGAAAAACATATATATAATCTTAAAGCGGCATGCTCTTATCCCTCCTTTTACCGAGGATGCTTATGGAAAATCATTGCTTCTTCTTACAATGCGAGCGTCTCTGTCTTACCATGTCTAAAAAAATGGTGTTTCATTTAAGAACCCAGAAATGTACTAATTTAATAAGTCTGTGATACCACCCATGCTTAGGGTTGCCAACTTATAAGCAGCACCATAGGTGGTGGTCAGCATTTTATGAGATGTGGCCTGGAAACAATTAACCTTTATCAGTTAGCAGTGGGTAGAAAATGTGTGCGTCATATTGCCTCCTGTCTGGAAGGATAAGAAGGCAATGGGATGCTGTAGGCGCCTGAAAGAGGTTACGGGGCCTCCTTCCCATTTCCAAGGTCACACGTGGCCTTCGAGATGGGAAGGAGGTAACACGTGGCCTTCGAGATGGGAAGGAGGCAACGTGTTGGTCTTGGAGATGGAGAGGAGGCTGCGTGTGACCTTGGAAATGGGAAGGAGACCGTGTGTGGTCTTGAGGTGGGAAGGAGGCAGCATATTGTTTTGTAGATGGATAGGAGTCAGCGTGTAGTCTTGGAGGTGGAAAGGAGGCAACATGTGGCCTTTGAGATGAGAAGAAGGCCACATGTGGTCTTGAGGTGGGAAGGAGGCAGCATGTGGTCTTGGAGATGGGAAGAAGGCCACGTGTGGTCTTGAGGTGGGAAGGAGGCAGCATGTGGTCTTGAAGTCGAGAAGGAGACATTGTTTGGTCTTGGAAATTAGATGACGGTAACTTGTGTTCTTGGATGTTGGGGGGGGCTTTGTGCGGCCTTGGAGGTGAGAAGAAGGTAGTGTGTGGCTGGCTTTGGGCCTAAGAAGAGGCAGTTGTGGCTGTGGAAAGGCCAATTCCATAGTCACTTTTTGACTTATGGAAACCAATACATTTTCTAGATACAGCTACGATTCATTGGTTCGTAATTTAGATGAGATTGTGATACCGATCCCTAGGTCACTGGTTTCATACATCTCTCTTTTCATCACTGAAAACCATTGCCAGCCGTTTAGGTGAAATGCCTCACCGTGCCTCAGCTTTTGGCCTGCAAATCACCATGTTGACTCATAAAAAAAAGTTTCCATTTTCTTTTGCCTTTTTTGGTACAAGGAACACTAGATCCGAGACTTGTCACACCAACGGCTGACACATTACTCACTCCCGAGAATATCTCTCCCCTCCTCTCCATTTCTCCCTTTTTTCCTCTCTTCATCCCAGATTGTTCTAAACCCATCAATTCACCGAAAGGAGGAGAGAAGGCAGGAGAGAATGATGAGACGCCTCACCTGGGCCCCCAACGCACGCCTCCAATTAAATCAAAATTGTTTGTTTTTAATGGCCTTTTACACTGACAAGTGGGCTATCATTCTGGTATCGCTAGCTGTCAGCGAGTCGAGGAAAATCCTTGGTTGATAATGCCCAACGCTTCCAATTAGAAGCTGAGCTTCTCCGAGTGCTGTTCTATTCCCCAGCCTCCCCCAAGGCCCCGGCGTCTATGCATTTTTTTTTCCTCCCCTCCTTCTACTTCTCCTTTTTCTTCTTCTCACCGCAAATTACTGACACAAAACGGCCGGCGTATTGATGGCGAATGCGCGCGGTCCAAGCCTGTCGGGTTTAATGAGGTGATGGAAGTTTTTCGGCTCTTTGCTAAATTCTTTCTTGTTTGACAGCTGCTCACGAGGCAGGATGTTGACCTCATAAAAGATTTAGTGTTTCTCATTATTCGCTGTCAAGCATCACAGTGACGGCTTCACAAAATCATTTGCATCTAAATGTGTGCGCGTGTGCGTGGATCACGGGCGTAGGTGTGCGAATGGTGTGCAGGAATGGGCAAATCCACGCGGAGTGTTGGAGAGAATTTGGTGTGGTTCTACGCTTTTGAGGTTGTCGCCATGTGTTGATGGGGCCGTGTTTGCCATGTGTCTGTTTTACGTATGTGTGTAGATGAGTATGATCGCTCAATTGATGTGTATTAAAGGAATACACCCAGCAGAGGTGGTAGAGGGTGAAGGAATTTAATCATGCATGGGATAGACCACAGTGGAACGTCATTCCAGCCCTCATTCCGTGGAGGTCTCCTTCCTCGTCGGAGGAGAAAGTTGAGGGCCTGCGTTGGAGCGGCATGGCCAGTCTTGACTGGGACTGGAACTACCCTGTAATAGGGAGGCAGTAGATATTTTTATTATCAAAGAGGAGTCTAGTTGCCCCAAAGAGGTCTTCATTAGTCCTGAAGGCATTGTAGTAGGTTCCATACCATACATTTTTTTTTATCAATCCATACATATGGTTGTCTGTGATTGGTTGTGTTCTCTGGCCAATCGGATGTGGGCTAGTGGTGGGAGCATAGAAAAGATGGTATAATTGACACATCAGGGCCACCTGCAGGCGGGGGTAGGCAATTTGGGAATCCAGCCTTCCTGATTACAGAACTGTGATAAAATATTTAAATTGTACGATTTTTACGCAATGTACATAATATTTATGGAACTCTCGTCACTAATGAACTTCACCCTGTATTCTTTTAGGTCGGTCCTCACCTCGATACCTTCCCGAACCAGGCGGCACGTCAAAAAGCCTTTAGTGCCCGGCACTCGGACGGGATCGCACACCGAGGTCTCCGCGGACAGGGGGTATACAACATAAGCTGAGAGCCGAAAACGTCTGGAAACCATTCCAAGAAATAAAGCTTTTGGTTGTGTTCAGGCCTTTTTACATTGTGCTATTTTACACGTTCCTTTTTAGATGAATTTCAATAATTACATGCTTCTCATAGGTTGCCGTGAAAGTCAGAAGAAGACAAACCATGATTTGAGCCTCAATTATATTTAAGTTTTAGATGCCAAGTAAGTGGGCTTCCATCGACCTTCAAGTGCCCAAAGTGCCCAGACAGATCTCTCCGAAATTACTGGTGATTGATTACCTTGCCCAGATAAATCATAACTGTCTAACAGCTTTGAACGAGGATGCTTACTGTATTGAGTTTGTAAACTGGGGTCTCTCCTGTAACTGGGAAGAATGGGATACCAATAATACAAAGCTCCTGACGGCTCGTAAATACAGCCGGTAGCCTGACGAGTCCTTAGGGTAGAGGGGTGACGGTGATGTCATCCAACCCAGTAGTAAGGAGAGACCCCTCGATGTAGAATTCCATGGAATGAGAAGAAAGGTGGGCTGGTAAAGGGTTAATATTTAAAGAGCCTCAGGGTCATCCCATTTAGAAAGTTCTCAGTTAATATCCATCATCGAGTCTCAAATCCTGTCTTCCACAACGTCTCAAATACCGAAGAAAGAATCACAATCACCAAAAATGATGTCAGAGGAAACATTATTAAATTATCTTTATTATATTTTTTATTATATCTTTATTATATTATTATTAATAATAATGTTGTATTTTCTTTGGTAAAGTTCATGTTATCGGACCTATCCAAATAAAATATTCGTTCACCGCCAAAGGTTATATCGAGTCTTCCGGGCTCACGAGGGGTTAATTTTCTTTAGCCCTTTGCGACGCATCAGCTTTGGAGTAAAAAGCCCAATAGGTTCTGATCGCGGCACCCCAGCCCCTGTAAAGTATTAATGACCGCGGAGCGCGTTGGTTTATCATAATAAAACCAAAAAAAGCGATGCCCGAGATCAAAATAAGATTTATTGTTGCCACAAGCTGAGCGGCTGTGATTTACAGCATCAGTCACAGCGACCCAAGTTCTTCTGCGAAGTTGTGATTTTAAAACCTGGAGGATTATGAAGTTATTCTCTGTGTTGTGTGCCTAAGGGGGCCCGCGATGCATTGTAAAGTGGCGCATTGCAGTCAGTCTTAATGCTTAAGGGATTTCATTTACCAAACCGGAGACATCTGTATAAAGAGAGCGAATCAGTCTTATAACGAAGTCCTTTGGCTGTGTTTACTGGGGGGGGGGGACAAATCTCACGGGTTCCAAAACTGGGACAAAATGGCCCAAAAGAACATGATGTTTATCAAAAACATGGAATCCTGCAAGAAGCAGCTGACGGGCGATTGGTTAAAATTGCTTTTACATTTATTGGTGAGTCTCTCCTGGTGTACAGATTAATGGGTTAAAAGTAGACTTGGGCTCCGGTGAAGTCTCCAAGTTGGTTTTTGGGGGGGATCTTCGTATTCTCGGTGATCATTTTGGGCGAATATTCGTATACGTTCTTCATATTCGTTTTCTGCCAGTATTATAGCCTAAGACTTCTGTAGTATAGCAGGGGTTAATACGGGAATCCACCAAGGAGAAAAAGCTAATAGTGTGAGAAAAATATATCCCTGACATTCTAACCCCAAAAAAAACTAAGAGCATGAGAATTCCCGAACTCTAACTCGCCGCTCGTTTCACCAAGATGCACCTCGGCTTCATCAGGATGGGGAATCACTAAGCGGAAAACCCCGGCTTTGGCGCCAGGTTTTAAAGTTCCGTAAGAGCGACTCTATTGGTCGCCGGCAGGGGGCTCGTCTGGCATCAACCAATGAAGAGCAGCTGCCCTTTCCCATTCACACTAAGGAATGAATGGGCAAGGGCAGTTGCTCAAGACCATCAGGTCAATTGCTTTCCAGACTGATTCCAGATCCTCGGCTGAAAGTTTCTGGACTAATGTATTCAGATCCCGTTATAATCAAGCAGAAGAGGCAAAATGATGATTCCACTTGAGGTCCCATCAGGTCATCACCAACTAGCAGGACTAGCCCTTCGTACAACCTCTCAATGCTAGTGGTGGGCATGTGGAGAAAACAGGACAAGCCAATGATGTTCTAGAGGAGCCAACGCAACAACCAAGACCCTCCTGGAACCGAAGAGATTCTTATCCTGAACCAGAAGGAGGACCTCATGATGATCACCCATTGCTAGTTCTAGCTCAGCTCTGGCTTGGGATTTTCCCATAACTCCGAGCCAAGCATCTTGGGAGACCATGCTTTAAGTCTTCACCTGCACACCCAGTCCTCCTGAAGGCCATAAATGTGAGATAAATCTATAGATCACACTAAAACAATAACATTTTGTTAAATAAATTAGTTATTTCTCTTAGACTTAGGCCGATCGCTTTTTTGTGGTATAAAAGCACGTAAACGCTATTTAGCACATGGATGAATATTCTCAAAGCCCCACAGGATGGGCATTCTGGATTTTTCTGCTTGAGCACAGGTGGGCTTGTTTCGCTGACTAATCCATCAATAAGCCCAGCTGTGTACAGGCAGAGAGATATATTCATCAATGACCCATGAATGGTCCTTGAAGACACGGGTTAATAAAATTTGGCTCCAGACATCACGGATTTCGCTGCCACGGCATGCTGTCCAGCGCTGCCACCAACTGGTCACTTGTAGTAGCACCGCTCCCCGTGACCACTTCTTGCAGTCTGGACACCAATGACACCAAGTATCTCCTCCTGTGGACAACCAAGTGATGGTAGACACTATGACGAGGTTATACGGCCTTATCAGGTATTCCAAAGTATGGTTCCAATATGAACATTCTAATTGTGTTCCTTAAGTGTGTTCCACATTCTAAAACGATGTATGGATCAAATATTGTCTTTCGGTGGAGATGTTTTCCATCATTGGTGGAGAGCTTTAACGTCATCAGTGGAGATTTTTTCCTTCATTGGTGGAGTTCTTTTCCATCACCGGTGGAGATCCTTTCCGTCACCGGTGGAGATCTTTTCCGTCACCGGTGGAGATCCTTTCCGTCACCGGTGGAGATCCTTTCCGTCACCGGTGGAGATCCTTTCCGTAAGCCACGAACCTGGCTTCATTTAACAAAAGAGATACATAAATGATTCTCTCTCTTAGTTTTCCACACATCTGCCGGATGTCCAGGTCCCTTTAATTAGCGAGGGTTAGTGGTATTTAAATAGGTCTAAAGGGAACGCGCAACAGGCTGATATTAAAGGCTTAGACCTGGAAGTCACTCAGGACTCTACGCCAGTTCCGGCTTTTCGGATCTCTTGACATGAGCACAGGTGGATCAATCAGTGACGCCGTCATTTTGACAGATCCTCGTGCGCTAATTAAAGGGACAGCTGTTTTGGGACGAGGAAATAGAATTTTAGAAGTTTTAATCGCCAAATAGAACCAGCAGATTTCTTTATTCGGTTACTCATACGATAGTCCAAACCTGTGATGCAATAACTATACCTGAGAACCTTATAAAAAGAGGCGACCCACTACTCTTTAAATATTAACCCTTTAATTGCCCAATCACGCAGATTCCATGAAGCGGCTCATCAAATGGCTCTAATATCGGTCCTCATGGAAACTTGAAAAAAATCCATCCACCTGCAGTCAAGCAGGGATACCAACAATAATATACTAGTAGCAAAAAAACAATTGGGAGTCCTACATATGATATATATTATATATATGGATAGGAAGGAGTCAGTTCCAGAATGTGTGAACCTGAGAACGGAGCAAAATCCGACGCTCTGCATGCCTTTTGTCATTGAATCTACCCCACTAATATACTTTTAGAACCTCTATGTAACACAAGGATGTTTTATTCTCCTGAGAAGGTGGTAGATAAATGGAACAGCCTCCCAGCAGAAGTGGTAGAGGCGAATACAATGAGGGAATTTAAACATGGGTCTGATCTGCTGGCAAATTCTATGTTTCTATGCTTAAATAGCTCTGAAAATTACCAAAAGTCTCGTAATGTAAGGTAAACCCTCAGCACTGGATGAGTTAAAATAGAAAAAGATATAAAAATGTCGACTGAAATATTTTTCTATCGGTTGAACGTGTTTTATATCGCGGGAAACGGAGTAAAGGGGCAACTAGATCTTCTTCTGCTTGGACACTGAGTGTGTTGGGTTATGATGTCATAGGTCAGTGTTCGTGGGTTTTTCATGAGCCAGAACTGTTCTCTATATAGAGAAAAATGGAGGGTCTCCCTATCCCTGTGTTCAGGGGGTCCGTCTGCTTACTCAAGCACCGCAAAAAAAGGGCAGAAAATACAAAATAATAATTATAATAATAATTACAGAGACTGCGACGTAGCGTGCGCTGACACCGAAAGGGTTAATTTTATGTGCAACAGAAAACTTATATTTCAATGCAATGTTCACCATAGAAACAGAGAATTGGCTGTCAGATCGGCCCCCATTCGGCCCCCGTCTAGTCTGCCCGTTTCTCCTGCTGTAAAGGCTCAAACCTCAATCAGTCGTTGGTCTCATCTTAGATTCAGGAGCCGTATGTCTATCCCGCGCATGTTTAATCCCCTCGCTGTATTACCCTCTACCACTTCCGCTGGGAGGCTGCTCCACTTATCTACCACCCTCTCAGTAAAGCTTGAATTACAGCATACAATAGAGATATCACAGTATATGGGTCGGTTGACTTTCTATTCATATGCAGATCTGCTCGTTGCAGGGAGGGCGCATGCGTTGGTCTGTTTAACAAACCCTGAAGGGGGGAATCCTAAACTAGGAGAGGACCCTTTCTGTGTTCACATGAATGGTGGAGGTGCTACGCCTTGACTCGTCCCAGTGACAGCTTGCAACCGGTCCTGGACCCCCCCTGGGAGAAGATGGAAGACTTGGTCAGGGGCTGATGACCGCTTGCAAGCTGCTGGAAACCAAAAGGAGGGGAGGGGGGGGGGGGAGAGGGAGGGTCGGAGGGGGGCAAATCGGCCACAACTGCCCTGCTGGTGTGTCCTAAAAACCCATGACCAACATTGATATATGTTTGTCTTCAAGGAGCACTTCCCAGAAATGGGCTGACCAGATGCCCTGCTTTTTTTGTAACGACCCCAACCTATCGGTTACAGGCATCTAAACGCAATTATTCTTTTACTTTTGGAAACTTTAGCCAAGACTCCCTAAGTTTTCTAATTGTGCTTCTGTTCCACTTATCCGCCTCATTCATTGTCTGCATTTGAAATCCAAACAATAAAATATTCCATCTATTATGTTCAGATTTTAGTTAAAGCATTGTCGTTGAGGGTCGTCGGTGCTTCTTCCCCTGGATTACATGACAAATCGTGGCCTCTGCTCCTAATCGATACTATGGACAGGCCCTAGAATGAACCCATTAGGTGTGATCACCGTCAGGTTTTCCACATCATACCCTGGAATAAAAGCCCTATTTTTCGCCCTTAGCTTGGACTTTGGGGACGTTCTCTCCGCGTTCCCCTTTGCTCCTGTTTATTGAGTGAGGTCACTCACCATTGATGAGAATCATCTTAATAGTCTTCATATTTGCCATGTGAGTTTCTCCTTTAATCTGAGAGTGCCGTTGATCTCCAACAAGCAATTCCTAGAAGAAACCCACCGCGGAAGGAGAAAGGTAGACATCTCAGCCCATGAAATGAGGGTTTTAATGATGCTGGACCCGACATGTGGTTGGGATCCTTTGTTTGACCAAACTGTAGCAGACCACGAATGGAGACATCATTTCCAACGTTAATGTTCCATCACCTCCTATTAGGACAGACTTTCGGTTTAATCCCAGGTGTATCTCTGAAAAGGTTTGAGTCATTCATTATCCCACCTGTGTCCCTCTGGGAATACCCTAAAAACCTGCACTGTTGGGTAACACTGAATAAAGACATATGTTCCAAGCGTTGGTCCTCAGAACCCACAGCAGTATAGGGTTTCACAGGCCTCCCTCTTGTATCAGGAGGGGACGATGAGTATTAAGTGATTATGACCCTCTGAATCCCCATATTTTATATTATATACCTATATACAAACGTATATATCCATACGTACACGACCACTCACGTACCTTACCCACCCTCACCCTATTCAATGCAATGCATAGATGCTGCTGATGACCACAGCTGGTATATTATAATGCTAATGTAATAAAATATACATTACTCTACTCCAGGGCTTGAATTAGGGATGTTCACAATTTTTTGTTTAGGGTCCACAACCCCCCCCCCCATTAAGCCTTCCGCTTATTTAATCAAAGGGGTTGCTGCTTAGCCCACCAGCAATGAGATCTATGGCATCGTGTTGCACTAGGGGTTATTTTATGCGACTACATGGGTAGCACACCCCAAATACCCCGTACCATGCCGTTTATATTATATTCATATATCTGGATGAAATACCCACCTTGGATTTTCCCCCAGACCTGAAAGTGCCATTTTCCACCCATTTTTGGAGGTGGATCATTTTTATATTTTATATAAATTAGATATATATTATATTTAGTCCAATATAACAGCACTCCTGCTTTCCGAATGTAATTGCTCCGGTGCTTCTGGTACAGCCAGCGATAAACTCACGGGTCTTATGCAAAAAATATAAAGATTTTATTACCAGATTGCAAAACCAATGTTTCAGTCCCATTAATGATCAAAACATTGGTTTTGTGGATAGATAATTGATAGATAGATAGATAGATTGATAGATAGACAGACAGACAGACAGACAGACAGACAGACAGATAAGATAGATAATAGAATAGATAGATGATAGATAGATAGATAATAGATAGATAGATAGATAGATAGATAATAGATAGATAGATAGATAGATAGATGATAGATGATAGATAGATAGATAATAGATAGATAGATAGATAATAGATAGATAGATAGATAGATAGATAGATAGACAGATAGATCAAATCCATCTGTACTCAAGGAGGGGGATCATGAAAACCAAGCACAGCTAAAAGACCAAGGTTGTTAATGAGAAGCCAAACCCTCTGAATCCACCAAATTTACCTAAAGCAACAGAATGTCTGCAGAAAAGAAGAAATAAAGCCATGTGATGTCTGCTCGCTGTACCTGTGATAACTCAGACAGGGATACATCTTCCTGACTTCCACAAGTGACAGATGGGAAGGAAAAAAAAAAAGAAATGAGACATTTGGGCTTTAAAAAAAATCAAAGTGTTCACCTGACATAGACTTCACATGTAGCACACAGACACACAATGACTTGTACTCATTAGTAAGTGAATAGCACACACACACACACACATGAACACCCACACAAATACACACACATGCACGTGAACACACATGCATACATACATACACACATACACACACACACATACAAACACACATACAAACACACACACTGACACACACTCTCCCACACTGACACACTTACACACAGACATACACCTACACACACACTGACACACACACATACACACACACATACACACACACACATACAAACACACACTGACACACTTACACACACACTCACTCACTCACACACACACTCACACACACTGACACACTTACACACAGACATACACTTACACACACACACTGACACACACACACATACACACACATACAAACACACACACACACATACAAACACACACTGACACACTTACACACAGACA
This sequence comes from Spea multiplicata, assembly GCA_009364415.1. Taxonomy (NCBI): domain Eukaryota; kingdom Metazoa; phylum Chordata; class Amphibia; order Anura; family Pelobatidae; genus Spea; species Spea multiplicata. Next base: position 1,763,694 of record VKOC01000008.1, read on the forward strand.
TACACACAGACTTTGTGACTGCCCCCAGACCCTCTTTAAATGATTAGACAGAGCTGATGCCAGAGAAAGCTGTCTCTCTGCCCTGAGCAGTCTCTTGCTGTCCCTGCAGCTCCCACTCATTCTCAAGTTTCAGATCAGAGAGAGGAGAATCCAAGTACCCCGTCTCTTTAACCCTCTGTGTGCTGGGAGGGCCGGAAGAAATCCTCAGACCCTCAATGGACATGCTGCCACTTTTTGTTGACCAGGAAGTCCATGTAGTCATATTGTAACAGTGTATCAGTGTGTACAGGATTACACAACTGGCCTGTCTACAATGTAGCAAAACAATACGACACAATCCAAGCCCCCAATACACAACACAACAATAGGGGGCTATTAGAACGAATGTGTACATATATATCCCCTCTGTGCCATAGAAATGAGAGCTTTAGTCGAGGCAAGGTTTGGGACCCCCCCTTAAATAATAATATTATTATTATTATTATCATTATTTTATTAATAATAATAAGAAGAAGAATTTATTGTACTGTATTGTTAATGTTACCTTAATTCTGTCAAATAAGAGTTCCTAATATAATAATTTAATTATATATAAATTTATACTATGATCTTTAATTTCCCGATTCCCGACAGTCTAAAAAAAACAGATCTCACTTGTTATAGCGTGACATCATTTTGATACTGATGCAGAAATTGATTTATTATGTCACCCTGCAGAATCCAGCCAGTTACATTACATATCATTACCAAAGTCTATTTCTATAAAATAAATGCCAAATCGCCGAAAATAATGATAAAGAAAAAAATAATAAAAATAATAATAATAATATATATATATTTATTTATTTTTATATTTTTTTTTATCATCATATATATATATATGTCCTGTATATATAATGTCTTTTTATATATATACATATCAACACATTTGAGATGCCTTGACAGGGAAGGGAAAGATTTCAGAATAATTAAGAACACAGATCATCCCGAACAGAATGATGAAAATGAATAAAATAAGAGAACAAAGTGGTTATGGAATAAACATAAGGAAATGTCTGTAAATCCTGCAATTAAAACTATGTATAACACGTGGGGGCGTTCTTAACCCATTCAGTGCCAGGTAGGGGCAAAGAAGAGGGTTGGCAGGGGGGGGGTTGCACACATGGAGGTTGCAGAAAATGGGTTAATGGCATCATTATTATGTTTCCTGAATGATGAGATGGAACCAAACAAGGTGGAAATTGCCTGTAAACACAGGGCTGTGAGCTGCTGTAATTAATTCACTGTCTCTTTTAATCAAACTGAAAGGGTATCAGGTTGGTTTTCATAGCAACATCAGCCAAAAAAAAAAAAAAAGAAAAAAAAGCCCCAGCAGCCAATCGAAAAGGAGACTCATGTGACACGTGTGCTGACACATTGTAAGCCATAGCAAAGTGACACAAGTTCTGTAGAGAGGAGAGGGGGGGGAGTGACAGAGTGTGTAAGGAGATCTGAGACTGTGGACCACCCCTCCCCACCACCACCATCATCACCACCACCACCAAAGGGTGTCAGCAGAGCAGGTCACTGCTATCTCACAGCTGAAAGGCAGAGGATCTGAGGATCAGGAGCCCTTTGAGTGGCTTTAGAAGAGGACACAAACTACAAAAGCTCCATAGATGGTAGTCTGAGGCTGGAGAGCTCCTGGAGGGGCATTGGAACTGTGGGGTTAGTAAAGTCCAGAGCCAGTGGCAGGGGGTTTGGAGCAAGAGGACCTGGACATCTTGGGTCAGAAGAAGAGCTCAGATGCTCTGCGAGGTGCTGAAAGTAGCTGAGAGACCATCAGACAGGCTACCTGCAGGTGCTGGTCTCCACTTGGTCCTCAGGGAGTCCTTGTGATGATGGGAAGTGTCAGTGGATGACCCCCTCCCTGTTTTGGCAGTTCTGTTTGATGAAAGATCAGAGTCTTGTCTCTGCTCCTGGCATCCAGCAGCTTCTTCACCAGAGCTGAAGCTTTGCAAACATCACTCTGCCTTCCTCCTGATCGATTTTACCATCATTGGACTGGTTAAGGTGCACAATCCTGATATTGATTTTCCAAATAGACTTCTCCTGAGGGGTCCCGGCCACCCAATCTCAGTAACCCCCCAACCAAGATTTTCTTTTAAACCAAAACAAATAAGCTTGACTGGGAAATTGGAAACTTCCTCTGATGGGGTCCTGGATGAAGTTATTTGGATCCTTGTAAAATAAGATCTACTGGGAGATTACATTTGTTGAAAGATACCCATTTTTTTGTCCTGCAAAACTATCTCCTGTGGGTTCTGCAATCAATGTTTTTGTGAAAGTCACTGGCATGGAAGGCTCTAAAGGATTTGGGATTGAGACCATCCTGTCCCACCAAGGAGGGAGCCCAGGGCTTGTTCAAGTAGACCCATTGATGGGGGACAGCAGGTCACCTCTGGAGCTCAGCCCTGGGTCTGAAGTCAGCAGCGGTTGTTCCTCTCCACCCTCCCCACCTAGGGAGTGCTTAGAGTCGGTCAGCTCCAGGCAAGGAGTCCCCCTTGCTATAGACTCCAACCTCCAACAAGGTGTCCACCTCTCAGCTCCTTCTCAATCCAGAACTGTCACCTCATCCTTCCTTATCAGGGACATATTAGCAGACTGCAAACCTTTAGCAACATGTGCCCCCTATTCTAGCAATGGACAGCCAACCCAAGACTTGGGGCATTGTATGTCCACCAAAAATGGAGAAGACTTTAGGGACAAACTGGACAAAAGCAGTAGCTCAACCTCATCAGACTCCGAATTTAAAGGTAAAGGTGAGTTGCACCAACCGGTTAACCTAGAATTCCTTTCCAGACTCTGACATTTGGGCAACTAAATGTTATCACTACCTGATAATAAACATCCCACAAACACTAAACGAGTAACAAAGTATCTTTTGTTATATATTTGTTATATATTTTTTTTCTAATGCGACCTAATCCACCATTCTGAAATCACAAGTGATAAAGATTTAGAGGAAAGAAAAACTGGGAACAAAAAAAAAGTAATTTTTCATAATAATTCTACGCAAATATAGTTCATCAAATCAACACATTTTAGCATCACCAAGGGAAAAATAGGGTAATAAACAGAATATAATTTTTATTTTAAAAAATAAAATAAATAAAAACGAATAGAAATAACAGAAAATAACCAAAATCAACAAATTCCGCTTTGAATTAAGGAATTTAAATACTTAAATTATTCATATGGAAATAACGTAAAACTATAGAAAAGTATCTACAATATATATATATATATATATTATATATATATATTCCTATTGTTTCAGGTCTTTGTATGGATTATTTAATCCAAAATATGTTTAAATTGACTGTCACATTGACTGTTATTTTTCGGAATAATTTAAAACTATTAAAAAACACTTATTTTATGTATAGCAATTTATTTTTCCTACGGAGTGAAATATAATGAGAGTTTTAATAATGTTTTGAAATGTATAAATGGCAGTTATAGTGATAAATTTAACTAATCGGTGTCGGTGTTTATTTAAAAAAAAAAGAGACCCAATGGCTAAAGAAATAGTTACAAATAAATTCAATTAGTTCAACTTTTAATACATTTTATTAGAAACATCTTTATCCTACACTTGCATTTAAAAGAACAAATTGAATCATTTTATTAAATCTACACAAGGAAAAAATCCAGGTGAAAAAAATAGGCAAAAATAGATAGACGTGTTTTTAGCTAAAACAGCCAAGACAACTATATATATATCATTAATTACTATTATCATTATTATTATTAACATTTACTGATGGAAATCTAAATTTTGAGAAATATTCTCAGACATAAAATGTGTATTTAAATCTACACATGAGATGCACAAGAAGGAGACAAATTATAAGCACCCAGAAAGATAACAGAGCAATAACAGAGCAAATTGTGCCTATTTTTTTTATTATTATTATTATTTTATTTTTTACAATTTTCACCCATTTGTATTGAGTTTTGGCAAATTCATTTTTGACTAGATTGGAATGTATCTGTCACATGAGACATTCCTATTAATAGCAACAAAGTGATATATTATCTTCTTAACATATGGTTATATATATATAGATATAGATATAGAATATATATATATATATATACAGATAGATATATATATATAGATATAGATATATATCATAATGACTGTATAGGTATTTTAGCCGACTATTTCGCAACCTATATCTCTTTTTCATTATCAATAGTTAATTGTAAGGGGATTTTTCTATATTTTGTACATGAATTTGTCTTTTCTAAAACCGGTCAATGGGCAGCAGTGTGCTATGTATATAAAAATATCTATATAATTATTTTGCCTCTGCTATTGGGTTTATTAGCTCCTGAGGTTCTGGTTGAGGATTTGACTCCCCGGTGGCTCAATTAAGATGGATTATCGTCTTCCTACAGAGAGAAATCAACTTTAGCTCTGTCACTAGCAAAATCCACCCATTATTCCACAATAAAACGTGTGAGAAAGCTGAAATGTAATCACTTTATACAAATGCGGGCTCTTATGTTGTATTTAAAAAAATAATCAATCGAAGTAATTATCCACATGCATGCATAAATAAAAATAGAATTATTTTTAGTATTACTATAATAATAATCATCATCATCATCATCATGGAGAAGCAGAAGAAGGAATATAATAAATATTATTATTATTATTATCATTGTTATTATTATTACTAAAATCATAACAATAAAACAACAAAAAACAAGAAGAAGAAAAAGAAGAAGAAAATAGAAGGATAAAAATACTATATAATATCTCTTACTATTATATATATATATATATATATATATTAGTAGGGGTTGGTATAATTGTTTTAAGAGGATGATGGATGTTATTGACATTTTATATTTGAACAGTGTTGGTGGGATCTTTTGTTGAATTAACTGTGTTTGTTTGAAATGTTTTATCCTATTTATCTGTCCTTTATTCATTATGAATCTTATAAATTCCATATTAATTTGTCTTAGAAAATGCTTATTCATTGTAATTCTAGTCGAAAGGGGGCCCTTGATATGTACTTAATGAGAGTGTAGGGAATTAAATATTAACTTAAAATACATATTAAATACGATTGTTAGATGTTAAAGAGTTGAGGGTTCTATATTTAGAACAATATTGGTTAATATACAAAAAGATATCCCTGGCAACGTTTCCACTACAGTAGATGTCTTCATCAGGATCTGGATTTGGTATAATTTTAATACATATATATCTAATTAAGATTCTGGTCTCAGTGATTATATTTTTCCTCTCTTTTTTTGCAGTAAAAGAGGAAGGGGACCGGGAAATTTCAAGCTCCAGGGATAGTCCTCCAGTTCGGCTGAAGAAGCCCAGGAAAGCCCGCACCGCGTTCACCGACCATCAGCTGGCTCAGCTGGAGCGAAGCTTTGAAAGGCAGAAGTATCTGAGTGTCCAGGACAGGATGGAGCTGGCGGCTTCCCTCAACCTCACAGACACCCAGGTCAAGACCTGGTACCAGAACAGGAGGTAATTACCCCCACCCAGTGCTAACATACAGGGCAACAAACCCCAGTGTGACCCTGAGACACCCCAACACTGGAGCACCCCAACCTGAAACATTCCCACATACCCCAGCATGGCAATCATGGCTGGACGCACAGAAGACCCCCAAGCTTTGTGCAAAGGTCCACAGATTAATGCATTTTATAAATATCATGTCAAATATATATTATTTCCCTAGATATGAATTTATTTATTATGAAACCTAACAAGAACATTTCAGTTTATTTTATCTTCGATTTAAATTTGAAAAAAAAGGTAAAAGATTAGGCTCTAAAAATTTAGAACTAACACTGACATTTTGTATAGAGATAATCTATACATCAAACAAAAAAAATAGAACCCCACTTTCCTAAATACGGGTTTATTTTACACTGACATGACGTCACAGAGGAGGCTCTCTAGGAATTATGATGTCATGTTATTTGCATATTTAAATATCTGTCGTTGATATTCCCCTCCCTCCAGTTTCTTCGATTTAAAAATATTTGTATGAGACAGGGAGGCTGCAACCCGTAAATTATTTTTTTATTATTTATTTAAATCAGAATTCTCCATCATCAGCTGAAGATGCCTCAAGATGTAAATAATCCTATTTTCAAAATATTCCGATCATAATACTTGGCTTTCTATTCAGATCAATTTATTGACACGTATTATTATTCTTTTTTTTTATATTTACTTCATATCCATCCTTAAAACTATATAATAAAAATATTTCCTCTACTATCTTAACATGAAAGCCCTGTTACATAAATATATTAATATTTATATAAATAACATTAAAATATTGGGTCATTCATTGTATTTCGATACAACAGAAATGTTCTTCTTCATAGAAATGTTGTTTTAGTTTCTCTGCAATTAGTTGTATTTACAAAATTAAAAATCATATTAATTAAATTATTTTTTCGTACTACCTACCCACATCTTATCTAATATTTTAACAAACTACTTGCCCAGAATCTATACTAATTAATAAGCTGTATAAGGAATATATTATTTATGTTTACTTTGTTTCTATACATTTCCTGTACATTTTATACAATTTTTCATCCATATAAAAATTATCTCTTGTTCCACTGTATACTGTATACATATATATATATATTACTGTATGTGATTTATATATATATATATTACTATATGTGATTTATAATATATATACTTAAATATATATTAACTGTATGTGATTTTATATATATATATATTATTGTATGTGATTTATATATATATATATATTACTGTATGTGATTTATATATATATATACTATATGTGATTTATAGATATATTACTATATGTGATTTATATATATATATATTACTGTATGTGATTGATATATATATGAAATTATTACGTCAAGCGTGTGGAACGTACTATTACTAAGAAATAAATATTAATTTTGTATACAGTATATGTATATAGTGTATATAGTACTGTATATCATTTACATTTCACTCCCTCCCTCTCTATTTGTCTGTCTCTCCATATATATTTATGTATATGTATTATAGAACAATCTTAATTATTAGACTAATTTTATAATAATTTAATAATTAAAATTGTTATATATATGTATATTTATATATATTTCTTGTAAACATGCAGCATTTGTAATCCACATACAACATACATTAACCTTTTCCCTGCTGAAATGAGATGGTGTGAATTGTCCTGTAATGGTTTCATCTCTTTCCCAGTGACCTGGTTTTGATCAAACCAGTCAAACAGTCCCTGGAAAACCAACAAAATGCTACTCTAAATAAACACAAGGGTGCAACACATTGACACATTAATTATAAATACCAATTACTGCTTTGGGCATCAATAATTAAAAGCCCGTTCGAGTAATTACACAATTATTATAATTATGAATTATGAATAATTTAAGTTCGAAAATAGGGCTATTTCTTAGGAAATTGAGGGAAGGGGAAGTTGGGAATATCTGAGCCTTCCATATTAAATTGATTTATTAAAGTTTAGGTACAATAGATTTTGACATTCCCAGCAAGGTGTCCTAAGGGGATCCCACCGACTTAGAAAAGATCATATTTATGTATTCCTTGTATTTTTTCCCATACATTTTTAGTATTTTTTTTTAATTAGTTTCTTTTTTTCTAGATATTTTCCCATTTTTCTCTTTTTTTTTCGTTTTTTTCCTATTTCGTTTTTTACAGTCCCTATTTGACAAAAAATAGTTAATATCATATTATAAAATATTTGACCATAAATTTACTCCTGAAAAAATAAATGATCCCAAATGAAATTTTCAAATTTCAATCTGAAAATTCACAGTATACTTCTATATACTCTTTAATAAATTATAGCATATCCGATCTTGTGTACATTATAAATATAGTGTTTCATTTAGAAGTTAATGATTGAATAATTGATTCATTCATCTGTTTGAAATCTTAAAAGTACATTATATTTATATACATTATATTATATATAATAGATATATATATATATATATATATATATATATATATATATATATATTGTATCCGGAGCTCTGATTAATTAACATTATCTGAGAAGAAGCTGATTATGTGTGTGATCAATAATGATTAGTTCTTTATTAATAAATCAATTTATTCTTCAGTGCTATATAGACAAATGGGGGACAATTGGAGACCCTATAGGAGATAGAATGGAGCTTGCTCACAAAAGCATTACACTAAATTGGAAAATCTATCCCATTTGCTGTATTTAAATAAAAAATAAAAAAAACATGTTGCAAGACATTTAACATCTTAGTAGTATTTTAAAAATAATAATGGAAAAATCTCATATATATATATATATATTATATAATATAATATTTATATAATATTATATATAAAGGAATTATTATTTAAATGTATTAATACTTTAAATTATATTTGTCTCTTTTTGTACCAGAAAGATTACAAATAATGCTGGGTTTAGTGCATAAAAGTATGTTATTAAATTACAAATTATTTTTTTATTACATTATTAGATATATTATGATTATGATCGATTCTCTAGTATGTGAAGTAAATTAACCATAGCAGATCTGTCAAAAGTCATTTAAAAAGAAAACAGAAACCAGAATTTTTTTTGTTTCACTGGCAACAACCTATCAGTGCCTGCATTTGAGTCACATGACAATTAAGAATTCCAGCAAAAAAATGATGAACTAGGCAAAATTGCTACTGGGAAGGCTGTGGACATTTAGGCAATAGGACATATGATATTTCTAATGCTGAATTTAGTTACAAAAGTGTTAAATTGATAGGTTGCACCCTAAAATACTACTTGTGTGGTTATCTTCCTTTCCTTTTTCTGTATAGACAAATTATCCACACATATTTATATATTTTCATATATATACACACACATATATATAGAATTATATATATATATATATAAAAAAATATATATATAATTCTAATAATAGTATATATATACTAGATATGACATATCTATTGCCCCTAATATTTGAAATTGCACGTTGAGGTGAATGCATAGGATAAAAGGAATACTTAGGGTACACAACACATTTTATTGCACAATATATTCTCACCATAGAGATCTACTACATGTTCAGATTGTCCGAAATGATAACATTTCTGCATTTCTTGACTTGATCTGTATGTTTTTTTATAATTGTAACACATGCAGATTTGTACTGATTATTATATGTTCCGCAGTTATCAATGAATCCTATTTGTATTCCTGAGTGTAATTTTCTAAAGTTCTAACGCGGTCTGTTTTGGTTTTTAAGAAAAGCGAGTAAACATCGCTTGGGAGTAACTTAGAAGTCTTACTGAACCGTAGATTGTAAGCTCCTTTGAGCCAGTCTCTTCTCACCTTTTGGGATGTGATGGCGCTACTTGTGTTCTGTTTACTCATTGTACACTGCTACTGAATATGGTGGTGCTATAATAATAAGAAGTCGTCATATGGGTTCCCTATGAGCTGAGCTCCCAGTTCTCAAGAAAGTTGGGAGATGCCTGAGAAATGGTGGGCATCCTCCAATTTGGGTTTAATACTAGATTGGGCCAAATGAGTCTGATCTGCTGGCAAATTCTATGTTCCTATTGATATCTGGAGTAGAGGATCTGACTTTTTTCCCTTCTCTACACAGGACAAAGTGGAAAAGACAAACCGCAGTTGGACTTGAACTCCTGGCAGAGGCTGGTAATTACTCTGCCCTTCAAAGAATGTTTCCCTCTCCATATTTCTATCCCCAAAGTCTTGTCTCCAACTTGGATCCAGGAGCGGCCCTTTATTTATATAGGGGTCCAACAGCACCACCCCCTGCTTTGCAAAGACCACTGGTTCCAAGGATTCTCATTCATGGACTTCAGGGGGGCAACGAACCTCCGCCAGCTCTGCCTCCTCTTACAGGAGTCCTGCCCAGGGCCACACAGCCACGATGAATGCCACCTATATCTGACCAGCTACCCCGGGTGCCAAAAACAGAGATTCACCGACAGCACCAGAGGAGACATGGAAGTACCAGCAGGATAAACTGTATATATATGAACATTTTAGGTGCGGATAATCGCTCCAGTCTGTGATACAAAGTGACCTTCCACTGCCCAAGAGAAGACAATTTTGTAGAACTCTCATGAGTAAAGAGAAGATACTCTTGTGACCAAGTCCTAACCTTTGCTTTTCAGAAATGGTATATTATCCACATTATGTGAATATGGGTACATTTATATTTTAATTTCAATCTATCGATCCCTAGTTTACCCCATCTAGAGAGCTCCAAACCATTAGCTCCACGCAATGGGCTATCTGTTGGGATATGAGCTCCTTAAGAGCCAAATAACTTCTTAGAACCCTGAAACGTCACATCCTAAGGAACAATGGCTCCCATGATACAAAGTTTCCCCTCCTTAAGTGCCCAAAGATCCCCTGTTTTCAGGACATCCTCGTGCCATGCCAGGTGGCTCCACAACCAGAGCTGGTGGATCTGTCCTTTACGAAGACGAAGCGAATGAATTAGCAGTGTGTGTGATGGCACGTAGGCCAGGGCTGGGAAGATCTGATCAAATGTTTGATTGCAATATATTTATTTTAAGAAAGAACCTTTTAGCACCGCAACCTTTAAGATGAGACCTTTGGGCGTTTAAAGTTACGCATATTTAAAATAATTCAATATATTCAGTTATACAGAAGCCCAAACCCTCTATTCCTTTCATTTACACGCAATTACTCCATTCATTCAGAGCATCACCAAGACACTGGATTTGGACATCCTCACCATAAATTAAAAATTTACTATAATTAAAATGCTTATCATTGAGGTCATTTCCTAAAATAAATAAATAAATTGAAAGAAAAAAACAATGAGAAAATAATTAATTAATTATTAATAATTTGTTCAGAAATCATTTAAATAATAGATACAATTTTGATTTTATTCCTCATACTCTTTACATGATAAATCTTAGCTGTTTGGTTCATTTGACTGTTTGTGACACATGACAATTAAGTGTTCCCGGGAAAAATCATGAATAATGAGACAAAATTATTTCTATGAAAGGGTTTGGAAAATTCAACAATACTAAAAATATTATTGTCAATGCTGCATTTAGTTACAAAAGGGTTAAACTCAGCAATGTTGGTGGAGCGCCATGGGAATTAAAGAAATAATGGGAAGACCCGACCTTATTTATTAAGAAAACTGATTTTTTTTTTTTAAAATTCCTCTTGATAATTGCAATATGAAATTATCTGTTGCATTGATAAAATTGACATATGTTTGCTTTTTGTTAGAATTGGTTTAAAGGAATAATGGAAGCGGACTTTTAAATACTGTACATATTTGTTTGTAAATTATAAATATTGTTGTCTACCTATTTATAAAAAAAATACCGTTAATCCAACAAAAATGATTGGCTATCGTATCGGAATTTCTGAAAAACAAACTGGTGATTGTTATTTAACCTCTTATGTGCCACGCTCTTGTAAACATTTTACATTCTGATTTTAACCCCTTAAGAACAATGGGCAGTCCCTAAACCCATTGAAAACAATG
>VKOC01000008.1:1775388-1829231 GCA_009364415.1 Spea multiplicata
CCCCTCCCTCCAGTTTCTTCGATTTAAAAATATTTGTATGAGACAGGGAGGCTGCAACCCGTAAATTATTTTTTTATTATTTATTTAAATCAGAATTCTCCATCATCAGCTGAAGATGCCTCAAGATGTAAATAATCCTATTTTCAAAATATTCCGATCATAATACTTGGCTTTCTATTCAGATCAATTTATTGACACGTATTATTATTCTTTTTTTTTATATTTACTTCATATCCATCCTTAAAACTATATAATAAAAATATTTCCTCTACTATCTTAACATGAAAGCCCTGTTACATAAATATATTAATATTTATATAAATAACATTAAAATATTGGGTCATTCATTGTATTTCGATACAACAGAAATGTTCTTCTTCATAGAAATGTTGTTTTAGTTTCTCTGCAATTAGTTGTATTTACAAAATTAAAAATCATATTAATTAAATTATTTTTTCGTACTACCTACCCACATCTTATCTAATATTTTAACAAACTACTTGCCCAGAATCTATACTAATTAATAAGCTGTATAAGGAATATATTATTTATGTTTACTTTGTTTCTATACATTTCCTGTACATTTTATACAATTTTTCATCCATATAAAAATTATCTCTTGTTCCACTGTATACTGTATACATATATATATATTATATTACTGTATGTGATTTATACATATATATATTACTCATAATGTGATTTATTATAATTTATGTATGTGATTTATATCTATACTGTATTCACTGTATGTGATTTATATAATAATGTATTACTGTATGTGATTTATATTATATATATTACTGTGATGTGATTTATATATATATATATTAACTATAATGTTGATTTATAGATATATAACTATATGTGATTTTATATAATATATTATTACTGTATGTGATTGATATATATATGAAATTATTACGTCAAGCGTGTGGAACGTACTATTACTAAGAAATAAATATTAATTTTGTATACAGTATATGTATATAGTGTATATAGTACTGTATATCATTTACATTTCACTCCCTCCCTCTCTATTTGTCTGTCTCTCCATATATATTTATGTATATGTATTATAGAACAATCTTAATTATTAGACTAATTTTATAATAATTTAATAATTAAAATTGTTATATATATGTATATTTATATATATTTCTTGTAAACATGCAGCATTTGTAATCCACATACAACATACATTAACCTTTTCCCTGCTGAAATGAGATGGTGTGAATTGTCCTGTAATGGTTTCATCTCTTTCCCAGTGACCTGGTTTTGATCAAACCAGTCAAACAGTCCCTGGAAAACCAACAAAATGCTACTCTAAATAAACACAAGGGTGCAACACATTGACACATTAATTATAAATACCAATTACTGCTTTGGGCATCAATAATTAAAAGCCCGTTCGAGTAATTACACAATTATTATAATTATGAATTATGAATAATTTAAGTTCGAAAATAGGGCTATTTCTTAGGAAATTGAGGGAAGGGGAAGTTGGGAATATCTGAGCCTTCCATATTAAATTGATTTATTAAAGTTTAGGTACAATAGATTTTGACATTCCCAGCAAGGTGTCCTAAGGGGATCCCACCGACTTAGAAAAGATCATATTTATGTATTCCTTGTATTTTTTCCCATACATTTTTAGTATTTTTTTTTAATTAGTTTCTTTTTTTCTAGATATTTTCCCATTTTTCTCTTTTTTTTTCGTTTTTTTCCTATTTCGTTTTTTACAGTCCCTATTTGACAAAAAATAGTTAATATCATATTATAAAATATTTGACCATAAATTTACTCCTGAAAAAATAAATGATCCCAAATGAAATTTTCAAATATTCAAATCTGAAAATTCACAGTACTCACTTCTATATTAACTCTTTAATAAATTACTAGCATATCCCGCATCTTGGTGTACATTATAAATATACGTGTTTCATTTTAGAGTTAATGATTGAATAATTGATTCATTATCCTGTTTGAAATGCGTAAAAGTACACTTATATTATATTATAGCATTATAATATATACACTATATATATATATATATATATATATAGTATCCGGAGCTTATGAACTTAATTTAGACGATTAGTTCTTTATTAATAAATCAATTTATTCTTCAGTGCTATATAGACAAATGGGGGACAATTGGAGACCCTATAGGAGATAGAATGGAGCTTGCTCACAAAAGCATTACACTAAATTGGAAAATCTATCCCATTTGCTGTATTTAAATAAAAAATAAAAAAAACATGTTGCAAGACATTTAACATCTTAGTAGTATTTTAAAAATAATAATGGAAAAATCTCATATATATATATATATATATATACATATATTATTATATATTAATTGAATTTATATAATGGATTAAAATATATAAGCGAAATTTATATTTAAAAATGTATTAATACTTTAAATTATATTTGTCTCTTTTTGTACCAGAAAGATTACAAATAATGCTGGGTTTAGTGCATAAAAGTATGTTATTAAATTACAAATTATTTTTTTATTACATTATTAGATATATTATGATTATGATCGATTCTCTAGTATGTGAAGTAAATTAACCATAGCAGATCTGTCAAAAGTCATTTAAAAAGAAAACAGAAACCAGAATTTTTTTTGTTTCACTGGCAACAACCTATCAGTGCCTGCATTTGAGTCACATGACAATTAAGAATTCCAGCAAAAAAATGATGAACTAGGCAAAATTGCTACTGGGAAGGCTGTGGACATTTAGGCAATAGGACATATGATATTTCTAATGCTGAATTTAGTTACAAAAGTGTTAAATTGATAGGTTGCACCCTAAAATACTACTTGTGTGGTTATCTTCCTTTCCTTTTTCTGTATAGACAAATTATCCACACATATTTATATATTTTCATATATATACACACACATATATATAGAATTATATATATATATATATATATATATATATATATATATATAATTCTAATAATAGTATATATATACTAGATATGACATATCTATTGCCCCTAATATTTGAAATTGCACGTTGAGGTGAATGCATAGGATAAAAGGAATACTTAGGGTACACAACACATTTTATTGCACAATATATTCTCACCATAGAGATCTACTACATGTTCAGATTGTCCGAAATGATAACATTTCTGCATTTCTTGACTTGATCTGCATGTTTTTTTTATAATTGTAACACATGCAGATTTGTACTGATTATTATATGTTCCGCAGTTATCAATGAATCCTATTTGTATTCCTGAGTGTAATTTTCTAAAGTTCTAACGCGGTCTGTTTTGGTTTTTAAGAAAAGCGAGTAAACATCGCTTGGGAGTAACTTAGAAGTCTTACTGAACCGTAGATTGTAAGCTCCTTTGAGCCAGTCTCTTCTCACCTTTTGGGATGTGATGGCGCTACTTGTGTTCTGTTTACTCATTGTACACTGCTACTGAATATGGTGGTGCTATAATAATAAGAAGTCGTCATATGGGTTCCCTATGAGCTGAGCTCCCAGTTCTCAAGAAAGTTGGGAGATGCCTGAGAAATGGTGGGCATCCTCCAATTTGGGTTTAATACTAGATTGGGCCAAATGAGTCTGATCTGCTGGCAAATTCTATGTTCCTATTGATATCTGGAGTAGAGGATCTGACTTTTTTCCCTTCTCTACACAGGACAAAGTGGAAAAGACAAACCGCAGTTGGACTTGAACTCCTGGCAGAGGCTGGTAATTACTCTGCCCTTCAAAGAATGTTTCCCTCTCCATATTTCTATCCCCAAAGTCTTGTCTCCAACTTGGATCCAGGAGCGGCCCTTTATTTATATAGGGGTCCAACAGCACCACCCCCTGCTTTGCAAAGACCACTGGTTCCAAGGATTCTCATTCATGGACTTCAGGGGGGCAACGAACCTCCGCCAGCTCTGCCTCCTCTTACAGGAGTCCTGCCCAGGGCCACACAGCCACGATGAATGCCACCTATATCTGACCAGCTACCCCGGGTGCCAAAAACAGAGATTCACCGACAGCACCAGAGGAGACATGGAAGTACCAGCAGGATAAACTGTATATATATGAACATTTTAGGTGCAGATAATCGCTCCAGTCTCTCATACAAAGTGACCTTCCATTGCCCAAGAGAAGACAATTTTGTAGAACTCTCATGAGTAAAGAGAAGATCCTCTTGTGACCAAGTCCTAACCTTTGCTTTTCAGAAATGGTATATTATCTAAGTGCAGAAAAAGACATTATGTGAATATGGGTACATACATTTATATTTTAATTTCAATCTATCGATCCCTAGTTTACCCCATCTAGAGAGCTCCAAACCATAAGCTCCATACAATGGGCTATCTGTTGGGATATGAGCTCCGTAAGAGCCAAATAACTTCTTAGAACCCTGAAACTTCACATCCTAAGGAACAATGGCTCCCATGATACAAAGTTTCCCATCCTTAAGTGCCCAAAGATCCCCTGTTTTCAGGACATCCTCGTGCCATGCCAGGTGGCTCCACAACCAGAGCTGGTGGATCTGTCCTTTACGAAGACGATGCGAATGAATTAGCAGTGTGTGATGGCACGTAGGCCAGGGTTGGGAAGATCTAATCAAATGTTTGATTGCAATATATTTATTTTAAGAAAGAACCCAGCATCGCAACCTTTAAGATGAGACCTTTGGGCGTTTAGAGTTACGCATATTAAAAATAATTCGATATATTTAGCTATACAGAAGCCCAAACCCTCTATTCCTTTCATTTACATGCAATCCATTCATCTAGAGCATCGCCAAGACACTGGATTTGGACATCCTCACTATAAATTAAAAATGTACTAAGATAAAATGCTTATCATTGAGGTCATTTTCTAAAATAAATAAATAAATAAATAGGGGAAAAAAACAATGAAAGAAAATAATTAATTAATTAATAATTTGTTCAGAAATAAGAATTTAAATAATAGATAAAATTTGATTTATTCCTCATACTCTCTACATGATAAATCTTAGCTGTTTGGTCATTTGACTGTTTTTCCTGAAGGTCACATTTGTGACACATGACAATTAAGTGTTCCCGGGGAAAATCATGAATAATGAGACAAAATTATTTGTAGGAAGGGTTTGGAAAGTCAACAGTACTAAAAATATTATTGTCAATGCTGCATTTAGTTACAAAAGGGTTAAACTCAGCAATGTTGGTGGAGCGCCATGGGAATTAAAGAAATAATGGGAAGACCCGACCTTATTTATTAAGAAAACTGATTTTTTTTTTCAAATTCCCTCTTGAATAAATTGCAAATGAAATTATTTCCATTGATAAATTGAATATCGTTGCTTTAATTGTTACAGAATTGGTTAAAAAGAAAATGGATGGACTTTTAAATACTGTACATATTTGTTTGTAAATTATAAATATTGTTGTCTACCTATTTATAAAAAAAATACCGTTAATCCAACAAAAATGATTGGCTATCGTATCGGAATTTCTGAAAAACAAACTGGTGATTGTTATTTAACCTCTTATGTGCCACGCTCTTGTAAACATTTTACATTCTGATTTTAAATCTGATTAGATATATTAATATATATTTTTTTTCACATCACTCTGGCGCACAGAGTGTTAAAGGTATTCATTTATGGGTGGGAAAATGTGAATGTCTGATCTTGTAAATCCACTGGCACACAAGTGGTTAATCTATAAATATTCAAGGAATGTATATACGTTTTGTAATAGCCAAAAATAATACAAACACATCCATTTTTAAATGTATTTATTATTTATTGACGACACGGAATAAACAAATAAAAATAACAAATAAAATTAAACAGAAAAAAAAAACGGATTCTTTTTTTTTTATTGTGCTGATGACGGTTACCCAGAACCTCAGTATTTGCAGAAAAAATGCCTTTTATGGCCCCAAAATGTTTTTTTAACGCTAAATATTCACTTTAAGTGTCTGATATGGCTACATGGCAACCCTAATAATAACTTTATCATAAGGGTTTTAACCTGTTGTTTTAACCCCTAACGGTACTACAAAATATTGGACCATCTACATGTGTGTGATCAAATGTGACATCACAATTGGATTCATTATTTAATGTTCTTGCAATGTGGCAGTGTTACTTTACAGCGAGAGTGGTAGATAAGTGGAACAGCCACCCAGCAGAAGTGGCAGAGGCTAATACAGTGAATGAACTTAGACATGCATGGGATAGACATACGGCTCCTGAATCTAAGACGAGACCAACGGCTGATTAAGGTTTGAGCCTTTAAAGCAGGAAAACTGGGCAACTAGACGGGGGCCGAATGGGGGCCGATCTGCCGGCAGGTTCTATGTTTCTACATTTGGTCTTCGCCTGTTTTCCAAGAAAAAGGGCTTAAAAACACCAGCTTTAGTGACGTGATTTATTCCTAACAATCAACCCTATAAATAAAAGATAATATTAATAATAATAATAGTAATAATAATAGTAATAATAATGTAAAGACAAACTTTAAAGATGCGCATATATATCGTGCACCGGGATGCATTTTTATCACGCTAAGGGATGAGACCTATGAAAACATTTCTAGTTTAAAAGGAATGGAAGCTGATACTTTTTGTGGTAACGTCCTCGGTGCAATAAAGTTTAATAAGTTTGAAAATAAATTCTCAGCTGCCGGCGTCAGTAAGCTGCTTAAAAAGCCGACGGAAAAGACATCTGGCGGAAAGCCATTCTATGGGTGAAAAGCGCCACCCGTTCTATATGTCATAGAATGTAAATAACCGGAGATATTATTTATTTGTGGGGAAAGCGGGTTTTTATTTTATCTGCTGGGTTATTTATTAAATGATGTTTCTTCCCTCAAAAACCGAAATAAACTTTCAGAATAAAATATATCGGGTCTTGGCGTCGTCTTTAAGCGATTTAATGGGTATATGAAGATAGGATTTCCTCAATGGTTCTTATAATGTGAAACTTGGGGGCCACATTCATTTTTAGGGATTCTGGGACACTGGGCGCGGCTTCATTGGGGGTGGGGTTTACTAGCACATTCTTGCACTCATACATACTCATACTCGCCTGTATACATCCCCTCGCACTCTACTTACACGGAAATACACGCAAGTCTGCCCTATACATGCCACGGACACGTGATTTGGAGGCATACATCACAACAGTCCAGGTTTTTGGGCACAGTCCCGCAGTTGTGAGCAGCGTGGCGCTGTCCTGGGTCAGGCCTGGGGCATCACCAATGGTAATCACATTGCTTTGTTGTAGCCCCCACATGGCCACCTTGCGACACTAGCGTTGTGTGGAAGGTGGGTGAGTGGCCACATCTCTGACTCCGCCCACTGTCTCTTGCCGCACCCCTCCCAACACAGGTGTCCCGATTTGGACACCGGAAATTGGTAAATTCTTTACATCTGGGCCCACAAATACAATAATAAGTTAACCCATCGTGATATAGAGATACATGTCTACCTCCCGCAACGCTCTGTCCCCTGCATTAACTTCATGGGCCCCCCCGAGCCCCCAACATTGTTCGTTCAAATTATTTCCATATATTAAAGGCGTTGTTCCACTGAGACGATGTATTTTGGGTCCCTAGGTTGTTAAAAAAAGACACCGCATTACTTCTGTCGCTTTCCGATTTATCAAATAAAAACAGCATAAAACCTCCAAATAAAACTTTTTCCCCAATTTGCATTGCAAAAACCAGAGGCCACTTTTATGTCACATGACATCCCCCAAAAAATCCACACGATCATTCGAGGGCTAAGTCATTTATGAGTATCGGGAAAATTATGCTTCTGATGCTCCATTTAGTTGCAAAAAGTGTTAAATTCAGCGGACGAAGTGGAACAGAAGCTTTAATAATAGAAGGGTTTCATATCCCTGCTGATTATATTCAGAACCCCTGTTTTGGGAGCCCGATTTCTCGTACGCCGCCCCAAATTCGTTGAAGACAAAGTGCTGGCATGTGGTCGACCATAGAAGCCATTATCCTGCGGCCAACCTGGCCTAACCCCCCCCCCTTCAAACAGACGCCGCTCACACCTCTGTCTTAATAACAAAAATCCCGCTCAATTATTAATGCTGACCGCCAGTGTATAATCGCTTAAGTGTTTTAAATGATCGCCTTGCTGGATGAATGGCTTCCAGTCCTTTTGAGCGCGGCTGGATCGGTGACAGCCAGCTAGCCAGCAGCTGGCGACTAAGGACAGACTGGAAGCGGCTACCGGCGGAGGCATCCAGCAGATGGACTGCGAGGCTTATCCCCGCGTACCCTCTCCGTTCTGCAGCCCATTAACGCATACTGGGAGGCTGAGGACCTCCATTGTCTCTGAGCCCCGAGATCGCGGGGTCCCGAATGACCCCGCCGCTGACTGCTTACAGAAGAGAAAAAAGTCCGGGTCTGTTTCACGAGAGACAAAAGTCCTCTTTGAGCGACGCTCCCGGGATAAGTCAGTCCTTGAATTAAGGGTGTCAAGAGTTACAGCGTGTAAGACGAGCCTTCTTTGAAGACGCTTTTGTTTCTATTGTGTTTTGACTCCGTCCCGCGGTCATCTCACACCGGGGGGGGGACATTTTTTTCCCCGGCCTGAAGATTCTGTTGGATCGAGAAGAAGAAAAAAAACAAAAAACCACACGAGCAAACAAAATGTTGCAAGAATTAGGCTAGCGAGCTTTTATTATTCCATATTCTAGAAGTTTATAGCTTTAACGGAGACGATGGAGGGGATGAAGGCGGAAAACCGGGATTAGGACAACCTTTTCTGGGACGCGACTGTCCAAAAAGTTTAAAAGTGAACGGAAAGACTCACAATCCCCCCCAAAAAACACACATCGGGGGTATGAATATGTCTGGTTTTTGTGGCCAAAGTTAGCTACGGTGACCCGTAGGCTGGCGACATCACCAGGTCTCCAGTGCACCGTTAATGCATTGTGCATGCGCATTCCACATCCTTATATCCACGATGCCCATTGTCTTCATCCCGGGACTCTTTTGAACCGTCACACGTATGATATCAACAACACAGAGACTGCTTCATGCGGAGCGCTTATTAATTATTCATTTTACAGGTCTCTTCGCCACCTACGACGCCTGCAACATGCATTTTTCATAAGCGCGTGGCATTGAAGGGATGATCTGGTCCATTGAACCCTTGCGGTGGCGCATGTATGCCCCATGATTAACGCCATATATTTTAGGGTAAAGTACCTACCGAAACGGCCCGATACAATGTAACGTCGAGGCCAGACTATTCAGATTCCAATCAAGCGAGGGGATTAAACATGCGCGGGATAGACATACGGCTCCTGAATCTAAGACGAGACCAACGACTGATTAAGGTTTGAGTCTTTACAGCAGGAGAAACGGGCAGACTAGACGGGGGCCGAATGGGGCCGATCTGCCGGTAAATTCTAGGTTTCTATCTCTGAAACATAAAGGGGAAAGGGTAGCTTACAGCACGACTCCGATAAGATGTGGATGGCGAGTCCTTTATAACGCGCCAACGCGTTCAGTAACACCGGGCTCGCTCATCCACGTAAAAGAGACTTATGTTTGTACAAACCGGAATAATAATATAAGGAACATACGTGGCCCCCCGCCGGCACATGCGGAGCTTGATTCTACTCCATCAACAAGAAAATGTTTTCACCGCTTCCTCACAAACTGTTTGAAATAAACGGTTTAGAATTTGGAGCATAAAGGCTCTAAATAATCAGAAAAAAAAATAAAAAAAAAAAGACAACAAATTCTTCAAACACAATTAAAAAAAAAAAAAAAGAACACATTTATTAATATATATATTACACAGGAATACTATTAATTGTTGTCCATAGGTAATATGTATTTTAAGTAAAATCTTTTATTCAATAACCAAAGTTCACATTGAGTGTCTTTGGGTTTCTGCGTGGAAGGCGAGATCTCCTCTCTGTCCCCTTTATAAAGAGCCGCATTGCCCCGAAACGCACGGCTCCTGTCGGTGAATAATTTTCACTTAAATTATAACTTAGCGGGAGACAAATCAGTGAGCACTCACGCTCTGTAGACTGAGTGTTTGAAGTTATATTTGCTCTGGAGGACTGTTGACTCCATGCGCAGGTGGCCAGCGGGGAGTCTTCCAAAGAATCCCCATCTTTCACGATCCGCCGAGCCCTTGCTATGGCAGCTTTGGTCCATCTCAAGGACAAGAGGAGACTCTCAGCGTCTATAAGTAGCCCAGAACTAACCGGTAACAGATGCTTCTTCGAGTCGCTTGGCCCATAGCTCCCCGGGTCGAGTTCTGCAAGAGCCCCAAAGAAATCGTAAGAACTCAACTCACGAGCTCTGAGATGTTTGGTGAACGTAGACCAAGTATGTTGGCTCACCGGTGAATTGCCCCCCACTGTAGCAAAAGAAGAGGGGTTTCCCTGAGTGGGATGAACACTGAGGGGGCAGCTGATAGGTGGGGTAAAAGATAACAGAATGAAGAACTTTATCAATTAGCGAGTATCCCGCTTGGAATCCTGGACAAAGCTCGAAATATCTTGTTTTTGTGAATGTTTGGGGTATCGGTTGTCCCCGTTGTCCTTCCGTATCCAGTGCTGCCAAATCTGATGGAAATGCACAAAGCTGAAGAATGAAGGTTAAAATATATATATATGTCAAGGAAGTGTCACTTATAGATGTTTTTTATTGATATAAAACAGGTCTGGCCAATATAGAAACATATAGAAACCGATAAAAACCCCAAAAACCTATGATATTACAAATATATTTCCTGCAAAGAAGGATTTTTTTTAATAAACATTCACAAATGCAGTTAATTTAATAACATTTTATGGAAATCCAAACATTTCATAGCAAACAGCGTAAAATATAAATGAACGCTTTTTCGGCTGCCAATGCTATTAACCCATCGTTGTTTCCTTTTGCTCGGTATTAATGCGGCTAAGGGGCATTAATACAATTTTTGCAAAATGCGCAGCCAGCTAATTAAGTCAATAAGGCTCTTCCTTTGTGGCGTTCCTCGGGCTTTGCATGTGAAAAGGACGGTATAACCCTTCACTAGGACTGCGGTTGGCAGAAGGATTGTGAATAGATTCAGGTTTAATGAAGTAAGAATGGAGTATATAGCAGCTTGCAAAACAAAAAAAACACCCCCCACCAAACCCCCCCCCCGGCTCCGCGAAGCAGACCCATGCAACGTCCAACACGGATTGACTTAAACCCAAGGGATAAGTGATTTAGATTAATCTCATTGAATAAGAATGAGACAAAACAAAACTCTTTAAAACATATTAAAAACCTATCAAAAGGAAAGTTCAAGTAAAAGAGGGCTTGCGTTTTGTTTTTTTTTTTTTTTTTTTCCTGGGTTGGGCAGAACGCAGCCGGCAAAAAAAAAATGGGAATCAGAATAAGTTTCTCCGATATTGAATTCTTCCCGGAGAATCGGAGAGATTCTGCCCGAAACAGAAACGTTCTATCCACAGGAAATTTATCGGAATGCGTTTATAAAAGGACCCCCAACGTGCTGTTTTTAACGAGACGCGGCTTTTATTAATTCCATGCAGGTATTCAGTTCATTGATGGTCTGTCTTGGAGTTTATAGGAAACGCCACTGAAGAAAAAATGGAATCCCAACCAGTTTCAGATGAAAAATACTTAAAACAGCTTAAAAAATATTGCAGGTCTTACAGTTGTAGTTTTTGCCCTATAATATAATATTTTCAGGCAGCCGCATTTTAGCCATTTGTATGAGTTTTTACTCTCATCATAATGCCTGTGGGAAGCAATAGAATGACTCGGTCTTATTTATCCAGCAGGACTCTCTGACTAATGGAAGTCTATGGAGGAAGGGACTTCATTAGCATTACTGCGAAGCATCAGCTCAGTGTGGTGTCTGAACAGGGAAACCCAATATATCACATGACTGACAACAATGTCATGTGATAAAGTTTGTAGATAAAGGTAGTTTATTGGAAGAAAATGAGATAAAAGCAGGTTTTTGTCACCGACCGACTTTACTGTATACAGGGCTGGGGGGGTTATATCACTGTATACAGCGCTGGGGGGGTTATCATTGTATATCAGCGCTGGGGGGTTTATCATTGTATACAGCGCTGGGGGGGTTATATCACTGTATACAGCACTGGGGGGGTTATATCACTGTATACAGCGCTGGGGGGGTTATATCATTGTATACAGAGCTGGGGGGTGGTTATATCATTGTATACAGCATAATCACATTTTAAAGAGCTGGGGGTCATGGTCAAGAAATCACGAGGTATCACTAGCGCTGCTGCATTAACCAGATATGATTATAAGAAATGCAAACAGATAACGGGTTAAAAGTTACACTAATTTATGTATGGAATTAGGTGTAAAAAAAAATAGAAAAAGTACAAGACTGCAGCATTCGATGTCTTACTTTAACACCCTTTCCGTATAACCGATAAACACAGCACTAAATCATCCGGCCAAGCGAAGTTAAAGACTCTACTGGTCTCTTCTTGGTGTTGATGAAACCGTTTTCTCCTACAGATTAGAAGACATAAAACCCATTGTCTTTGTTCCTTAGGTATTATAGGATTGCTGCTCTTTGGATCTGGGATAAATCAGGTAATTGTTCTATTAAGTAAGTTTTTAAGGAACATTAGACTCTTCAACTAAAGCGATCCGGGCACCCCGCAGCCGAGCCACAGCTTCACGAGGGACCCCCCTTTCATTTCTCAACTTGGGAACAGAAAAGAAAAGTTAAAAAAAATAAAATAATAATAAAGTCAGGGCTTTATCCTTCTCCCAGCGGTGGGTTTTAAGGTGGAACAAAAGACTCCAGCAGAGAGGTGACATCGAGGATTACCGAAACTCCAAAGACTCATCCTCTAAAGGAACAATATAGTACAAAACTTCGTAGGGCGGTGGGGAGCGCTGAGGGACACGGCATTTCGTTAACTTGTTGAAAGATCGTCATGTTCTTACAACTAATTCTTTGACCAGCGTTCGACTGGGCATCAGTGGACCCCTTTCCATTAAAATAAGGATGATGAATACGCCCGGGTCCTCTGTCCCAATATAATCGTAGAATTAGTCCTTCGTGGGGACTTAACATTTTTTTTTTCAAAACACAGCATAAAACAGGACTTGCACAAAAAACTGGCCCTGCGGTGGTTTGAATCCGAAGAAACCAAACAGACAAAACCACAGAAACCTAGGATAATTGATTCTCTTCCCAGATTAGTTACCGGACGATCAATAAACAAACGGCTCCTGTATTGATCTCCCGCAGGCCAAAAGCTAATGAGAATGAAATGGCTCTAAATTGAGCGGCCGGGAGGAATTATCCGATGTTCCAGTTATAGAGATAACACATTATTAGCTCTTTAGCTCCAATAAATAAAGGTAATTAAGGAATCCCAAGCTTTGTTCACAGCCTCGTAATAACAAAATACAAACATATAATGCATTCATAAAATATATATATATATATACATACATATACATACATATACATACATATATATATACACACATGTGTTTTGGGAAGGCTGCAAAAGACAACACAGATAGATGAACCAAAAGGACTTCTCTTTGGCAACGTTGAAGACCCAATGCTGGTAGCCGTGTGACCTCGATAAAGTAAATGGTCACATTTGGGGATCGGTGGATGCTTTGCTACAGGTGGTGCCAACTCTAGACAATCCTGGTTCTTACTAGCACACAATTCGATGGCCGGTGTTCAGTAGCTGTTGCGTATGCCGGGCCGCACGGTTTATGTCTGCTCCTCGGTTTTCACAACCTTTTTTAATTTCTTAGGTTTTGGGGCAAAGCCGCTGGCATACTCAGAACGTAAGAGGTCCGAGAAGCGCTGTTTCATGCCTGTCTTCTTCATCCCCGACCTGAAAAACAGAAACAGAACTTGCTTAATGTTGGGTGTCTTGCTCGATAACATGTAGGTTTTTGTTGTTTTTTTGGGGGGGGGTGAAATTCACAGCCTCAACCACAAAAATATACATTTACGCCTGGTGTCTGGCCAACAAACACAATCGGGATGCCAGAGGGCGGCCATTTTGAATCCGAGCGACGCGAATGGCAAAGTTAGCTTGCGATTCCAAGATTATTCCGCAAGGTATAGTTTGTGCTACAAAATGTGACAGGATATCAAAGAGACACTTTGTTCTGAATAGAAACAAATCTAGTGCATCACACGTGCCAAAGATAAGAGAAACCCAAGAGAAATTAAAAGGAGCTCTCGTCTGATCAAAGAAAGGATAAGAGATCCTGACTTAACTCCTTTATCACACCTTCTCCCAAACAACGAGCACTTTAACCGTTTAGCAATTAGTAGAAAAACTCCTATATTGGGAAAAAATTAAATTGTTTAAAAGTCATT
The DNA here is from genome assembly GCA_009364415.1 of Spea multiplicata. Taxonomy (NCBI): domain Eukaryota; kingdom Metazoa; phylum Chordata; class Amphibia; order Anura; family Pelobatidae; genus Spea; species Spea multiplicata. The sequence continues at coordinate 1,789,749 of VKOC01000008.1, forward strand.
CAAAGGTCAATTGCCTTTTTGTGAATAACAGCCCTGCGCAATATGATGGCGCTTTATAATTTACATCGGTAATTATAATAAGAAAGCCGTATATCAGTGACATCTCTAGAGCTGTGTTTGGGTTTGAAAACCCTCGCTGTGACTTGCTGAACGTCGGTTGGGGGCGATGGTTCCACCATAGGTGAGCTGATATTAAAGAACCTAAACCCAGAGTACACGGCGAGATTTATCACCTTCTACTGATTCACGTAAAGCAGTCACAGGGCCACTTTTGTACGGAATCACGGCTGTCACCGTTAAGACGCGGATGGAGGTTTCCATGACGCAGGTGGAGACTCAGGAGGTTCAATAGGTTATAATCTTCCGGTAATTAATGGATCGAGGCACCTCGTGAGGCGGTGACCATGCTGAGTTGGGATGCACATTCTTGGAGACATTTGTTTTTCGGCGGTTGACGACTAACGTGCCAGGTCAGGACAGGTCACCGCGGAATCCATTTAATCGCCTTAAGGACACCTGTGTAAGAAACCCACTTAATCACCCGAACGACACCTATGTGCCACAACGAAAGGTTGAAGGAGAAGTCCAGCCATGTTTAAGCGGATCAGAAGCTCGTTAGCGTCCTGCAGGCATCTACAACATCTTCAGCCCTCTGAGCTAATTGACTACTTACCCACAGGGGAGGAAGGAGAAAGGAGGCCGCTAAATAAAATTACCAGATTGCAAAAGGGAAAGGCCAGCCTACTAATTGTCTCCTCTCTTTGGGGAAGAGGTCTTTTCTTTTAAAATTTAAATTTGGAACAATTAAGGAAGATTCCTAACCTCACATCTTGGAGACAAACTAAGTTATACTTTATAATTAAAATACACAAAGTACGGCCAAGGTTGCAGATAGTTACGAGCCGTGCTCGCCTGGTGAAACCCCCTCGAGATAAATATTGGGCTTTAGGTCCTGCCACTCCAACCGGCCAATTGACCGACCTGTTGAAGTTCACTTAACAAGTCCAAAGCACTACAAGTCCTCAACTAAAGTGAAAAGCAACAATCTAACAACACCTCCTAGCCTTGAGAATGACTGCATTGAGCGTCAGACAACAACAGGTTGAGATCGGATGGACGAGAGATCCGCAAGGAAGCTACCTGAGGGATAATTGATCCAGCCCAATGTGAATTGGTATCCGTGCGTTTCGTTGAGAAGCTAACATGCCCAGACATAGCATTAAGGGTTCTGATCCCCATCGGGAAGGGCTAATTGACCTCCTGTGCTCCTTACGCCCATATCGGCGACGGATCGAGGCAAATGGATCACAGTCATTACCAACAAAACGTCTGGCTTATTCCCCGACATGACATCCAGTCTCTTTTTAATTGGGGATTAAATCTGGTTTCTACTCAACTATGACAGAGTATGAAATCGGCTTATTTCGGGAGGCAGAGGGAGCTTCCCTGATCCTTTTACAGACGAGCTCCATGGTCAACGTGCACGGCAAACGAGATAATGCAACAGACATCCCCTTCATTTTCTCTCTTTCACAAGAGTCTGTCTCTTGTATTTCAGACAGACGGAGGAGACGATCTACGCTCTCAAAAGGCAACCACTGGGGTCTGGGACACTGAGACCTCCTTAAAAGAAAATGACAAAAAAAACCAAATACTTTCCCCAAAACGCCAGACCAAGTTCCTTGGGGCAAGGACCGGCGGGACTGGTCAGTCTCACGATTTGCTTATACGGAACCAATAAACTTTTGCACGTTGACCAGCCACGAGGAATCATAGCACAGGTTAACCATGAAGCTCGCCAGAGGATGAGAACTAATATTATCAACTACTGTCAACTAATTTTATTGCCACTTATTTATACAATGAAAATTAAGAATTGTAACAACATTTTTGATGTGAGCAAAATATATATTTTTTCATTTTAAGTAGCGAATTCCTCAACTAACCACTTAAAGACCCTTGCGTTCTTTAAAATCTTGATCTCGGGACTAAGACCGAGTGAAAGTTCACCCGACAGACCGACAAAGGCTAAAATGGTTTGGATACAAAAATACCGAGTAAGAAACGAGGAAAGTGATTTAGGGAGGTTATGTTGACACAGGTCTCCATCCTCATTATTTTTGTCTGTATAAAGAAAGCCTTGAATGGTCCTTTAATAGCATCCTAAGATCTCTATTTGATCCTTTTTCATCTGTAACAAGAGAACAAATTCAACATGTCTGCGCTCGCCAGGAGTTTGCCCCTAGTTTGAGTAGTCTGAAGGCTCCTTGTAATCGGAATCACATGGACTCCGTAGCCCCTCATCGTAATCGCATGACACACCTTTGGCTGTCATTCAACGCCGAGCTTGGCAGGCATCTGAGCCGGCCTCATGCTATGTTATGCGCTTATCTGCTAATCGCACTATTCTTCCCAGAATAATACCCTCCGCAAATCCCCCTAGTCACGGCCCCAACAGAAGGGGAGGGAAGGCTTCTCAACTATTCGCCCCATCTGCCTCCGAAGGACGCAGACAGCGAGGGACAGGGGCTTCTGGAGATGGGGACAATAGGCGCTGCATGAACCTTGAACATTTATATAAAAAAAATAAAAGGGGCTGAAAGACGGCTCTATCCACCCATGGGCCGCAGACGTAATAAGCATGGAAATATGGAATATCAATAGTTTTTGTTTTCAAAAAGATCTTTAAAATAAACCTTCTGGACTTAAATTTATGTCATCTTTTGATGTGCCAACCTATGAGTTAAATCTGCCCCAAAAAAACACCCGGAGATGAAGAAGACTTTTTCTCAAGGATGCAATAAGAAGGCTTTCTCATTAAGGGCCAGCTTAACAATCCATGTAAGTTTTAGAGCCATCTTCATGGGTAGATCCATGAAACGCTCCTCAGGACCAACTTTGATGAGCTGAGAAACGAAACTTGCTAAAGTCCCCTTGGACCTCGACGACTAATGTAAGGCACGTCAACAGAGTACTTAGTTCAGCAACTTTGGGACTCTTCCCTTCCTTGAGAAACGAGTAAAATTTGGTTGATGCCTCAACTTCTACAAGAACCAAGTAATATAATTATCAGGTATTAAGACAAAGAACGTCCATTATATAATCAGGAAAACTTAAAATAAATGAAAACATGGCAAAGCTCTTTGGTTGTGCGGTTGTATATGGTGCATCTCTTACATCCGTCGACCTCCAACGTGGGACAGACTAGAAGAAAAAAGTTATCCAACATATTTTCAATTTTTCCGGGACATAAAATTATTGGTATGCCAGGATCCATTAGCAAGTTGCCAGGCATTCTCCGGCGTTCCTTACCTCTTCTGTTTAGCTTTGTCTTGATTCTTTGGACTTTTGGCCAGCTGATGGCTGAGGTTCTGCGGCGCGTCTCTCAGGCCAAAACTCTTGGCCACATGGCCCAGGTGCAAGGAGCGGACGTGGAAGATGTGCTTGAGGCTCTTGGGATACGTGGCGTATGACCGGATATAAGACTGCAGAGCTACCAGGAGACACGACAAGATTATATTTACATGCATATTTTAAATGTATGAAAGTCTATGGAGGAACGGACTTCATTAGCATTGCCATAAAGCATCAGCTCAGTGTGGTGTTTGAGCGGGAAAGTCACCCAAAATATCACATGACTGACAGCAATGGCGCCTCCAGGTCTGCAGATAAAGGGAGTTTATTGGAACAAAATGGGATGCTGACCTACATTAGTGTATACCGCGCTGGGGGGGGGGATTACTATATGCAGCACTGGGGGTTATATTACTGTATACAGCACTGGGGGTTATATTACTGTATACAGCGCTGGGGTTTAAGTTCAAGGAGAAAAATATATATTTCCTCATTAAGTAACTTTCTGAATTGTGTTTAAGAGAAAGACAGCATGTTATCAAAGCAATATCAAAACTGATCCCTGCATACAATGATCTATAGATCCCTGCATACAGACGTTGCCCCTTCATGCCTTTTATGTAGCATCTGAATATTAGGGCTCCATTTACCACGAGGGGCAGTAATTCCCCACCTTGCTAGGTTCCTCTCTGCATTCTCTACCATTCCCCAGCAATCCGGGCTTACACGAGGCTCACCAGTAATCTTCCTCCGACGCGCCTGGATATTGTCGTTTATGAACAGTAATAAAAGGTAAAAAGTGGCTGAGAGGTCCCTGGGAGTCACTGAAGGTGCGCTACAAATTAAATCTCTCTCTCTCTTTATATTGTTACAAAACCACATTCCTCCCCCAAAACGGTCTATGGCCGGAGCGCATCAGGAACCAAGAAATCACTAAACAAGATGCCAAGGTATACAAGGGGGCCTTAAACACGTTTAAATTCCTTTACTGTATTAACCGCTAACACTTATGCTGGAAAGCTACTCCACCTATCCACCACCCTCTCGAGGAAGGAATATTTTCTTTGCTAGATATTCTTATAAAACATATCGCTTCTCCTAATTTGGAAATTACCTTTTTTTGCACTTAGGGCTGCATCTGGACTGGAATGTACGTAGTCTTCAAACTTGGTCTGCAGCACAGTGGCCCTTTCCCGCACCGCTTGGGGGCCCGTGGCCTCCGATTTCTGTATGAGAAATGAGAGCATTTAATTCAGAGGATTCAGACAGCAAGGAGTCTGAGAGTGAAGGGGGGGGTAGCTTAAAACAGGTTTAATAACAGTAAAATGACACATCAGCCCCCTCGGGGGGCAGCTGGGGTAATCCTTTCAATATTAATGCTAAAAGAGAAGAAATTACATTGTAATAAAACGGGAGAGGACGGAAAAATTGGATTGTGGGAGATGCTGGGCACATTTTATAGGAGGGCACACAGATACAGACTGCGCGATTACATTTTATTAACCCCTGCAACTCTAAGAGAACAGAAAAGGGGGGGGTTAATCAAAATATTCTGCATTCCCACCACTCTCATGCTGATTACCACTGATTATACGGCATTATAGTCCAATGATAGCTGGTGTGGCCCAGCGGTGAATGTGTTGAAGGTGCCATACACACTTACCATTAGGAGAAGCTGCAGCTCCACAGCTGCCACCCCTCTGTGGTCTGGTCTCACGACCACTTTTAGCTACTTGAAGCAGCCAATCATGGGCACCAAAGGGCTCCCATCCACACCAACGGGATGCGCATGTGTGTCTGTGAGGGGGGTCTTGTTAGACCCCCTGGAACTCTTGTGTGGACCAGCAGTACTGCTGGGGACGCCCCGAACATGTAAAAGGGAGAGGGCAGCCATTATAGCCATTAAAGTGAGCATGATGGCCTTTAACGGCCCGGTATAGACGCCCCGGCCCGTTTCTGGCGCGAAGCCCCCTTTACTCCATCTCAGTTGCGATGCTCGGTTCAGCAGCATTCGTTGCTACATTGTTGCTATGCGACAATAGGCCTTTAATCTTTTCTTTCAAGCAGTTTGTGTAACTTAACTCTCTTTTTATACACTTCTTTTATTATTATTATTTTTTTAATATGAATGCAAAATTACTCTGGCTACCCCTATCCCAGATGGACACAATCCACCGTTATTAAAACTAAAGCACTTTAATAATGAAAAAAAAAAAAATAGAAGCTTCTCTTTCTGCCCCCCCCCCTCTCCATTACACACAAAACCTCTTCTTTTTTTTTCTCCCCTCCTCTTAACGTCTTCAAATTAATGAGAAGGCGAAGAAAAGAGAGTAAAGATCGGGGAGGGGGGGGGGATAGAGAGGGTTTAAAGGTAAGGGGGGGGCGTGAAAGGAACAGTTGTTAATGTAATATTGAAAACCACGCTGGCCGGGGATGTATAAGCACAAGAAATCCCCGCAAAGTATTAAATAAACAGAACGGAAGCCGCCGCCGAATCCTTCTGTTGGTTACTGTATGCTTTCCGGAGCGGGGCTCGGAATAGATCTAAGATCCCGAGGAAGGGAAGAGAGGCTTCAGAATTCCAATAAAGACCTCAAATTGAAGGCTGCCCTGCTGTGAGTTCTGCGAGAAAATTAAAGAGAGCTCAATCTTAAGTGACAGATGACTTGTCTCAATGTCACAACTGCCAGGGGATTAGCGATAATATGGCAATATATTACAAAAGGGAGGAGGAGGGGGGACAGAAGAAAGGAGATGAGCCAGGAACGCTTCTCCTTTCCGCGTAAAAGTAACATTTGTATCCAGTCCGTCCCCCTTTGCTCTGTGAGTTGGATGGCGGACACATCGGAAAGGTTTAAAGAGCAGTTTAGATGGACGCTATCCGATGTTGGGGGGTCTTTTTCATCTTAAAACTTCCAGCTCTGTAACTAGGGCTCACCAGGAAATTCACGCAATCACGTTAAATAATCCTCTAGGCCGTACGTAGCAATGCCCGTTATGTGCCGGTACATACTGGAGGTCATTGGCACCAGCCCGCCCAATGGCCGAGAAAATGATGATTATGGCAACCAGTACCAAACGAGTTCTTAAGGGTGCTGTTCTACTTGGACAAAATATTTAACTCCACTCTCCGTTATGTTAGGCAACTGAGCCCTAGGAGAGCTCCCATTTTATTCTTTCCTTCGGTTTAATCATGTAAAAAAACAGAAAACAGAGCATTTTAAGATTTCTTTTACCAGTTTACATGGCAACAAAGCATCAATGCCGGCTGAGGTCACATGACATTTAAAAGCTCCCACGAGCAAATGTGTTTAAAAAATTATCTTTTTTTTATTTTTTAAGAAGGATGGGGCTTTCAACATATACATTCTAGACTAGAATATTCGAGCCTGAACTATATAGGCATCCCGTTCTCAGTAATCAGCCACTAATCCTTTTTCTATGTGTCGTAAAGCTGGTCACATGATCACCAAAAACATCCTATAGGTTCCTTTCTGTGTGAAAGAACAGCTGACAATCGCGACGAAGCACAAGGTAATGGGAGTAGTGGTTCAACACCAACTCCATCTATTTAAGGAAGAGTGAGCTACGGAAAGAATGTTCTAGGCATCCTTGGATCTAAAAAAGGTAAATTATAATCCATTTCCGTCACACAAATAAATGCAGGTACTTACCTTGTTCTGCACGCGTTTGATTTTCAAAAAATCCTCGGCCAGAAGGCTGGACAAAATATCATCCATTTTCATCTCGGATACACTGTTGTTAAAAGGCAGAAAAAATAAACTGACTAGTATATAAAAAAATAAGGCAAGGATTTTAACCAGTCCTGCCCTAATGCACCCAAATTTAAAGCATGCCTCTTAAAGGGAGGTAATCCCGGGGAAGGCATCCGACATCTCACCTGATCTTGTGGGCCGCCAAAGTTTGGACATACTCCGCTTCCGATGGGATGAGGAGAAGCAAACTGCTCCCTTGAGCTCCGAGTCTGGCCGTCCGACCCACCCTGTGTATGTATTCGGCACTGGAGGCCGGGGCGTTGTACTTAAAAGAAAGAAAAAAAAACGATATTTATTAGAGAGAATTAAAAAGAAAAAAAATTGGCAAATTCAAGTTGCCTTTATTACCACTGGGGCAAGGGGCAATCCTTTGCCGCAGACCGCCTGATATAAGAGATTGCAGGCACTTCACATCTGGCTCATTGGGCGGCTGCCCTTAAAAATGCCAACATTATCTGACAAATCATGTGCTTTCTCCTATAAAGTAAGCGGTTATTTTTCGGAAGACCTAGAAAGAGACATGCGTATGTCTACAGCAGCTGGTTACTCAACACCCATCACTCCTAGGCATCCTTTGGCTGGATAAAAACATCAAGATGCATCACCTAAAAAGTAATTATTTCCAACACAATGTTTAAGCTATCAGGAGGGGGTCTCTCTTCTGTTGCTGTGTGCACTGGAATCCCTATTACTCTGGCTGAGAGTGATGGGATCTGCAGTGCAATATCTGACAAGATAGCGTGTCCTACAGAAATCCAGGCTGTGACACACAATTTCAGTGACAGGGACGCGCATGCATGGTGAGTGACGTATTCTCGGGAGGAATTTTTGGAGCCGTAATTACCCCAGTGATAAGCCCTACACATAAAATACACTGTGGCCTTCCCAGGCAGCCGGTGCAGCTCCTTAACATTAGAAAGGAGAACACGGCTCAGAAGTGACTGTCAGGAGAGCTCTGCTACCTGACATATGAAGACAAAATGCCTGCTCGATTTGGAAATAATGGGCCCCATCTCCCAGGAATCTGTCCGTCGTTCACCCCGCTCCTTGTTAGCGCGCTTGAATCTGTTCTCAGCGACACCGACGAGGCAGAGAGAGCGGCTGCGTGACACCCGGGGCAGGAGCTGCATTTGAAGGATTGGAGGATGCATCCCTATTCATGATTAGCGTGTCAGGTAGAGCCGAGGAGTCTTTCAAGGTGTATACCGCGCATGGATGTTTACCAGCGCACGCAGGGTAACAATCTCTGCTTTACAGACCTGCCATGGCCAATTTAGCAGGACAAAGTCTCGCTCAGTGCAATGAAAGCTGGCCCATGTATAGACGTGTAGCTTAGACGCATTCCCATCGGTTCCCAATCACCCCTACAATATATTTCAGGGTGCTGCTCCGAATAACGCTCTCGGAGCTAAAAGGTACATTCAAAATATAAATGCCTGATACTTCGGATTGCCCAAGCTATTCCAGGACATAATAACCACAGGACTGCTGTAAAGATGTTAAAGTATCATTAGAAGTAGTAATGAGCAATGTTTAGCACCCCTAAAAGGACCTGCTAAAGAAGAGAGCAGTTTAAAGTACTCTGTGAATATGGCTTACCTATGGCAGAAGCTGCAGCAAATCAGTGGCAGTAAAGCGCTTCAATAGAATTACTTTCCCCAGTATTCCCAGAATCACCACTGGGGCTTACTGGGGATAAGCACATCACTTACATTGAGAGGTGTTTGGCCAAACAGGTCTCCTGCATGGTAAGTAGCAAGGGAGTGGGGAAAGGGACAAATGCATGCGGGGAGAGGAATGAGATGAATGAGAGGAATGAGGTGAATGAGAGAAAAACAGGGCTCACCTGAATTATCCAGGTCACGCGTGGAAGGTCCAAGCCCCGAGCAGCAACATCCTGTCCAGAAGCAAAAAGAAGCAGCAGATGATTAGAGCGGAGGTCTCTTGACACACATCTCTATTCCCGTTTGATGCGTGTGTGAGTCTTATTGAGGCATCTCTCGCGGTAAAAATATAAAATGATTGCTTTATATGGCTCCATCATATTTCATAGCGCTGTATGGCTAAACTGAACAGAACGAGCAGGGCATTACGTAAGAATTCAGACTTACAGAGACAAAAGGTGACTATAACGGATACGTCGATGGAGGTTTTAAATCTGTAATAGCACAAGTCAGCTAGAACTGGAGATGATCCCGAGTGGCGATGCACAGAAGGACGCGGCGTTAAGTCGCTGTCTGTTCTTGGTCGAGTTGACCTCTTTGTATGCAATTTTTTTATGGCTCTGGCTATCCTGAATCTAAGATGAGAGCGAGGACTTATTAAGTCGGGCCGAATGGGTCTCCTCTGCTGTCATATTCTATGGTTCTATGGGAAAGCTGTGTATAAGAGTTGTGTTTAGAAGCAAAGGATTGAGCTGCGTATTTGAAGCGCCATCCAGTACAGGATGGATGGTGTGGGGTCAGGGCTAAAGCAAGGGCTGATGGGTCTGAACCCATACACTGCCCATTAACTAATTACGGGGTAGCATTAGTGCGGGGTAAAGGGACAAAAGAAACACATTCCCAAAGTGTTTTTCTTTTGATCTGCAGCAATATTTAGGGCGGGCGCCGTCCCTGTCCCTGGCAGCCTGCCTACCGGCGGCTCATCTTTCTGCCGGGTGCGAGGAGGAGGAGGGGGACCGGCGCAAGCAAAAAGGTCATTTAGAAAATGTTTTGCTGTTTACTCAGCCACGCTAACTCGTGTTGCCATTTTTCGGTGCCTCCAGCCAAGCGTCTTCGCCTCCCACGCTCCACTCAGCCTGCCTCGATTACGTAGCCCAATCTGTCGCCGTGACAACAGGGGATGCCTCCCCACCGGCGGCTCTCCTTGCTCGCCAATAATGACTTTTGGCAGGACGGGAAAGGCTGCCGCTACCTTCTTTGGATAGGCGGGGGGGGGGGGGGCTACCCAGCTACCTGCCATACTCGGTGAGCGTGTACGGTAAATAAATGAGTCATTTTAATCCGGCTGACAGCCGGGCACACGAGCGAGCTGACTCCCATCTGTGCCTGCCGGGGAACACAACGCACCCGGGATTATACATTAACCAGAACCCCGTCCCAATCCGCGCCAAACTCCCAACTCAGAATCTCAATTTATTATCCAATACGCAAATTATCTTCATACCAGATGCAAACATTTGATTTTAGAGTATATGGGAATTGTTGGCATTGGCCACATTTAAATGGGGGAAATAACTACAACGAGCTTATTATGGATTGCATCGAATCTTGGATTGGATGTTGGGTTATTATTACTTTATTTTAGGTAGCTTTCAACATTTTTTTTTTTAAACGTGTCAATAAAATAAATATATATTAATATATAGTGAAAAAAAAGTCAAAATGCCTCAAAGTTGGCGTAGCCCTAAAAAAACGCATACTGACCACGGCATTTACGATATTGGCTAAAGAAATTCGGCTGACGGTAGATATCAGCTTGATAGGGAAAAAGCTACAACAAAGTCAAACCATTTAAACAAAAGCGGAAGTCGGACTTTTTTAACACAAGCTCAGCGTTGCCGCCCTCCCTGGCACCGAACTGGTTAAACGTCGCCTTTTTCTCCGTCTGCAGTCGTCAAAGCCGTTTTCGGCACTAATTACTCCAGATAGCTGTAATTTACAAGTTGACGGCGGGTCGGGCGCTCCAAGCTTCACACGTTCCTCTATCAACAGCTGCCACTATTAGAGAGCTAATTGCGCAGCCTTCTGTAGCTCGCTGCCATGATATTACGGGCACCGGCGCGATGCTGCGGAAGCGTGCCAGCGCCACGGTCTAGAGATATTAAAAGGCAGCCGTCTCCTGCCGGTGGAGGGGAGATGAAGGACATACAAAGACCGGACAGATACCGCGTATATATTTTTTTTTTTCACAGGTACCCCCGCTTCCAGGCAGGGTCTCTCCGGAGAAAGCCATACAAAACCTATTACTGTCTCTGCTCAGCTGAGCCTAAAAGTAATGCACACAGGGGCCCTGGCATCGTCTCCTCCTGCCTATCTTCCACTGCAAAGGTCATCGCTTCCATTACTGTAACAGGATTAAAACGCTCATATCAGTCGAAAATACCAAGTAGGTTCCCCGGTGCTTTATGGGAAGATTGCAAATAGATTAGATCTTTCATATGTATCAGCATAAAAAAAAGAGATATTACAGGCCTGGGGGGGTGGTGCTAGAAATCCCACAACCCTTAGCCAGCTAATATTACTTGTATGTCAATAACAGCCAAGGTGATGTAGGAAGCAAAGGCTTGAAGAGTGAAGGTAGCATCACAGTAACCTTGTCATACATATAGGTTCGTAGTTAAGTTGAACAGCCTCCCAGCAGAAAGGGTAGAGATTAATGCAGCGAGGGGATTTAAGCATCCACGGCATAGGAATACGGCTCCTGAATCTAAGACGAGACCGATGACTGATTAAGGTTTGAGTCTTGACAGCAGGAGAAACGGGAAGACCAGACAGGGCCGAATGGGGCCGATCTGGGCGCGGCATGGAGGCCAGTCGAGGTTTAGTATTACTTTTTCTTTTCCTAGAGGTCTACGCCTAGCTTTTGCCTGGAACAACATATAGATTGTGCTGGAAACATAGAACGTGTGACGGCAGATAAGAGCCATCCGGCCCATCTGGACAGGAGGTCTGATTTAGAGATATTATAGGGGTCATGCCTTGATTTCCTAGCCTATTTCTTACCTAAATCGCTGCTTAGAACGTGGACCTTTTTACTTGACTTGCTCTTTAAATGCTATTTAGAAAGCACTTTTGTCTAAAGCTCGGAGCTAAATACTCCTTACCGGTCTAGCACCAGCAAGTCATTGTATTTTAAGCCTATTTTTTCCCCCCTTTTTTTAAAGCCACCACTAATCAGACCTTTACATTCTAAGCAGGTGGTATAATTAAAGGGACACAGGTGGCCACCTGTGATCCACGACGCCACGGCTGCTTGACAATAGGTGAGGGTTTATGATGTGCACATGAACTCACCGTACACAGCAGTATACCGGCCCGGGCCCGGGTGAACTGCTCAAACACTTCGGTCCTTTCCTGTTACCAGAAACAAGAAAAGAAAAAAAAAAGTGTTTAAGATCAATAGAATTTGCAAGAGGAAGGTTTCAAAAGATAAATTGAGAAATAACATTTAAGAGCATGAAATGGATATATTGAACGATATCGAGCCCACCGTAAATGGTAACATAAGGGAAGACTTCATCGTTCGACATGAGTGGGAATCAGGCTCTCACCGGGATTTCTAGAGATACAGATATGCAATTAGACATCAGACTTAAGGGTTATGGAGGAAGAACTCCAGGTAGAAAATTCTAAGTTCCCTTAAATTAGACTGTAAGCTCTTCTGGGTAGAAAATGGACTGTGATCATTCATCCTGTGCTAGTTTTGCGCTTTTGGCTTCCCTCTCCAATTTTACTCAGTGACGCGTCGTTGGCTCACGGGAACCAAGGTTTCTAAAAATATTATAGGGCGTTCATAGAAAGCTCTGAATATCTTCTCCGTCTCCTAGATTCTGATTAGCAGAACAAGGGTTAACAGCGAGGGTGCCTGCCCTGCCTCGAAGGGGTTAAACCCCGAAGTGCGCGAGGTCCCTGTAACACACGGCCCGCAGCGTTTTATTGTGGGAAGCCTCTGCGTGTGTCCTGCACCATCCCCTGCCAGGGAGATTAAAGAGATCTGGTTACTCGGCCGTTTTCCGCTTTTGTCCCAAACTAGGCACATCCCTTGCAGCCGCTGTCAGCGTAAAGGAGGGAGGAGGGACGTCCTAAAATAACAAGAAAGGAGAAGCAGGATACTATTAATTTGTTTCAAATGCGGGGTGGACTGCCACCATCTGGGAATCCCTGTTTAGTTCCATTAATGCTCCTAATGTGAGGACATCAAGAATTAATTGCCCCCCTAAGCCCTGCCCTCCCCAGGAGGCAGGCAGCAAGGTCGGCCATGTCGCCGCGAACAGCTGGTCCTGAGTGGATTAGCCCAAACAAACGCGCTCAGGTGGTGAGGAGCCAGATCTGCATTTCCAGCGCACACAAAGGACGCAACCTGGTGGCTGGTACAAAGTCATCGTGTGCGTGCGCAAGCCACCCTACGTCAAATGCCTCCTATTATGTGCACAGGTGCTAAACATGCGTAATAAATATATATAAATATATAATAAATATACCCAGTAAAGGGCGTGAAACGTGACCACGCCAACCGAGCGCAAGGCATCACACGCAGTAGGAGTGTGAATTATAACGCACAATGTGCGTTACACACTGCATACACACCATACAGTAACCCCACAACAACGCAAGCCACCGTAGGCACACTTATGCATTTAAAGACCATGTAAGGTGCAGGATTCATGTTTTTTAGAACATGAACTACAACAGGAATTTGTAGTTAAAACCAGCAATACATTTTTGGACTCTAATGAAAAGTAGAAGTCTTACTTGTATCAAAAGTTGGGTTTGCAGAGTTGTTCTCTTAAAGGTTTAGCTGGAAACCCTCTCCTTTACTTACCTTATCCCTGGTCTTCTCTGCAGAAGCTGGTCTCCGACACAGGCACCTGCCGTGTCCATAAAGCGCTGATCGGTCCTCAATTATCAGTGATGGTTTTATTAAAGGGTTTTATTAAATTTACATTGTGTCTGCAGAATCCGCCCATTTGCATTTACCCCTTTTCCCGTTTTTTTTTTTAACCTTTATAAACAATGCATATTGAAGTACTCAGAAAGCACTTTAATGAGCATCTTTGGGGAGGTTGCCCCGCACATTACACTGTCCCTTTAATGTACAGCGCAGTGATAATATTGTGATAATATTGTGTGTGTTTAACGTAAATCATAGTGTACGTGCAGGACAGATTTTGCATAAGACGTTATAGAGAGTATTCAGCAGTATAACTGGCAGGAGATCGAGACAACGAGGAACTGCTGGTGTCTGGTCAGATGACGTTTTAGCGATGTCCATCATGTAGAATGGCAATTAACCCGCTGCCCTCTTGAAAGGAATATATCTGCTTTTTCCACGTCAATAATTTTTTATAGTAACATGTTGTATGTAACATGAAAGTTTGCTCATACATATGTACTAGTTGACTGCACGCAAGTACTAAAAGTGCCACACGTGCCCCCCCCCAATGCATTGCATCTGAAGAACTAACCTCTGACTTCCCAAAAGTTTATGGGACATCTTTTTACATTGGCCTAGCAAAATCATTGCCTAACAAACCTCCACAAATGTCCTAGTCATGATATTATGAGCAGAGCGATGATGAAAACAATTACTTTTAAATGTTTCCATTGAATTCAGCTTTGCAATTGCTGCGAAGGTGATAGTTCATCTCTGAAACATTAAAGGCAACGTACCTCCTGTTCCATGTTCCCATGGAGCCGCAGGAAAACATGGAGGTCCTTGGAATCCGTTTTAGAGAGGTGAGGGGTCAGGACATTGTCGAACAGAGTGTGGTAGAACTCCACCAACTCACAGCTTGGGAAGAACACAATCATCTTTGGCTTCTTCTCGCACTGTAGGTGTAATGAAAGTAAGAGGGTAATGTAAGTTGTATTATTGCAAGCACTTGATTACAGACATCGATTGACCTATAAAATACATCCTTGCAATAGCATGGGCCACTGTAAGAATATATATTTTTCTTCTCAACTGGTGGTTTAGGTTAGGATTTATGAAGATATTGCTGGCCAATCTTTGCTCATGCCAGAAAAGTAATGACTAAACATGATCACAACTGTTGAGAGTCAAAGTTCTACACCAGGGTCGGGTTGTCTGCATTTCATGGGCCCTAACCTACAGCACTAAAGAACAATAAGCAAGAGCTTAGTCACCAAAGAGCGCTTTCAGAACAACGCGAGTGCCGCTGAACAATTCTACACGGTTCTTTATTAATACTAACAACCTAGAAGTGTACGTCTTCCACTGATGGAGCCATCATGCTCCGCTGATGCCCTCTAACGAGCCATACCCTCACCTTCCATTTCCCTAAGGCGAATGCGGCCAAGCTGACGAGCTTTAGTTTGCTTGGGACCACCACCACATGCTGGCGGAGCTGCTCTGGCACAGCAAAACTGCAGGGGTCCCCGGCGTTCTCCTTTGGCTTAGCTTCCACAGCAAACTTGGTTTGGCTGCTGTCATCATCCATAACCGTCACACTGACTGGGTCGTTCAAACTGACGTCTGCCAATCTGGCCACTCCTTCACGGGGTAAAGTGAAGAGACAAAAACATTCATTAAGTTTAATTATTCACCGAGTGAGATACAAGCAAACACTCCGCACCTGTACCATCTTTATTGTTCTTAATAAAATTTAGGACATTATATTAGGATGTAAAGCTCCAGAGGAATCTTCAATGGAACTAAAGTTCCCAAATCCTCCTTCTTTCTTTGGTCAAGTTACAACAGAGGCAAAATGTACCGAAAGGTCTATGAATGCCCATTATTTTAGCCACTACCCACCAAAAAGCAAACAAATATGTTTTCCAAAGAACCACATAGAAAGAAATGTCACACACAAGGAGATATATTAGTACAATAAAGAGCGTCTGACCTTGGCTTAGTGTGGCTGAAAGCAGTACGTTCTGTCTCTTCTGACACTGTGCATTCAGGGCATTGAGTATGGCGGTGATGTCCTTCTCAAAGCCCAGGTCAAGGATCCTACAAATTATATCCGTAAAAACGAGAGAATTAAAACCTTGCCACATTCAAAAAGGACAAAATTCACAGGGGAGGAGTACTGAATGGGTAGAATACATTTTGCAATAATCTTGAAATATTGTGATGGTGAAAGAAGCCCATTAGCTAATATTTTGGTTACAAACATTGTAGGAATTTGGTTGGGAAACATAGGACAAATTAAAGTTTTTGTTTATTTTGCCAAGGCCTGTGAGAAACATACTTTATAAATCAACACATGATGGATGTCTACTGTTTTTTAAACATGAATTTTAAAACAGTGGAAACTAACTGCCTTTACTTTTTTAATTCAATGATTAATGTATATTTAAGAAGAATGGATCTACTCTAAAAAATGGATCAGTTTGATTAATCCTATTACCTGTCTGCTTCATCCACAACAAGCCATTGTACACGTGTGAAGTGGATATTTTTGGTGGACCTTATGTGGTCCAGCAGCCTCCCAGGGGTAGATATCAGAATATTAATTCCTTTACGCAATCTGAAGGACACAAGCACACATACTGAATGTTATACAAGCCGGGATATAATTTACCCAGAGTAACATCTCCTCAGATTGTCAAAATGCCCATCTGATATCATTTCTTACATATTTAGATAACATATTATATAACGTATTACATCTTATTCTCCAATGAGGACCTTTTCCTCCGTACGAATAAGAGACTTTTACCTTGCTTTCTCTGATTTCTTTTTCTCTCCTCCCATAAGAACGCCAGGTACAATCCAGGTGAAGGGCTGAAAAACAGAGGATACTAATCACCCGTTGGAAATAGGATTCTTCAGGGTCATCAGCGGGACACAAGAGGCATTTGGCTGCATTCACCTTTAGCAGGAACAATGGGAATAACACTTAAGAAAGGGAGTGGAGGATTTTGGTTATGAGTTTTTTTGGTCATCCAAAAGAATGAGATTTTGCAATAAGGGATACAACGCTGTGTAATTTTATAAAGCTTCAGTGCTTTAAAACCAATTATGTTGTGTACAAGAGTGTGTTGTAAACCCATGCCACTTTTGCCATTAGCACTGCCCAATTTCCATCATGCCAGTCCACCGTAATCATACTGACCTTCAACAGCTTCTGAATAGTATTGAAACTCTGCAGAGCCAGCTATGGAAAGGAAAGAACCAAGATTAAGATTAACTGCATTATAACGCCTCAAAGCTGCCCCCACATGCACATCCAGAACCCGATGAATTCTCTACTGATCAAGTTATTCACAAAACAGCTGACTTGAGCTACCATGGGACCTCAGTGACTAAAGTTTGAATCCCTGCTTGGAAGCAGTCAACAAATGTTCAACTGAACATCGCAGGTCCACTTCAACACACATTGAACACATGTTCCGTTCAGCCAATATTCAATAGCAATTTTTTGAGAAAGTTATTGAACTGCTGTCCTAGACGCAGAGACCAGGGGTCATCTTACGTTGGTACGGATTTTATCTAGAGGCCAACAACATTACAAACGGTTATCTGTTTACTTTGTCCTCGTTTGGGACTGATATTTTTAAGATATACATATATATATCACACATACACATATACATATACATATATATATATATAACAGAGAATTGCAAAGTATTTTGCACCAGGCACTAGCATTTAATGTAAGCAAATCGGCTGACTGCCTCCTACCCCAGCAGATCCAAGTAACCAAAAATAGATTGCTCCATTGCAGATGAAATAACGTGATTACTATGTATTTTCTTACCTCTCTAGTAGGAACCAAAACAAGGGCATATGGTCCATCACTGCGCTGTTATGGAGATAATAATGAAACATTATAATTAATTTTCAGTAATGCAACAAATGACGTATGGCAAATTTTGTCTATTTTAATATAGGTCTTGAAACTCCAACAATTACACACAAAACCACACTTAAGATTTGGTGAATTATTTAATTGTATCAAATGGTAAACTGGCTAAACTCTATGACCACTTGGAAAACCAACATACATCTGCTGTTTCTTATAACTGCAGTGAAGGGTGAAGGACTCCGATAACCTCACTAGCGTATTACTCACCTCTGGAGGTATACACCGGAAAGCTAAATCAAGAATTTAGTCATCATATAATATAGTAATTACCTGGATTTTGGAGGTGACGCCTTGGAGAGCTTGAACAACTGGAATTCCGTATGCCAATGTTTTACCTACAAGAAGGTAGCATATTGGTGAAAAATAGATTAGATTAAAGCAAACAAAACAAAACATTACAACTTGATCTAAATTACCAGTATGTAAAAGCGGCTGTACAGCATCGAAACAGTCCAACTTAAAATCAACAGCCCTCAGTATGATGTTTCTGCACCACAAAGCCACCCTTAGGTAACATTTAGAATGATTTTTCTTTAGAAGTAGTAATGGTTACATATTTTGACAGTGGGTCAGATGTTCCTTAGGTGTTTAATAATCACACATATATTGTTGTGATAGACACAGTGAGCAACATTAAATTAAGAATGGGCTGATTCACTGGTCCATGTTTTTGCCGAAGAGTCAAAATGCCCTGGCTGCACTGTGGATTATGAAGGCCCAGCTCAGACATTCTTCCTGGAGGAGCACCCTTATGTCCTCTATATAAAACCTGGCTCACAGGAAATCAGGATGCGTGGGTCTTGCCTTCTATACACATTGATCAAATCTCATAAGAAAAAATAAATAATAAGTACTGCTATTAAACTCACCAGAACCTGTCTGTGATCGAACCAGTGCATCTTTTCCGGCGAGGAGAGCTGGGATAGTCATCTTTTGGACACTACAAGAAAATCCACACCGACAAATATATTAATGATATCTTGGACATCCCTGGCTGACCCCCAATCCCTGTCTCGGTGATCTTTTCTTTCTTATTCATTCACAATTCACACTGTCAATGCCAATATATATATATATATATATATATATATATATTACTAGGACACCCAGGTGGCTTTAAATGCATTTTAATCATGGTAAGTGTTCCCTTCCACAAGCATAAAACATAAGAGAGTAAACAAAGCTGGAAAATGACCTGGTCATGCGTTCAATATTGAGGACATTGTTGATTGTGGAGACCTAAAGAAGAGGGAGCAAAATGTTATTTACAGGACAGCAAAAAAATAAAAATAAAAACATCCAGTGTGTATACGTAACAAAGCTAGCAGCGAGAAGGACTGTTTTGGGAAAGTATTGGAATCATCCTTCTGGACATGTACTGCAAAAATATGTTAAAAAATAATAATAATAATAATGTAATAGTGATGGAATCATGAAACAAAGTTCACATAAAAGCAAAAAAGCTGACATGAATTGCAGTCTTCCTCAACATAGACTTAGGAAAGACTAGCTTACAAATTACACCCCAATGAAGGATTATATCATATATTTTAAGCAATAGTCTGAAAATCTAAAGGATATTTGATTACTGAAATGTAACTAGTATCCCTAGAGATTAAAATCGGAGAATGTTCTGACCAGATGAGGGTGGAGGTTCAACTCGGAGAACGAATCCGACGAGAAAACTTGTTCTTGCAGTTGTTTCACTTTGAGCCTATGAAATAATAAAAGAAAAACCAATGTGAATTTACCAATCTATGTAAGGAAATAAATGAACAACACTAAAAAGAACCTCGTCACGCCTCTTGATTGTTGATCATATAATACCTGGAAGCCACCACAGCTTGTAAATCACAGTTATTACTGGATTTTTGGTTAATCCAGGGTAAACAGAACCCAATCATTTATTATGACAGATATATATAACAGACAGAGGTTTTAACCTTTCGATTTCCGGGACCTCAGGGTTGTTCTTGAAGAGGGAGGACGTTTTCACAGAAGACTTTTCCTTTGTGCTCTCGTCCTTCTTTCTTTTCAAGACCTTCTTGTTTGAGGAATCCGGAGTCGGGCACTTGCCGGGTTCCGTGCCAGCATCCTTGGGTTGCTTCTTCTGGTTAGGAGTAGGTGTTGGGCGCTTAGATGAAGGCTCCTCACTGGCATCCTGAATCTTTCTTTTTTTTGCAGCCTTTGCCTGCTACAAGATTTTTAAAAAAAAGAAATGGTAGATTAAAAAATGTAAGATTCTATATCATAGACTAAAAAAATAAGCAGCTTCACAGCTCATGCTGAAATAAAATTTCCCATGATCCTCTGGTATAAAATGGTACGTGATGTTAAGAGAGTTTCCTCAACAGTTGCATCCACGTGTAATGGAAGACAAACCATATTTCGCGGTTGGAACGGTCAAAATATGTATAAGGCTAAAGTCTATTCCATTGCCGGGTCAGGTTCAAGATCCTAGCCGAAATGACAGACAGACAGACAGACAGACAGACAGACAGACAGGTCAACATATTACACGTATAATACACTTTCCCAGAATGCCTTGCAGGTTATCATTCTAGTATGGTGATAATATATATATATATATTATAATATATATACACACACGTCTTTGTTTCTTGTTATAAAGATTGTTAAATTACAGTATTTTTATTATTTTTGGCCTTTTACTCACAATGAGTGCATATACAGGAGTACTTTTGTGCCCTGTGTGATATTTTTGGATCTATACCTCCTGGACTCTCCTTTATTTTTATGACGCACTATTTTCCCTTAAAGATCATATGAGAAATCAATCAGAATAAGATTTATTTTCCATTGCATAACTTATAATAAACTAATTAATGGCTGGAAGCATATTACTTGAATATATGTGTAAACTTACCCAGTGTCCTTTGGGCTTCTGGGTATCTTGAGGCTTGCTCCTGTTACCCCTCTGAATGGGAGTCTGAATGATGTTCAGGATAATACCCTGATCCCCCATAGCTGCTAAAAGCTAAGTTCCCCCTAAAAGATCACAAACTACCCCCTCAAATATTACCCCCTCAAATATTACACCAGGAGAATAAGCCACACTCTGACTGTACACAACCCACATGTGAGCATTTCAGTCAGAAAGGACCCCAGAGAGGGCTGCCCCATAACTGCCTGATTAGAACGGCCCATAGTGATTTTATTTCACTCATTAAGCTTCACATTAAGACATATAATTGCATAAACTTGGCAAAATTAATAACAATAGCAATAATAATAATAATTAGTATTATTATAAAAAGGGCATTAGAATAACTTGTAACATTATTGATACAGCATGACATCATAGTATTGATGCGCACTAAATACCACAGGTCTCCAGTTTTCTCATAAAACTGCTGTAAAATTGCTATGCAAATCAGTTTGAACGCAGGCGCTGGAAGGGGCAGCCCGGTCGCCATGGAAGCGCGGGGTCCTTTCTCTAGTACTCGTCGCTCTGTGTAAGAGTGGATGGCGGAAGCATGTCCGAGGAGGAGAAGCCGCAGGAGACCGAGACCGAGTCCGGTCCCCGGTTCCGTTTGACGTTTTGCAAACGGGATCCAGCCGTGAAGCTCCTGCATCCCGTGAGCGGGGTGGAGCCGCTGTCGTGGTCGGAGGATCACCGGGTGTCGGTGTGTACCGCCAACCACCTGGCTGTGCTGGAGCATGTCTGTGATATCAATGGCAATTGCCCTGATCTCACCCTGCACCGCACCTCTCTGCCAGCCCCACTCACCAGCTGCCACCTCAAGGTGAGCAAAGGGATCGTAAGGTGGCACGGCAGGCTGGCAGGCTGAACCGGGATTAGAATGACCTTTTCTAGCCAAATGTAAGAATGGATAGAATGTCTGACAGCCCCATTAAAGAAGAGTACCTGGGAGTATGCATTCTTCCCTTCTCTGGGGCAATTGTGTATGGAGAGGAGGGGGGGATTTAAAGGGACCCTTTAAGCATACTGCTGGCATGCATGGAGCATTCTATTCATTTATAGAATGCCAACAGATGCCGTAGCGCCATCACAATAAGGGGGCAGCGAGCATTAACGATAACATTGACAACGTACAGTATGATGATAAAATGAACGCATGATGCGATATACTGGCACAGAAGGAATGGAAGCTTCGGCTATTACAACCAAGTAGGAGGATGTGGATGTAGCATGGATCCATCTCACAGTTTGAAGATTTTGGCAGGACCCCCTTATGTGCGAATAAGCCCCAAATTCAATCATATGTGATTTAACGCACACATGTTAGACCCCCTATATACTGCATATGCTAATGCTGGAAATGAATGAATGATCATACGCGGTGTTTGATTTTTCTTCCAGGTGGGCTCGCCCGAAGAAGTTGAGGAATGTAGAATGAAGTTTGCCAGGACGAAAGACCCCACCATCAGCCAGACTTTCATGCTAGACAGGGTATTTAACCCCGACGGGAATTTCTTGCCCCCTTTAACCGGATTCAAGTACTCTAGCTGGTCTCCTGTCGGTTGTGATGAAAACGGGAGATGTTTATTGGCCGCGCTCACCTTGGACAACAGGCTGACTATCAACGCAAATATTAACCGATTGCAGTGGAAACCGTTGGTGGACCTGACTGAAAGATACGGGAAGCATCTGTTCGAGGCCAATTACAAAGTGGACGATAGCGACAGTCCTCCGGCGAGTATAGACGACTTCTCAGAGTTCAAGAGACGCCACAGCATGCAGACTCCGGTGAGGATGGAGTGGTCAGGAATCTGCACCACCCAACAGGTCATGGAAAACAACGAGTGCCGGGATGTCAGTACGTTACTCCTGGCGGTGCTTTTTGAAAATGGGAATCTCGTTGTATGGCAGTTCCAGGTCCCGTTTGTGGACGAGGAGTCGATCGTTTCCTGCAACACCATTGAGACTGACGTAGAATCCCCTAGCGTTCTGGAATGGTGGGAGTACGAGCACAATAATCGAAAAATGAGTGGACTCATCGTTGGGAGCCATTTGGGTCCAATCAAGATCCTCCCGGTCAACTTAAAGGCGGTCAAAGGATACTTCACGTTGCGCCAACCTGTTATATTATGGAAGGAAACGGACCGCTTGCCGGTTAACAGCATCAAGTGCGTAGCGCTGTACCATCCCTACCAGAAGTGTAGCTGCAGCCTTGTAGTTGCTGCACGAGGATGCTACATTTTTTGGTGCTTATTATTAATCTCGAAAGCGGGCCTCAATGTCCACAATTCCCACGTGACCGGACTGCACTCCTTACCGGTTTTATCCATGGCGGTTGATAAAGTGAACGGGACCGTTTACACCAGTTCAGTGGAGGGAAACATTAGGCAGCTGGTCCCTATTTTCACCGATGTAGCGTTGACGTTCGAACACCAACTCATCAAGCTGTCTGATGTATTCGGGGCCGTTAAGTGTCACGGTATCACAGTGAGTCCATGCGGCGCTTATTTGGCTTGTATAACCTCTGAAGGCCTGAAAAACGGGGTTCACCCGGTGAACCAAAACTACCACGTTAATTTCGTGGCCCTCAAGACGTTCGAAGAAGCCGCAGCTCAACTTCTGGAGTGTTCCAACCAAAACCTCTTCAGGCAGATGGATCTAACGGATCTGTTGCGGTGGAAAATACTAAAAGAGAAGCTCATTCCTCAGTTTCTGCTTGACGAGTTGGACAAGAAAATGGATGGAGGATCTTTATATTTCTGGCGCTTTCGTCTATTGCTGCTGAGAACCTGGTATCACTCTCTAAAGAATTCTGCTCCTGAAGCACCATGGAAACAGCCAAAAAATGAATCGAGGGTTCCTACGGCTGACGACGCGCTTGCGGGGAGCAGCAAAGCAGATGAGCAAGATGATCGGGATGGAGATAGTCCTTCCAAGCAGTCGGACGAGCCCAGCCCTGGTGAGGTATTGAAGGATCCCGCCGAGGCTGGCACAAGTTCTCAGTCCGCCGAGGTCGTTCAAGACATTCAACAGAAAATTAACGCCGTAGAAGAGCACCTATTCAAGGAAAACATGAAACGTGTCCTGGGGGAAGTCTACATGCACACGTGCAGTACCGAAAATAGCAGAGTTCCCACACGAGGGATCTGTGACTACCTGGCTGACAAGAGTGGGGATGACCGAAACGCTCAGGTGTTTATTATTTTTCTCTTCTCCACTCATTCCAAAAACACCCGTGTTTAAAAAAACAGTTACTGATCTCTCTACTTATGATTGCAGTGACCTCGCATGTCCTTATACAACAGATCGTTGCCTTAGAATATCTCCGTTACCTGGCCAAGCACCCCAAGTATGTGCTAGAAGTCCATCAAAACTCCTCTTATTTACGATTCCAAAACTTGAGGAATTCAGTATTAAAGGCACTTCTGTACAATGCTGATAATTCGTGAAATATTGCACTGAAGCCACCGAGTGACGAGGTCTAGGGTTTGTCTTTAGGGAAGGGGTTAAGAAATCTAAATGTTTTTCTCCTGCAAGAAATTGATCTCAAACCTGCAGCACAGGTACGGTAAAAGCAGAGATCTCAAACATTAGAGGGAACTTCCCAAAAAATACATTTACACGATTTCGTCATTACTTGATGTCTCTATGGGATCCGTGTTGTGTGCAAAGTTCCTTAAGAGTTTAGGACAACGTTCTGATTTTGGTTTCCAGGTCCTTATTGGACACCTTGAGAAGAAGATGTCCAAACAGACGTTCCCAGAGTACTGTATTTTGTGTAAGGAGGTTTTACCGTTCAGCGACTGCAAACTGGCGCGCTGCAGCAAAGGGCATCTCTGGATAAGGTGAGTCTTTTGGAGACCTGACAACACCTGATATGGTCTTTAATTTTTGTTACGCTGCTTTATAGGACACTTCTGCGCTTGTCAGTGTGAGAAGTGTCATTAATAATGGGTAGCCGAACTAGCCAAGTGCATTTATTAACTTTGGATCTTGGGACACAATGGGGTTAACTGGAGGATGCCCTGGCATGCAGCTCCCTTCACACCATCCCCTGCCATTGTTTTCTGGGTTGTATGTAGGTGTATCTGTCTGGTGGCATGAATAGCCACAATACAGATCTGCCCAGTAGGATTTCCATGCCTCCACCCCTCCTATTCATGTCTATAAGATTCAGGCCATACTTACACAATACAGGTTGCTGGCTTATTCTCTTTATATCATCACCACAGATGCAACTTAACCTTCCAGGCCTGTCAGAGCCTACAGTACAGACGCTGCCTGTTCCGTGACAGTTTCGCCGTGCGTCCAGTCCCGGAAGGTAAATGATCATTGCCTTGTACAGTAATAGCGATAATACTAGTTTTTACTAAATCTCTGTTTTCTACCTTTATTGCCCAGATCCTCCGTGGATAAAGAAGTTGCTTCAAGGCTCCTGCACGTTGTGCGATTCTCTCATTTATTGACTCTTTCCGAAGTTCTAAAGAGGATCTGAACCCGGACTGCGAAGGCAGCGTGAGCCACGAGATACCAAATCTTCAGCCGCTTGGCTTAAGACGATGGGCCAAACGATTGCATATAAAGTATGGGTCACTGTACTGTAACTGCACAATTAATTTATTACGTTACTAAGTAGTTTACTTCTCATGTTTCAAAAGTTATTTTCCTTGTATATATATATATAATATGTAATTAAATATTTTGTAAGCCTCTCTTGTAATAGAGAAAGGGGGTAAGATTTTTACATGATTTTGACTTGTTTGTTTCCTCTAGAATTAGCCCCACTGTCTGTATTTTGTATCAAATCTACACCCTGTGACGCTTGTTTTTGGAGAGGTCCCCGTAGCCTTTTCATTTGGACCTGGAGCGCCTTAAAATACTTTTAATTCAATGGCAACTCTTTGTACCAAAGTTGGGTTCTTCAACCAGGGTGAGTTTACAAAAGTAAGGTGGGGACCCTTGATGTTTTTAAGATGATGTTTTATTTGATGGTAGGTAATAACTTAAGAATATAAGTAAAAAGGCTGTAAAAGGGGGAAGAGACTAATATATCATACAGATGATGCTGGTTACCTTCACAAGAAAGGTAGATATGTTTCCAAGGCTGACGAGAGTTATATCATCTGCCAGCTCTGGAAGAATGACAGGTGGATGAGAAGATAACGCCTGGTTCTTCTGTGGCATGGACCGCATGATGTGGTCAAGAAATCTTTACATCGTTTCTAGAAATCAACAGAGAGAACGTAAAGCTTGACCCCTACCTGCCTGTAGTCACCTCTACCACCCCCTGTCGATACGCTATAGAAGTGAAACTTTTATTTGGAAAACAGAAGAAAAATTAGAAATAACATTTGCCGACGCAGATCTCGCACGAAGTTTATGTTTCTTTAGCGTTCCTTTCTTTTTCTCCCACCCATAAAACACCCGGATTCTAAACATAGAACAGAACAGCATCAAGCTGCTCTAATTACAGGCTGATTGGAAAAATCCAAAGCTATATTATCATATTCTCTTTACGGTAATAGACATTTTCTGTATGTACATATTTCATTACCGCTTTTGTATAGTGTTGAAAGTTTGGCGTATTGTTTTATCACCATTACCGATTTGGGTCAGACGGGCTGCTTAGAAATGATAGTCCTGCGCACGTCGTAGCCGTCAATGAAAAGCCCGGTGCTCAGATTTAATTATGGCAGCTTGGCAGGATCGAGATGTCGTCGTGCGACTGAAAAATGTAACCTTTTCGTGACGATCGAGGCCTTTGTAAGCCTTCGTAGAAGCGCAGTACAGAGTATTGCTGGCTGGGCAGGGGTTACTCAATGCCCAGCACCAATATTAAGCTTCAGTGTGACCCTAGGGATGCCAGTTTGTATATGGCACAACTTGCCATCTGCAGTTTTCAACAAGCTGTGAGTTCCCTGGCAAGCGGCAGTTGGCATCATTATGAGGAACGATATTATGTTACTGCGAGCTGCCACTGATACGATGTTAAATAACAAAGAGATGGGTGGTCTACGCTACGGGTGGGGTCGCTTAGCTGTTTCCATGGAAAACCAGGACATTTCTGGCTGTAACATAATTGCAAAAGGGTTTTCTAACCATCAATTATCCTTTTAAACTTGGATCAGCGAACACAACGTGCCATTGGAACACAGGAGTGATGTGATGGATGGGAGATGGGAGTGATAAAGGGCCATTGGAACACAGGAGTGATGGGAGTGATGAAGGAGTGATGAGTGCCTATGAAGATATTCTATTAAAAATCAGCTGTTTCCAGCTACAGTAGTCATTTACAACATTAACACCATTAAAAACTTTTGAATGGTAGTGTATCGAAAAAACAGAAACCTAGTTATATAGTACTTTGCTTTTGTGGACAGATGAGGTTGTAGAGGGCATGCATCATCTTCTCCAGTATGGCTTCCACTCCTTGCCAGGGAGACAGATGGTACCAGTTTCACGCTCTCCTATGTGGGCATTGATTGGCTGGTTTCATGAGTGATGATCAGAAGTATCATGACCGCTTTTTCTTTTATATTGCTTTTTGTATTTCTGCCAGAATAATCACTGTGACAAGTGGAATGAGGAATTTGCTCACATAACAATTACTGTTTGATGGGCACGTTGTTGGGTATGTTGTTAATATGCAGGCTAAGTACTTCCAGATCGCGCAGGGCTTTAAAAAACATACTGAGTGAAGGTACAGTGGCAAGAAAAAGTAAGTGAACCCTTAGGAATTATCAGCATTTATGTATAAATTTGTCTTAAAATATGAGATGATCTTAGGTACAAGAACTAGGCTAATCACTTCAACAAAAGCTAATTGGAGTCGGGAGTTAGCAAACCTGGAGTCCAATCAATGAAATTGGATTGGAGGTATATTTTAGAGTTACTTTGACATAAAAAACACTCAAACATTTTGAGTTTGCTGTTCTAAAGAAGCATCTGCTGATGTGAGCAACGCTTCCCAAAAAAAAAAGAAATCTCAGAAGACCTACAATCAAGAATTGTTGATTTGCATTAAGCCAGAAAGAGTTACAAAGTAATCATGGAGAGTTTACATATTCATCAGACCACAGTCAGACAAATTGTTAAATGGAGATTATTTAGTGGGCACCCTGCTGAGATGACTCCAAGTGCAGAACGCTCAATGAGGTTAAAAAAAGTACCCTAGAGAAACGGCTAAAAGCTTGAAGGAATCATTGGAACTGGTTAACATCCCTGTTCCTGGGTTAGGCATGGAGTCCATAGCAGGACACTATGGAGGAAGCCGCTGCTCTCTAAAAAAAATCCCAACACATTGCTGTTTGCCTGAAGTTTGTCAAAGAGCACCTTGACGCTCCACAGCGCTACTTCAAAAAGTGTTTTGTGTACTGATAAAACTGAGGTTGAATTTTTCGGGAAGAACTCGCATCACTACGTTTGGCATAAAAAAAGGGCACCATATACCAACATCAAAGAATCGTCCCAATGGTGAAGAACAGTTGAGGGGGCATCATGATTTAGGGATCAGGATAATATCAGGGTGGCTGCCCGCCAGCTGAAGCTCAGTAGAGGTTGGGTGATGCAGCAGGACAATGACCCTAAACACCAAAGTAAATCTACCGTAGAATGGTTTAAAAAAAAAAAAATGTGCCCAGTCAGAGCCCAGACCTTCACCCATTAGATATGCCATGGAATGACTCCAAGAGAGCCGTTACACCAGACATGCTGAGAATATGGCTGATCTTAAGCAGTTCTGTGAGTAAAAGTGGTCTAAAGTTCCTCCTGAACCTTGTGCAGGTCCTACCGGAAGCGCATGTTTGAGGTTATTGCTGCAAAAAAGGTCCGACCAGTTATCAAAGTCAATGGTCCACTTTTTCCACCATGCACCGTTCCCAGGACGGTATGAACGATCGGAGGAGGTGAAATTTCCAAGGAGCCCCTTTTTTTCTACAAAGTAGACTCCATAAAATCGTAAGAATTAAACCAGTATAAGAAATTTAAAGCTCCGAGCCTTTGATGGGACAGAAATCGCTGTGACGTCACCCTTTTCATCCTCCTGAAATGCTAACTTTTTTTTAGTTTGATCGTAACACGGAAGTGGCAGCCGCGGATATATACGGTATGTTTGTGTACGCCATCCAAAAGTCACATAAAATACTCAGAAGTTCTGACATTAAAAGGAATTCAGTTTTTATTATTTTCTTTAATAAAAAAGAAGAGAGAGAACTGCGTCAGCTTATACACCAGGACTTCAAAACAACATTTCCAGATAAAAGGTGCGGAATGCAGATATTTGACAGAAGAACAGCGTATCCCTCAGCGGATGAGATGACAAAGAGAGCCGCGAACTTCCTATGGTTCATGGTTTACATCTTTTCATGTCATCGCTCCAACAAAGGTTGGGATGTGAGCGCTGCTGCCTCTCTACTCACGGAGTTCTACTCACGGAGTTCACGGAGTGCGAGCCGCTCCATTGTGAACCACGGCGGACGACAATTCACGTTCTAATTTATTAATATTTATTTGCGTAGAGTCACTAGATCACGCGTCTAACAACTTATGTCCTAGTTTGCTCGGCATATTATATTATATATATATTAATTATATATTTATTTAGCCCTGCTTAATCTTACTTTTATTTTTTTATTATTGTTATTATTTTTCTTAGAAATGTTGATCTATTTAAATGCAGGCTGTTTAATATTTATTATTATTATTATTATTTTATTATTTTAATAGTTAATGGCAGTGTTGGGTCTATTTTAAACACTTCGGTACACTTCGGTTGGGAGGGGAAATATGAATAATGGATATTATAATTTAAGCCGCTAAAAATGTATCTTTTTAAGTTATTTTTTATTTTTAAGAGTATTTAATCACATGCTGTTAAACCTACCCCCTGATATATCTGATTGTTCTTAAACATGGATTACGTATAATGAGTCCAATAAGATACACCGATCATTTTTGTTTTTAATGAATTCAGGGATATGGAGATAATTTAACCATAATTGCTGACAATCTGCTTTGGCAAGATCGTTCGCTAGTGTGCATAAATATTCATTTTTATTTTTGTAACATTCAGTATCAGCGATGATTTATTGAAGGTCCGTATTTATTACATTAAGGTGGCAGACGAGGAATTATGTTGGCTTCGGGAAATACCTTATATTAGCCTCTACCACTTCTGCTGGGAGGCCTTTCCTCTTATCTACTACCCTCTCAGTAAAGTAAAACTTCCTTACGTTCCATCTAAGCCTCTGACCCTCTCGTTTTAGATTATGGTCTCTTATTCTAACATTTCTCCTCCTTTGAAATAAGCTTCCCTCCTATCTTTACGATTTTAAATGTTTCCATCCCACCCCCCCCCCCTTCTCTCTCTTTATTGCAGTTCTTTGTGTCGTGAATATACGGTAAATTGTTTAACGAAGCATACCGCGATAGAACCATTTTAAACTAGAATAAAGGCTTTTCACCCGTAGCTAATCGTCCGCTCGGCGCTCGTAGACCCCCTTCGTTTTGGAGCCGCAGCGCCCCTATTACTGAATTTACTATGCATTGCGACGAGCCGCTTTGTTTTTGATCATTAAATGCACGCCAATGGATCGCGTCGCTGCGGAGGGAGAATCGTACAAGTGTATCCGCGTGTTACGCTAACGTTCCCGTTGATTTTCCTGGGCCTGCTACAAACCTTTCGGGACGTGACCTCCGCCCCCGCGCTACAAGCCGAGCTGTACGGAACCGCATGTCAATGAGATAAACTCCGCCAAAGCCTCCCTCCGATGCCCGCATTATCCGCTGAGCCACTCAAGGGGAACTAATGTAACGGTGGAGATATGCACTGAGCAGACAAAGAACGGAAGAGAATATTAATCGGCGAAATAAATGACGCAGATGTACATTCACGGCAGGTCCGACGACCAGCGGCGGGATTTTCCTGGAACGATGGATCTCTCGTGCCATTAGAGGCCAGCAATATATATATATATACACGTGCAAACTGCACATATGTGTTATGTCAACCAGTGCCTCCACGGGCTATTGTTACAAGGTTCCTGTATGATCTACACCTTGTTGCAGTATAAATGTATTTTTGATGCAGGGGTTAAGGGTCATCAGGTTCTAAGCCAAGAGCAGGGTAACAAGCGCTAATCAGCAGGATGTGTCTGTGGACATAGTAAGCAGGCCACGGCAATGAGGAGGCCTCCTCACTTGCAAGATGTCCTACACAGCTCCTCAGGGGTGTGGTCTTTACTTGGGGGTGTATCCGACTGCCATATACTGTGTGTCCATGCTCACCATGTGTGCAGATCGCTGGTTTATCAGAGCCGTATCAGCCAAATGTGGCTATTAAATGTATCCTTCCCAGTCTTCTAAGATATTGGAGGGGCAGCTGAAACAATGGGGCTTACCCGCCAGACCCGGAGAGTCCAGGTTTTAGGGGTGTTTGTGGTGGAGTGGAGAGGGCTATACTTCCTAGAACTGGGAAGGGGGCTAATGTGACACCCTCCCTAAGTTGCTGCAGTTTTCAGCTCTGTATATAAACATACCTGAGAAATTCCCAGGGTGGTATATTTACATAGATGAAGCTCTCCTCCATCTGGGAGAATGGCCTGACATTAGGGTATATGAGGCAGACAGCCTTAATTGGGCCAAGAAAAGGAAGGAACATGAACATGGAGAAAGGAGAGTGACCCAGAGACTCCGGGGTAAGTATATAAATACCTTCTATTTTGTTCCAAGAGTTAGTGGCACTTTTGAACATTCAGACGGAGTTCTTTGCGCAATCTTTAATACAATTTGAATCAGAAGCCATTATATAAAAAATATCATCACACCTTGCTTTAATATACATATAAAATTTATTTAATATTCTATATATACTTATTTAGGAGAACCAATAGAGAAATGTATTATGAGATCGGGTAATGTTCAGCCTCCTCACACCCAAATGTATGGAAATAACACTTGGAACGAGTCTCTTTCCGGAGCTCGACGAATCACTTGCCATGTATCTGGAAGCCGTTGTTTAAATACAATCCATTAAGCCGATCTTCCCGTGACAGGCGGCGTTTGTGAGCACAACTCCCAAAACATTAAACACAATGGTGTCAAAATACTTTCTTTCTACTCTAGAAAAAAAAAATACCCACAACAAATAGAACAAAAAAGGGCTGTTTGATTTTCCGGTGACAGCGAAGAACTGTAAACGGTTGGTAAAGCAAATTGCAAATCAATCTGATAAAAGGCTTCATGTTATATTTTTTATTTATCTGCGTGCCTGCGCGGGAAAGCGGGTTTAAGACGAACAAGCATCAGATCTGCCTCGCGAGAGGTATCTATAAACGTGGAGCTTAAGAGGGGCTCTTACCACCGGCGCTCTGCGGGCCAAACTGGGTGGGACAGTGGTGTTCCTGGGTTATAATAACCTTTATGACTCCTCATGCCCATCCAGTCTGATAGCGATCTACGTGCTGATTAGGGAGACGCGGGGTCCTCGGGGACGCTCTTCGGAAGGGGATTGACGACGCAGCTTTCGATGAACTCGAAGACCGTGTAAGGATCCTGATCGGCGTTGATGTGGATGACGTTCTGATAAAACTCCTCCAGGTCCTCCATGTTGGCGTGATACATGTCTAGCTTTGCCTGGACGCTCTCCTCGGCATCCTTCGGGTTCTTCTGCAGGCGCTGGTGGACCTCCGTGCTGGGAGCTGGTTTATAGATGCCGTGGTACCTGCGTTAAATACACAACTGGGTTTTGTAGAACCTCTACCTTTTCAGACACAGCTGCTGGAATCTCATCGATCGGCATCAGCACATTGCAAGGTTCGGTTATGTCTTGCAATACCCATACGCAGTTTAAATTCCCACACTGTATTAACCTCTACCACTTCCGCTGGAAGGCTGTTCCACTCATCTGTCATCCTCCTTACGTTACATCATATAGGAATTGTCTCGGTACCAACCTCTCCCCGGAGACGGGATCTGTCACGCGGTAAGACAGGCACTCTACGGCAACATCGTCTGGGATATCCATGAAAAAAACTCTGCCGGGGAAAAACGAGGAGGAAAGTGATTATCGTGGTTTTACTCAATGTACGTATAGACCAGAGGGAGAGTGCATTCTCACCGTTACTGCCCTTGTGAAAATCTACCCCAGGTGGCTGGGGTTTGTATTGTAACATAGAACAAAACGTACCGGGGAACTACCCAGTTTATGCTACCTGGAGCTCTCCCACTTCTAGGGGAGTGGTTTGGTTTTGTAAAGGGGGCAGGGCTA
Organism: Spea multiplicata; assembly: GCA_009364415.1. Lineage (NCBI taxonomy): Eukaryota > Metazoa > Chordata > Amphibia > Anura > Pelobatidae > Spea > Spea multiplicata. The sequence continues at coordinate 1,822,649 of VKOC01000008.1, forward strand.
ACTGCAGATAGCACAAAGTGGGTTGAGAATGGGAGGGGAAATGGGCAGGGAGTGGGTGCGGCTAAATGCTGCTCCTCCGCAGTGACCCGGAGACCCAGGGAAGCCGTGCTTAACCCAGAGACTCCAGATCAAACCCGGATAGCTCGCAGGTAATGCCTGCAACGGGTAAGTAAAGGTTCCATGATGGTCCTAATCTTTCAATACCTTACATACATTTACCTGGGGGGGGAAACGAGCATCAGTGAGTGTGAGCTTTCATATTGTGTAACTACGAGTAATGTCATTCTGCCATAAGAACGTTGAAAATGACCTGAACTGCACCAAAAAATACAGTTCAGTAAATATAAATATATATATATAAAAAACAAGAAAAAATAATGTGCTGAGCTAATATCTAACTGCTGGATAAATAAAATATATTAATTAAGAATAATCACAATAAAAAAAATATCAAAAAATATTTTAATATAATAATACAGTTGTATATATATAATATATATATATTATATAATATATACCTTTAAGGCATATGCTACGTATACATTATATAAAATAAAATGTATGGGATTCTAGATATTTGACTGCATTGTTACATTGTTTTCTTTTTAAATTTGCATAATGCATATGTAGAATATTTATCAAAATACGTATATACTGTCCTATTTATATTGAATGGAATTTTCATTTTCTGCTTTACATTTTTTATTGGCAAAAATGTATTAAAAAAGCCTAAAAGATTGTAAGCTCACAAGAACAGGGCCCTCTTCTGTACCCAGTATGTCTTAACGCGTGTTAATCGTATTGTCAGTTGTGTATATTTTCTATTTGAATTTTATTGTTAAATTACGAATTCTGCTAGCGCTCTATACATAAAACGTCATATAACGTAAAACGCATTCAAAAAAAAATTTACTCAATCCATTTAGCACTAAGAGGTTAATTCCAATAAAAATAAATGCAACGTGTAGATTCCCTAATGCTTCCAGATTGTGGGAAGAAATTTTAGCAATCAAGTTTGTAATTTTTTTTTTCTATATAAAAAGGTTTCTGAATTTTTAATGTATGTTTGTCACAAAACAGAAATAATAACGACTATACTGAGCTATTAGAATTAATATTTATGCGGGCTGACATGAAATATTCATGGGGACAGAGTGTGTGGGAAGGGGAGGCGGAGGTGTTAGTCGTGGTGTCGTGGTAGAATCTACGATGAGAAGGGGAGGGCGGTATAACGAGATTTAATATACATCGGGGTCTGTTTACTGGATGACTTGATGTTTAAAGATAGCTTGACAAGACTCGGTAGGAATCTGTCAGTCACCCTTTGTACGGGGAGGGGGTAGCCTGGAACCATTGACGGCTGGCAGATTAAATTCCCGACAGCACTGTTAAAAAAAAAAAAAAAAAAATTAAAAAAAATTTATAAAAAAATAAAAATATTATATATATAAAAAAAAAAAAAATTAAATAATAATAAAAAAATCTTTAAAGGGCCCCCCCCTTTTCCTGGTTTCTTTGCCTTATTATTGCCTGAGGCTCACTGCTCGAGCACGCTTCTTCTATCTCCGATTCCATCAGCTGAAATTACAGAACTAATGAGTCCGATATAGACTTTACGGCAAGCCCTAGGAATGTTTACGAGTTATTAAATTATAATGTGAGCGGCTGTATAATTTATCAGCCAATTAAAGGAAGTGTTAGTTGATTTGATGGAATGAGGACCTACAAAATGCATTTAACTAATAGAGAACCGCGAGCTCCTTCCCGCCGGCTCCGAGCCTCTTGGATTACTCTGCTAATTGCTTGCCTTTGTGGGGCCGTCACCGATAGCCATAAATATTTCATGGCTTTCAAAGACTTCAATTGTATGCGTTCGTGTCGCTTCTGTAATATGTAGAAGCCTGGCCAAACTTCGGTGTAGTTAAAAGTGCTCCTTCCGCAGAAGGCTGCCTCTACTGGGGCAGGAGGAAAGAGGAGAGGGGGGGGGGCATTTGGAGTGTGGGGGGGTAACATGATGCTTGTGTGTTAAATGTCACTCTGCAATTACATGATTAAAAGGCAACAGCATACGACAGTCTTTTGTTTTACATCTCGCTAACACTCGCTGCGTTAGATGACTTCACGGGCTTCGGGACAGGGGCCTGGGGACTGAATATTTAACCCTTGCCGCGGCAAAAAGGGGGTTAAAATGGAAAGCTGCCCCCTTTTTCACGTATAGCTTGATAGTCGGAGCTTGGAACACGATGCCCTGTTGTGTTGTAAAGTATCCGCTGGTCTAAAAAGGTGAACATTGTCAAATATAATTTTGGACGGCGGTTCTCCTTTCAAGGTCATCTTCTGGATCCTACAAGATCTACACCCAGGATCGGAAGTGGGGATTCTATTTTAACAGAAATGGCCCCAATTACTGGGATGGTCTACGTCGTTTTACACCTTAATAAGATTTTGCTTGCCCCAAAAAGTTGGAGAACCGCCGTTACATTAACCTTCATTTAAAACGACGCGCTGATCTTGACGATAAAAAGGTCTAGCGAGGGGATTTATTTTTATTCGCTTGTCTGTCGCAGAGCGATGCGGAGTTCCGTAACTCTACAGCTTTTCCGGAATAATCAACTATCCTGGAAGAGTTTTTGACACTGATATGTTTTTCTGCAGTTATAAAAAGTTTACTGTCGAGGCAAGCATGTTAAATATGAAGTTGCGCCAAAGCCCCGGAAGAGTCTTCATGGACTAGAGACATGGAGTCTTTGTGACCCTACTGGTCCCTTCGAAACAGAGACACAAAAATTGATGTTCTTTAATGCGCATTCCTCAACCTGTTAAAAATAATCTTCTTTTAGAAGAAGCTGCAGCTCCAGAGCTGCAGTGCAACCCCATCTCAGTGGTAAGGTTTCGCGCAATTGATTGGCTGCTTCAAAGGCCAATCTGTGGCAGGAGAGCACATCCACTGAAATGAATGGGGGTGCTTTCTGGGCATTCTTGTAGAGGATCCCCCCCGGAACTCTCGCCGAGCCGGCGCTGCAGCTGCCTGGTGGTGAGGATAACCGCCTGAACGTTGGCATTAGATGTGTTGGGTTGAGCACATCTCCTGCAAGCATAGGCCTTGGGGGGGGGGGCAAGTATAATGGGGGGGGGGGTCTGCAGAATAACTCCATGTATTTACAAATAGGAACCACGTGAAAGTTTAAAGGGACGACACAGCTATCATATGCATTAAAGTGTCTATAACAGCTGGAGCGTCCCTTTAAGAGCGAGCAAGGCTGAGTCGCCAAACCAAAAGGTAAATAATGTAAATATTGCACAAATGTGATTATTTTTTTAATAGTGATATTTGTATTTTACTAACGAATACTGCGATTCGAACTTGAAAGGGTAGCCGTAAACTTGTAAGGAAACTTGACTTTGTCCCATGATTGACAGCATCCTAAAAGCCCCCTCCCTCTTGTCTTATTCACAAATAGCCCCCTAACCCCATCTCTAAGTAAACCTAGTTGAGCTATCCCGTTATATAATTAATCACAGGGAACAATTAGCAGAGTTATCTTGGTTTCCATTAAAAGAAAAAAGAAAATACGGAGAAAAGAATAAAAAGGAGCCGGCCCCCTTTTATTGAAGGGTCTGACACCGGCGGTAATAAGATAGCCGTTAATTAATAAAACTGTCAGTTGACTGGTCTTGACTTAAGTGATCTTTATACATTTCGTAACTAAATCCTTGTATCGGCATCACGATCCGCCCCGGAGCTTCCAACTCAATTAACTTAATGCTATGCAAATGAGACGTCTCCCCGTCTTATTAGCTTAAAACCCACCAGCGTTAATGGCATAATTGGGCCCTCGACAGGGTAATTAGACATTACTTTATTTTTTTTTTTTCCATTAGTCTTACAAGGCTAATTATTGTTGATGGGGAGCGAGGGGCCGTCTGCCGGCGCATAGAGAGGGGCAGCTGGCGACAGCCGATATGGACGAAAGCATCATCGCTAAAAGGACAAGTCATTAGATGCCGAGACCGAAAGCGACCGAAGAGCGGCTTCCCCTGTAACTTAAACACACTTCCCTGAAATATTATCCGCCGCCGAAACGGTATTTGCACACAGGTTCCCCGGGAGCCGACTGAAACAAAAGTCCATCATTTTCCATGGAAAGGTAAAAATATGCAATCCGCAGAAATAAAGCTCTGCGCACTAAATATTATCTATCTATCTATCTATCTATTAGCCTTTTAAACTTAAACTTGGATCAGCGAACACAACGTGCCATTGGAACCCAGGAGTGATGGGAGTGATAAAGGGCCATTGGAACACAGGAGTGATGGGAGTGATAAAGGGCCATTGGGGCACAGAGCTGATGGGAGTGATAAAGGCGTCCATTCGAACACAGGAGTATGGGGACGTTGATAAAGCCTGTTGGAACAGCAGAGTGATGGGAGTGATAAAGGGGCCGTTGGAACACAGGAGTGATTGGGAGTGATAAAGGGCATGGGGCACAGGAGTGATGGAGTGATACAAGGGCCATTGAACACAGGAGTGAGGGATTGATAAAGGGCCGTTGCGAACACATGAGTTGAATGGAAGTGTATAAAGGGCCGTTCGGAACACAGTGAGTGGATGGGAGTGATTAAAGGGCCATTGGTCACAGGGAGTGAGCGAGCATAAAAGGGCCATTTGGAACCCAGGAGTGATGGGAGTGATAAAGGGCCATGGAACACAGAATTGCATGGGAGTGAAAAGGCGCCATTGGAACACAGGAGTGAATGGCGAGATAAAGGGACCATTGGCAACCCAGAGTGATGGAACGTGATAATAGGACCATTGGGAACACAGGAGTGATGGGGAGTGATAAAGGGGCCTTTGGAAACACAGGAGTGATGGGGAGGTAAAGGGCCATTGGAACACAAGTAGGGAGTGATAATAGGGCCACATTGGCGAACACAGGAGTGATGGGAGTGATAAAGGGCCGTTGGAACACAGGGAGTGATTGGGAGTGATAAAGGGCCGTTTGAAACACAGGAGTGATGGAGTGATAAAGGTTCCATTGGGGCCACAGGAGTGATGGGAGTGATAAAGTGGGCCATTGGAACACAGGAGTGATTGGGAGGATAAGGGCCGTTTGGGACACAGGAGTGATGGATTGATAAAGGGCCGTTGGAACACAGGAGTGATGGGAGTTGATAAAGGCGTGGGAAACACAGGAGTAGAATGGGAGTGATAAAGGGCCATTGGAACACAGGAGTGATGGGAGTGATAAAGGGTGATGAGCGCCTATGAAGAGATTCCATTAAAAATCAGCCATTTCCAGCTACAGTAGTCATTTACAACATTAACCCCGTCTGCACTGGATTTCGGATCCATTTCATGTTATTTTAATGGACAAAATGTGCTTTTGTTACAAAAACAAGGAAGTTTCTAAGTGACCCCAAACTTTTGAAAAGCGTTGGTTTGACCGTGGTTGCCTGGGTGGTTGTAAAACTCTCTTTTGGGTTACGGGGGGAAACATCTACGTCTCATCTAGAATCCCTTCGCGGATAACAGACATGCTTTCGCCTGCCGCGGATCTGCCTCTTCACGCTGACCTTTATGGAGAGCGCGTGATATGTATCTGCGGTGAAACATTTATTAAGCCGCGTCAATATCAATCTCCAAGGTAAATTCTGCTTCAGCAAAGAAAAAAAGTCTTCTTAAAACAATAATGTTTATATATAAAAATCAATGCCCCAGCCTATTCTCAGATGTAGAAAGTGGCTTTTAACCCTGCTTGTGGACGCTTTCAATGTTTGCTCACTATGAGAGTATTGTAACAACTGCATTGATCGGTTGTTACAATACCTGCGTCCTTCTTTCCTCCCTGATGCCCTTTTTCCTCCCCTGATGCCCCTCTTTCCTCCCTGATCCCCTCTTTCCTCCCCAGATGCCCCTCTTTCCTCTCCTGATGCCCCTCTTTCCTCCGATGCCCCTCTTTACTCCCCAGATGCCCCTCTTCCTCTCCTGATGACCCTCTTTCCTCCCTGATGCCCCTCTTTCCTCTCCTGACGCCCCTGTTTTCTAGAGCTCAGAATGTTTGCTGGGTATGAGGGGATCGCAGGGTTCTAAAAAGCCCCAATAGTGTGTATGGAAACAGGAGGGTCAGTGATAGAACGCAAACTGTCCCTTTAATCTTTCTTTTAACATGGTTTCCGTTAATTTAACGTATGATTTTTATCACATACTTTTTCATTACAGAATGCAAATCTTTTAGGAATTTGCTGATGACATAAAAACAAAAAATTATCTTCCCTGACCGGGAATCGAACCCGGGCCGCGGCGGTGAGAGCGCCGAATCCTAACCACTAGACCACCAGGGACACATGCCCTGTTCCCTGACCAGTCCCTTTGATGCCCCTTTCCACTGCCCTGATGCCCCTCTTTCCTCCCCTGATCCCCCTCTTTTCTAGGAGGTCGGAATGTTTGCTGGGTATGAGGGGATCGCAGGGTTCTACAGCCCTAAAAGCCCCGATAATGTGTATAGAAACAGCAGGAAACGGCTTTATAAATTAAACGGGGTAAATAAACCCCATTATTCTTCCTCTAAATGCCCCACCCAGT
>VKOC01000008.1:1861705-1877465 GCA_009364415.1 Spea multiplicata
TCACTATTCCAAGGCGTGTGATTATTGCGCAACAAGCTAAATAAACCTCATGGAACCCGCCGGAATCCGGTGAACTCGGAGAATGCATTGTGTTCGGCAGCGGCGCCCGGCACAAAAGGTTTAAAGCGTTTTTAGGTGAGGTCACCTACTTAACCCGTTCAGTGCCAAAATGCATGAGCGAAGACAACAAGAAACCCGGTGTGGGACGAGGTCAGGGACGAGGTCAGGGACGAGGTCAGGGACGAGGTCAGGGATGAGGTCAGGGATGAGGTCAGGGGGTTCTTCTGTTCCTCCGGGACGGTTACAGAGCCTTGGATGACCCAGAAGGGATCATTTGTAGCCGGATGAGAGACGGTCACCAATGAATGGTTTCTTCAGAGAGTCATTGTGAGCGACGGGGGGGGGGGGGGGGCAAAGATACTCGTTTTATTTATTTATTTATTTTATTAGCTTTTCTCCAGCGATCAGCAACAAACACAATAAGAACACTTTCTTTCTTCTCTCTCTCTCTCTCTCTCTCTCTCTCTCTCTCTCTCTCTCTCTGTCTGCTCTCTTCCTTTCTTTCTCTCTTCCTGCTTCTCTCTCTCTTTCTCTCTTCTTTCTCTCTTTTCTTTCTTCTTTCTCTCTTCTCTCTTTCTTTCTCTCCTTTCTTTCTTTTTTCTTTCTCTCTTTTCTCTTCTCTCTCTCTTCCCTTTCTTTTCCTCTCTTACTGTCTTTCTCTCTCTCTTTCCTCTCTTCTTTCTCCTTCTTTCTCTTTTCTTTCTCTTTCTTCTCTGCTTTCTTCTTTCTTTTTTCTTTCTTTCTTTCTCTCTTTATCTCTTTCTCTCTCTCTTTCTTTCTCTCTCTCTCTTTCTCCCTGTCCGCTCCAGCTGTATCCCGGGCAGGTTTCACAGTATCCATGCCGGAGAGCTCACACAATGGGGGTGTTTGTTTATAAACATTCGATACATTGTTATTGTTATTATTATTTTCCGTTGTCTCATTTGTTTCCTTTTTTCATATACTATATACTGGTAAAATCCACTAATACCTTTTTATTACATTCTTCAGCAGCCGTATGCCTGTCCCATGCATGTTTAAATCCCCTCGCTGTATCACCCTCTACCACCTCTGCTGGGAGGCTGTTCCTCCATTCTCATTCGATTTGACGGCAGATAAATATGTTGGCGATCGTCGTACGTTGTTAGAGGGAGGACCTATCTAATGTCCCTTTAAGTATAACAGATTCAAAGCATGAAGCATTTAGGTGAAGTACAATAGCTGCCGAGTGACTTGCATAACCGAGAGCTGTCCGGAAGAGCTGAAGCCCGGCCTCTTCATTAGTTATCGCAGGTTACATGTTGTTGTTACAGGTAGTTGTTGTTCGGCATAGGTGTCCGTCTGCTTAGCCATTGTGTTTATTGTGAATTGTTCTTTGTTACTAAAGCAGACGGCAGTCTTGTTGCTAAAGCAGACGACGAAAATGATAAATATATTTCTTTACTTTGTTTTCTGGGTTTCCATGCAAATATATATATTGATCCCTTGTAGCCGTAGGCACGGCGCTCTCAATTAACAATTGCGGGGGGGCTCGAGTAAGAACTCACGGCCTTGGAGTGCTTGCCTTTGTACCAGGACCCCCTCTGGGGGTTATTCTCTGAGTTACGAGATGTTGTGGACACCAAGTTTTTTGTGAATTAACCAACTTTTGACATTTTTTTGACTTTTTTTATAATCGAGAAGCCACTGAGACCAAATTCAGAAGCCACCCTGAGCCGAGCGTAGCTTCCTCCGAGGTGGTCTTCATACACGCAGAGATTGGAGCCCCGCTTCCTTTGTTGTTGTTTTTTGGTAAAATTGGCCCAAATCGTCTTTTTCCGAGGCGGGGACGCCGTGTTTCCTGCTTCGGCCGTAAGAGGTTTAGGGACCAAATCCCACCTCGAGCTCCTGGCTCGCTTCGGGACGAGGTCACAAGACCCCAAATAAACAAAGTTGTGTTCCAGGAATGCAGGGCCACTTGGTGCCGCGGCTCTGCACTAAGTCGGACCCCCTCTGTGGCCAGCGTCTTTCTTGCGTTTAAGGACATGGTGTGCCTGGCTATGATGTCATATGCTGGCGGGGTATGATGTCATATGCTGGCAGGGTATGATGTCATATGCTGGCAGGGTATGATGTCATATGCTGGCAGGGTATGATGTCATATGCTGGCAGGGTATGATGTCATATGCTGGCAGGGTATGATGTCATATGCTGGCAGGGTATGATGTCATATGCTGGCAGGGTATGATGTCATATGCTGGCAGGGTATGATGTCATATGCTGGCAGGGTATGATGTCATATCCTGATGCTCAGTTCCTCCATAATGTAAATGAGCTGTTTGGGGCGATCGAAGATCTCTCCTGTAACCGGCCCATTGAGCAGCGAGACACCCTGGGAGTGATGCTTCTAACGCTGCATTCGGGCCTGAGAGGGTTAAGCTGCGGAGCGAGCGGCATATGGTCGGGACAGCAGCACAGATTAACCCCCGGCTGGGAGCTGTCTGTCGCGTTGCCGCTCAGTCTGTATGAAACGGGTTTATTGCTGCGCAGAAAGCGTTCTCGGGTCCCATTACTTTTGCTTGTTGGTCTCGTCTTAGATTCTGGAGCCGTATGTCTATCCCACGCATGTTTAATCCCCTCGCTGTATTACCCTCTACCACCCCTGCTGGGAGGCTGTCCCACTTATCTACCCGCCTTTCAGTAAAGTAGACTTTTTAATATTTTAGATTTATAAGAGGTACAAATGTTTGACTTCGCGTGGATTATGAGCCTCTGAAGTTCCGCTCCCCCCCCCCGCGCTGTCGCTTTGCAGAATGTGATCATCAGAGCAGAAACGTCAAATATCTCCACACCCCCCCCCCCCTTAGAAAGGTCACTCATTTCCCGGAGCAGAGAAATGTACTTTGTTTCTGTACTATTCTACAAACCGGTTCGAATGCCAATTTTCAAGTGGTTTTGTTGCCATAGCAACCAGTGTAACGTTGCTGCTGATTGCATGTTTCCATTTGGTTGCTATGGCAATAATACCACTTTCCAAAGTGTCGGATACTCACGTCCATCAAATCTGATTTGTTTGATATAAAACGCGGTCATCATCTAAAACTAGGGGGTCAGCGGCATGGATGGAATATAAGGAAACTTTGGTGAGAAAATAGTAGATATGTGGAACAGCCTCCCAGCAGAAGTGGTAGAGGGTAATACAGTGAGGGTATTAAACATGCACGGGATAGACGTACAGCTCCTGAATCTAAGACGAGACCAACGACTGATTAAGGTTTGAGTCTTTACAGCAGGAAAGATGGGCCGACCAGATGGGTCCGAATGGGGCCGACATGGCTCCCTTTGCATAATGCTGGAAGGTTAACGCGTTTCGCATTCATCTCTGCCTCCCGTCCAGGGCGCCATCGGCTGCTTTGCATGAAAAGCAAAGCAAACAAAACCACCGGCCTAACATGTGATCTCCGACATGTCTGTAAGGTGTGGAGGTAGTCGGGGGGGGCTGCTGGGCAAACACGCAGGACCCCCTCCGAACCGCCTCTGCCCCGGCCCGCTCAGCTAGCGATTACCGTACTTTACATTTTCTTACGTCTCTTTCTTTGTTTGGTTTCTTGGATGGAATGTAAGGAAGTTTTACTTTACATAAAGAGTAGTGGATAAGTGGAACAGTCTCCCAGCAGAAGTGGTAGAGGGTAATACAGTTAAGGGTATTAAACACGCATGGGATAGACATACGGCTCCTGAATCTAAGACAAGACCAACGACTGATTAAGGTTTGAGTCTTTACAGCAGGAGAAACGGGCAGACTAGACGGGGGGCCGAATGGGGGCCGATCTGCCGGCAGATTCTCTTCCCATCTTTTTGCAGTTTGTGTTTTTCCTCCCCTCCTCCTTTCCCCGTCCATCTGGTTCCTCTCCGGGTGAGATCTGGTGTTGGTGGTTGCAGGGCTTGTGGTCACTCCATAGTAACAGAATAACTACACTTTAAGGAGTGTCTTCTGCATTAACCCTTTAAAGGTCCAGTAGGTCCGGGGACTTAAAAGGGTTAAAAATAAAGGTTTAACCTAAAAAAGTACTTAAACTAAACATATTTAGGGATTGTTATACCAGCCGTGAACATTTAGACCCCCCCCCCAACGAAGTGATCCTTTAAATCATTAACCCTTTAAAACCACTTTCCCCTTCTGCATTGTATGGCACTCAATATGTTAACCTTTTCTCATCTAAGGGGTTAATTTCCTTTACTGAGTCTGTTTCTTAATCTCTGATTTTGTATTTGACCGAAGCCAAGCTGAGAACCCCTGCTTGAAAACAGGTGGCTCGGCGAAGAGTCCCCTATTTAGGGTAACGGGGACCCCCGCCACTGGTCGCTCGTCTCCGGCGATAAAGTCCAAGACATTTTCTCGATACAGAGAGGGGGGCTTGGGGAGGTGTCGGGGGTCCGCGCATGGGCCGCGAGCTCCGTGACAGCGACGTGTGAAAGTGTTATCGGAATTCAGAGGGGGCGTAGAGCGCGTCGGTTGTCATGGCCGCCGGTTTCCATTCATTATTATGTCAACATTAAGTAAGAAAAAAAGGAAGTTTTGGGGGGATTTCTGTACTGTGCGGTGATTTAACCCTTTAATTAGTGAATATACACAATGAATTTACCCATGATGCTCCCTGCCAGCTTCTAGAGGGGCAGAGAGTTAGATGGAATGTAAGGAAGTTTTTTATGTTACTGAGAGGGTGATAGATAAGTGGAACAGCCACCCAGCAGAAGTGGTAGAGGTTAAAACAGTGAGGCAATGGGCCAAATGGCTCTTATTGTCAAATTCTATGCTTCTGGCGTGGAGGAAGGGCGCGAGCCGCACCCCAGAATAAACCCCTGGGTAATCCGGACGGTCGCCAAGAGATATCTCAACTCGATTTCAATCTAGTCTCACAGCCTTAGAATAATATGAGGCTCCATCTGCTCAGTGTCTCACCTCATCACACATCATTGGCTGCGGGGACACTCAACCCCAAGAGCTTACAGTCTGGGTCTTGTAGTTTTGGTCAGAAAGGGGTTAAAAACAAATGCCAGTTTTTTGTTTTTTTTTACGCCGCGAAGAGCAAATGCCCCAAAATGCCTTTTAATCCCTTAACAGACTTACGAGGTAATCGTATTTTGTTTTATTATGCGCTACGCCTTCAGGACCATCTGGCTGCCGACAGCTGATGGGGACGCGGCGCGCAGGGAGCCGCTATACGGGGGGCCGCGTATCCGATTACAGCATGCGAGAGGATTACAGGCGGCGGGGGGGGGGGGATCTTGCGTCGGGGGGGGCTTTTAAACAGGACAGGCCCGTGTTGGGCAGGAACGCTCCGTCAGCTGCAAAGGATTTATTATGTAATCGCAGGACGAGACATACCCGTTGTACAGCGCTGTGGAATATGATGGCGCTATAGAAAATAATAAGTAATAATAGACATAAATGAACGGGAAAAAACATTAGGAATTGTAAATCCAATTTTTTTTTTTTCTGAATAAATAATAATCATAAAAAAAATGTATTCTTTATTTTTTTCCCCGCTTTAGAAAATTGTATTTTTCTTTTTTTAGCCCCAAAATGAATTTCCTTTTTCTTCCCCCCCATTATATTTTTAAGTTTATCTCTACCTGTGAATAGTATGTATTAAGTCGCTGTTTGTTTGTTTTTTTTGTTCCTCTAGAGCTCCACTCAGGAGATCGGAGAAGAGGTCTACGATGGAGTCGTCTATAGCATCTCGCTCCGTAAAGTGCAGCTGCACCACACCGCCAACAAGGGGCAGCGTTGGCTGGGGGTAAGCAGAGTTCCATCACCCATGGGCAATGCAGAAGGCGGGCTCGCCGGACCCCGGGATGCCACGGTGAGGAAGGCCGTTGTAGTAGACATTGGGGTGGTGGGAGGATGAGCGGGACCTGTGAACTTCTGTGGCTCCTCCGGAAGGTTGGCCGTTCTTTTTGTGGATGGTGCAGAACCTCAATGAGCCATCTGCTTCCCGCTCTGTGCTCTTTGATGACCCCGAATGTTCTGTCGCTCCTAAATCATGCATGTCGCTGAGGTTCCTGTGCTTTAATGTGACGCTTACACGCTTATCCCACGACTCCGTGTCCGTTGCCCACCATTGTTCACAACATCTGCGGCTTTCTCCGTTCATTAGAAGACCAGGTCTCATGACCATGCCTGGGAACTTGTGGGCTCCCTGGAGCCTACCCTTACGGGACGCGGCCAGGAGAGACTAGAGAATAGGCCAGCCAGATGTAGACCCTTAACAGCCCCATCTTGTTAGAGGTCTACAGTCTATTCTTTTCTGGTTAGCCAAGAACTTCCAGGGGAAATGGACAGTGAGTGGGGGGTATCAGGACCCCCCGCTCCCACGACCCGGTGGATCCGGGTATTGACCCGGAGAACCCGAGAAGTGGCGCTTCTCCTGGAGTTCTCTCGACCAAGCCTGGTGAGTTCCCAGGTACGCTCATGATTACGGAGCTGTAACTTTTTTTTGCATGCGTACCAAGTTCTGACAGAACCCAGTCTGACCCCGTTGACCCCTTCGGACGTACGGGGTCGTTTTATCTAACCAGCAGTGGTGCTTTATCTTAGTGGCAAAGTGGACATGGATCAGGGCTTCCCCCGCTGTCTAGAAACACTTGCAATGTGACGGCGGAAATAAACCATTCGGCCCATCTGTATTTTTTTGGTTCCTTTTCTTTTTTTGGGGGGAAAGAAGGGTGATTTACATGGAAAATCTCCTCCCGGTGAAACCTGAGACGGTTCATACACTGGTTCACCTCCAGCCCGGGCCGATGAACAAAAACTTAAAAAAAAAAAAAAAAAAGAAGGAAATTAAAACAAACTCTGGCTTGTGTAACTGAAGTTGTCTCCGTGTTATTTTTTTTACATAAGACAGAATCCATAGCATGGCCGGGGTGTGGCGAGGAGGTGCGCGGGGCAGGAGGCTAAGCGGAGGTCAGCCAACTTCTTACATTAACAAACAGCCTCGTAAGACAGAATGCCGAGAGCCTACCTTCCCCCATGCTTGTCCCTCGAGACTGCTGTTGAGTTTATAGAATCTAGAAACCGGAAGGGCAAGTGTTAGAGGGAAAAAAAATGCGTACTCAGGAGAATAAGGAAGGAAAAAAATCTATATTCAGACGGTTTACAAATTCCTTTCCGACCCCGGGTAATATGGCGAAAAAAAGAATCCTGGTCTGATACTTTGTCACGGTGTCAACCAGGGATTTCTCGCTGTTGATGGTCTACAACTTCCATCATGGTCCACGGCTCAGCTTGGTCAAGATCTTAATGTTGACGTCCAAGCTTTATCACGTCTCTCCGGCTGTCTTTTTTTTTATGATGACTGCCTTCGATTTTGTTGAGCTTCCTTGGTGGTAATCGGGCAACTTTTTATTCCCCATTTGCAGTATGAAAACGAGTCAAGTTTGAGCTTGTACGAGACGTGCAAGGTGAGAACCATCAAGGCTGGGACCTTGGAGAAGCTGGTGGAATACCTGGTCTCCGCATTCAGAGGCAACGACTTCACTTACGTCACCATCTTCCTCTGCACGTATAGAGCTTTTGCGACCACTAAGCAGGTTCTGGACCTTCTTCTCAACATGTGAGTTCCAGCTGTCACCTTTATCTGCCATAGCTTATGAGCACCTCCAAAAAAAGCTACATTTTAACACCCAATGTAAAAATATTATAATTGATTACCTTTCTCAAAAGGTTTGGACGGCTAAACCCCAAGCTGAATGGGGAACTCTCGCATGACACTATCGACGATCGGCTGGAACTGAAAAAGTAAGTTGAACCCATCGGTCTTATGTATGAATGAAGCGCGTGCGTGCCGACATTATGTTTATGGAAACAATTTAACCGTAAATAAATAAATCGGAACCATTTGTCCCATCTGGTGTGCCCCTCTTTTTTTTTCTCTACTGTAAAAGGCTAAAGGCTTCAAGCGTTAACGTCGAGGAATTTAAAGCTCGCGTTATATAAGACGGGCCAGAAAAAAATCATGTTTTTCTTCCTGGAATACAAAAAAAAACATGGTAAATCTGTCATCGTTATAGGAAAAGCCACCTCCTTTTGCCTATTTGACTGCTCTGTTGCAAGCGTAATTAAAAGCATATCTTTAAGAGAAACAGAACGTTCTAGAAATCAGAGATGAACGTTATTCTGCCTTCTGGAACGGTTCCTGCCGAGGTTCCTGATGGCCTCTGGCGATCAAGAGGCTCGACAGTTGTCCTTGCAATGTGCCCCAGATGGTCAGTTTCCAAAAAAAATCTGCCAGCAGAGGGAATTGGCGAGCCGGACGTTGACCCTTAACAGTCTTGTTTGAGGTTTACGGTCTAATCTTGTCTGGTTACCCAAGAATACCTACAGGCTTGGGCTTGTTCATTTAATTGCCGGAAGATTTACACACGAGGTTAATCCTCCGGCATTAACAAATTACAACAAGGAGGGCAGTTAGCCCAAAACGTATTATTGTTATTGCTGTGTGCGTTTTTGTGCTTGCTCTGGTGGCCACGCTGGCTCCTCTTGATGCTTAATATTTCAGCATTATCATACCTTATACCGTATGACAAATTGCCTTCTTTGCCCTTTATGCCCCAATATGAAGCACAAATTTGCACAAATGCCCTTTAGTGTGTTGAAGGTGGTGGCTCACTCTTCTGTTTCCCCGCGTAGCACCATCTCGTCCATCTTGGGCGCCTGGCTCGATCAATACTCCGAGGATTTCCGCCAGGCCCCGGATTACGTCTGCCTGAAGCAGCTCATCGCTTACGTGCGGTACAACATCCCCGGCTCAGACTTGGAGCGAAGAGCTCGCAATTTATTGGCGCAGTTCCAGAGCCAGCAGCTCATACGGGCCGACCAGAATGGTGAGTTTGTAAACTTTGGACTCGAACGTGGGAAGGGGAAGTTTGAGGACCTTCCATAACGTCTAGAGAATTCAAAATGGCCTCCTTGTTAGTCGCGCACTTAAAGATACATAACACATCTGCTAGCTCTGTTAGCCTCATGTTTCTCAGCCAGCTATTGACTTAATATTGATCCCAAGGCCCAATTTTTTTGCCGATTCAGGGACTGATCATTACGCCTGATGTTTTTATGGTTTTATTAATTTTTTTTTTGCAGTTGTGGATCATTCAAGCTGCACTTTACGGCTGATAGAAGAAAACTCTCTCTTGGAGGGAAAGCCCGATTTCCTCTCCTTCCGGCAGGATATGCTGGCCGAACAATTTACAGTGATGGACGCTGTAAGTGCTCACTTCCTGTCCTACTTCAAATATTTCCCCCACATTGTCTTGGAACACATTAAAGCAGACCAAGGAGAGGTTCCCCAACCCAATATTGTAGTCCGCATGCTCATTGTAATGGTGTTAATATATTATTACAATACCCAATATATTTTTGCGTCTCAGAGGCTATAGATTTTTGTTCTTAAGATGTCCCCCCCCTAGGCTTCTGTACTGAGAAGATGGTGGCTTTTTATTCATTGCTAACATGGTTGGTGTTCTACTGTAGGACCTTTTCAAGAAAGTGGTGCCTTACCACTGCCTGGGTTGTATCTGGTCCCAAAGAGACAAAAAGGGCAAGGAACACTTGGCTCCGACGATCAGGGCCACCGTTTCGCAGTTCAACAGGGTCACCAACTGCGTGATCTTCACGTGCCTGAACGATCGATCTCTGAAGCCCCAGCAGAGAGCCAAAGTGTTGGAGCGCTGGATAGACGTGGCGAGGGTACGTGTAACCATAACCATTCTCTCCTGTTGTACCATCCATTATAATTGAGTAGAGGCTTATCTTATACTTCCTTGCCCGCAGGAGTGTCGCATTCTCAAGAACTTCTCGTCCTTACGGGCCATTTTGTCCGCTCTTCAATGTAATGCTATCCATCGCTTGAAGAAGACATGGGATGAGGTGTCCAGGTAAGGTCAAACCCTTAAAAAAAAAAAGACATCCTAGGATTATATGGTTTTGTTACCATGGAGCAAAGTTATTCTAATGATCATTACTGCTAATGATGTCTTCAATCTTGAAGAAGAAAAACAACCCAAACTCTGTTCTCTTTGGTACAGGGAGAGCTTCCGCACATTCATGGAACTTTCTGAAATTTTTTCTGACGAAAATAACCACTCGGTTAGCCGAGAACTGCTGATTAAGGTAAGAGCGTGTGTACGATGTATAGGGGTTTATGCATATTTTTTAAATTTAAATGATTAGTAGAACTATTTCTGGGTTCAAAACACTTACTTCTGGGTTTGGTTATTCATCGATACGGGGAACTAAGTTTCTAATGTCGCATTTATTACATCCAGCACCACCTTTACATGACCCCACAGTTCTTTAAAGACGCCACCGGTTTAAAGAGCCCGTTATCTGATCTCTACATGGTTTAAATGGCCGCACAAAAGCCCTTTTCTCCCTTTCAAAGAGCTAAATATCGCACTCTTGCCTCCTTGAGCTGTGTTTCTCCTTCTTCCTCCCCAGTAAGATGCCCTCTGCACCAGACAGATAGGGAGTTACATAAGCGTTTTGCAACCCCCTGTGTTTCAGCCTGATATGTTTTCTTTGTATGTGCTTAGTAGATCTTCCCCCCTCCTGTCTGTGTCATCCCTGTTATCAGAGAAGGGATTCCCTGATTCACGCCCTTCAGCGAACACCCCGGCCAAGTTCATGCTCAATGTGTCAGACTGGGCGTCATCCCGATGAGTACTACTCGTGTAGGAGTGTAGAGGGATTCCCTTCTCTTATCTCGAATTCCAGCTACAGACCAGCACAAACTGGTCAAATCCCAGTCCCCATCTACATGTTTTCGTTCTCTTTTTTTTGCCAGTGTGTGTCGAGTGGAACCTGCCACGTGTATAAATTACGGCTTACAAAAGTATCCGTCTATTTCCATAATGTCTTTGCTATTGGCGTCACCCAAAAGTGCACCAGTTGGATTCCTTTCCGCACCTATTATAATGTTGTCTTCCAGCCGCGCGCTGGCCCGGGGCAAATTGGTGGATGTATGTACGGGAAATGTTTGTTCGAGACATTCCATTTCCGTTAATAATAAAGTCTTATGCCAGCCTATGCCTTCCGGGCATTTGTAAATACCTCCTTGCTTATTCCTGCGCTTGCAGCAGGGCAGGGGTACGTCTTGACTTCCAGATCTTGTCCTGACTGTGATTGCTCATCCATAGTTGGAATATCAGAGCAGGGAAGTTCCTTGAGATGGCATCGATGTGGGAGGCAGCGACACCTCCATGCAGCTTATGCTCGTTCTGCATACGTTCCAGAGCAGTTCTATGAGTCATTTCTGTCTATAGATAGGTGGGCGGCTGCAGGGCGAACCAGCCTTGTATCTTGCAAACGTGCACGTGTCCTGGAGATGGTTGTGTCCTGGAGATGGTTGTGTACTGGAGATGGTTGTGTACTGGAGATGGTTGTGTGTTCTGGAGATGGTTGTGTCCTGGAGATGGTTGTGTCCTGGGATTGGTTGTGTCCTGGAGATGGTTGTGTCCTGGAGGTGGTTGTGTAACTGTGGTTGTGTACTGGAAGGGGTTGTTGTACTGGAGGTGGTTGTGTCCTGGAGATGGTTGCGTCCTGGAGATGGTTGCGTCCCTGGAGATGGTTATGGGAGATGGTTGCGTCTGGAGATGGTTGCGTCCTGGAGATGGTTGCGTCCTGGAGATGGTTGCGTTCTGGAGGAGGTGGTGTTCTGGAGATGGGTTGTGTCCTGGAGGTGGTTTGTTGTACTGGAGGTGGTTGTGTACTGGAGGTGGTTGTGTAGCTGGAGGTGGTTGGTCCTGGAGATGGTTGCGTCTGGAGATGGTTGCGTTCTGGAGATGGTTGCGTTCTGGAGGTGGTTGCGTTCTGGAGAGATGGGTTGTGTCTGGAGATGGTTGTGTTCTGGAGAGATGGTTTCGTCCTGGAGATGGTTTGCGTCCTGGAGATGGTTGCGTTCTGGAGGAGGTGGTGTTCTGGAGATGGTTGTATTCTGGAGATGGTTGTGTCCTGGAGATGGTTGTGTCCTGGAGATGGCGGTGTTCTGGAGATGGTTGTGTTCTGCATTGCCTGATATAAATCTCCTTAATAATCCACCATAACTGTACACCGATATCAATATAACCCAACAAGGGAATCTAAACACATATATCCACATATGCATAGGCATATATCCACAGGCAGCCATATTCACAGGTCTTTAAAGGGACATGTTTGTAAAGTTAGTGGTTATAGTGACCATACACGGTCACCTTTTAATGCGTTATAGTAGTATAGTGTACATTTTCTATAGAATGTAAGAAATGTACTGAAAAGAAAATTAAAAATCTGTTTTCTCTATGAAATGTTCCACAAACAGATATGTAATGAGATTAGCAGACAGACAGAGCGCAGCAAGGTAAAGAAAGGCTTTGGAAAACCTATTTTATTATTTTTTCTTCCCCCCTCCCATAATTTTACTATGTGCCGCACACATGGTGCCACTCATACAGTTGGGAGAGATTTAGAAAACGCACAGTGATGCTTTACTGCTGCTGAAAAAACGGTCAGTAGTTATACCGCAGTGTGCCAGTGCACCTTCCTATAGGGAGCTGATAAAGCCAGGCTGGCCAAGTTGGGGTGATATATGTCGCAGGTATTATATTTAACATATACCATTTCTATTTGCGTTTCAGGAAGGGACTTCCAAGTTTGCAACGCTTGATATTAACCCTAAAAGGGCACAGAAGAGGCAGCAGCAGCAGAGAGAAATGGTAGGAGTTAAGAATATACAGTAAAATAATGTATGCGCGTGTGTGCGTGTTAGTGTGAGCTCCCTCTAGTGCTCATTGAGAGAATTGCTCAGGGTTTCCTCTTCTCTACGCAGGGTGTAATGCAAGGCACCATTCCTTACCTGGGTACCTTCCTGACGGACCTGGTGATGCTGGACACAGCCATGAAGGATTATTTGGAGGGAGGACTCATCAATTTTGAGAAGAGACGGAAGGTGAGTGACTTAAGCCGTTAAATTTCACTTTAGTCTTTTTCCTTTTGACCTTTTTTTTTTTTTTTAAATTGTATTTAAATAACTCAGCGGGGGAGGGGGTTAAGAGCCAAATCCAGCTCTAATATGACAAGTCGGTCAATCAGAATTCATATGTGCCCATTTGTCTTTTCCTGGCAGGAGTTTGAGGTTATTGCCCAAATAAAATTGCTGCAATCAGCTTGTAACAACTACAGCTTCCTCCCGGATGAATCCTTCGTCGAGTGGTTTCAAAATATGGAACGACTAACCGAGGCAGAAAGGTGAGTCACACCTATAAATTAGTTTATATTAGCATATGTAAATAAACAATAATTTATAGACATGTCGTAAGGGTAATTATGGTTTTCAGCTGGGGGAAGTAATTCTGCGTGGCATTCCTCACTTCCTGTTGTATGTGCCAGCAACTTCCTGTTTAGTATTCTTCCTCGAAGTGCTCTTGAGAGCAAATGCAATGGAGGAGATTTTTCCATACAATGAAATACCTCTATGCCTTAGCTCGGGGCAATTTCTCACGCGTCTTAGCTGTATTTCAAATAGAAAATAATGCATTTCTAGACGGGTGGGTTATCTGCTCAAATCCAGAACGGCGGCAAAGGATGTTATGGCTTCTCACTTATTGTTTAATTAAGATACTTATTGTAACATTATCTATTGTGTTACAGTTACAGCCTGTCCTGTGAAATCGAGCCTTTGTCCGACCCTGCCAGCAACACATTGAAAGCCAAGAAGAACACCGGCATCATCAAAAGATGGAGCGAGTAGGTGTCCCCACTTCTCTAGGTGTCTTCCCTTGGTAGACCTCGCCATCAGCTCTAATTCCAATCCATTTAAAGTCATTTAAACCTCAGTGAATTGATATTACTGTTGTGTTGGGTAGGATTGGGGAGTTGAAGTCCTTCACAAACGGTCCACCATCTCTCAAATGGTAGGTGGTCAAGTGAGATTAGGAGTCTAGTCTCCTACAAGAAGAACGGCTGAGAACATCAGCTGTACTGAGCTGATGCCACCAAACAAGGCTGTATTGAAAAATCTGAGTGATTACAATACAAAGTCTTTAATCCATTTTGGTGTTTTTTTTTCCTGTCTCTTGTAGTAGACAACCGGCGAACACAGAGCCTTGTCCCAATGTCAGCTCCCATTCCAAGTCCTTTGACCAGCTCAGGTGCAGTCTGCACTTTTGTGGAAGCGAAGCACCGGACTCTCTCAGCGTGACCTCCGCTGGCTCAAGCAGCTCAGACGTGGAGGAAATCAACATCAGCATTGTCCCAGACTCCCCGGATTGTCTAGAAAAGAAGGTACAAGAGGAACCGGCTTGTTCATCGCCGGCAAAGCCCACAGAACCCTGCGTTCCCAAGGGGGTCAGTTTCTGCTCCCTGTGCTTTCATGTGTGGACGGGATAAATAAAAGGAGTGGACTTTTCTAGACAAACATAGAGTTATAGTTTAGAGGTGGACTTCTCCACCGTTCTGTCTACTTATGCCTACTTTATTGTCTGTCCTAAACTTGACCATCTCGTTAATTTCTCTCCAGTTTTGGGAGTCAACCTCGGTCTCCTCTTTGGACACTTCTGGAATCGGCTCAGCCTCTAGTAGCATGACCTCAACCCCTGTTTCAGCCTCGCGGGCTCACAAACGCTCTGTGTCTGGTATATCCAACTACTCCTCCATGTCCCTCCCGCTCTACAACCAGCAGATAGACGACTGCTGTATTATCCGCGTCAGCGTCGATGTGGACAACGGAAACCTGTACAAGAGCATTATGGTGAGTGGATATCCAAGACCTTCCTGGCTTAAAATAATTAATACATTCAATAAAACCCACATAGGACACAGACGGAACCTGTGCTGTCTCAGCCATCTGCGATCCCACACACCTTAGCTGACCCAGATTTTTGGCACCCATGAGAAGATTGTATGTGTTAAAGTGTTATTCTGACCCTTTTCATCCCTTCTTAGGTGACGAGCCAGGACAAGACCCCAGTTGTGATCAGGAAAGCAATGGCTAAGCACAACTTGGATGGAGAACGTCCAGAGGATTATGAACTTGTTCAAAAAATGTCTGAAGAAAAAGGTGCGTGTCTGACTAGTGGAGTCTGTACCCCAAACCTTATGTTTAAGAAGAGACAGGGCATGGGGGGGCAGTAACAGGGTGTGGGAGAACGAGATAGTAGTCTGTAGTGGATGGGGGAGAGAGATCAGAGCGGCCATTGATGGGTTGCAGTTTAGGGAGTAGAACATTCAATATGATTCACTTACTTGAAATCTCAACCATATTAATATATTTGTTTATTATATATTTTCTTTGCCTCCTCAGAATTAAAGATCCCCAGCAACGCCAACGTGTTTTATGCCATGAACTCAGGCGCCAACTATGACTTTGTACTGAAGAAACGCAGCTACTCCAACGCAGTCAAGATAAAACATGGCTCAAGCTCCACCTTGCCGCGCATGAAGCAGAAAGGACTTAAGATTGCCAAGGGCATCTTCTAACCGACCTGATGCATCCCCGACAAGCTCCCTGTGTCTTTAACGGGAGATAGCACTTACGACTCTTACGACTCCACTTTACGGCAAAATTGGCCGTGCAACCGTCAAGACCACCATGGCCATCAGACCACCATGGCCGTAAGACCACCATAACCATCAGACCACCATGACCCATCAGACCTCCATGACCAGAGAAGAACTGTCCCACTGTCTCCTTCCTTTAACTGTCAA